>BMAU01019422.1:402500-785000 GCA_019973935.1 Trichonephila clavipes
TCAGGAAGGTGTGAAGGTCTTCTGAGATTCACTAAGCGGATTTGAGTAATGTATCCTGTATTTCAAGGATTGTTTTTCTACAATAAATTTCAAACGCTTCTGAAGAACTGTCTTACTCTTTGCGACTGATTGTTTAAATTCATCGAACCCTGATCTTCGTAACAATATTATCACAAATTTTTATCCAAAATTCAACATTGATTCAACATTTACAAGGTGTTGGACAGGTGGAATTCACAAAGGAACCAATCACTCCTAAACCCGGTTCAGTTAAATCTCTTTTAATACCTTCCTTTTTGGCCGCGTTTCTTTTAATTATCTTTAAAAATCCCTTTCAGTGAGTGAGTGAATATTAACGTTGGACTGTTCAGCTACACGAGGGCTTTTGGTGGTGGACCTCGTAATTTTGAGCCATGATCAAGCGACGTGGACGATACCTGAGCTGGCTTCCACACTATACCAACGACGGAGAACGTTTGAGCTCCTGACAAATTTAACGTGCATCACTCCTCTACACGACGAGTCTTTAGTGGTACTGGACTCGAACTCATCACACGACAACCACGATCTGATACCTTAAAAACTAAGCTACCGTGGTCACAAAATCCCTTTTGGAATATACTGTTAAGTGTAGTTATGATGTTTGTTGATTTTGGTTTTTCAGCTGTATCGGATGAAAAGAATTTTACAAAAGTACTTGGCTGTTTCGATTCCTACTATGTCAAAAGAAGTGTTTTTATGAAATTTTGAGATATGACTTGGTCATTAGAAAGAACATAATTTTATTTGTGCAAAGGAGACTCTTTAATGTTGTGGGGATCAATGAAAAGAGCTAAAAAAGCATTTATGTATATTTCACAATGCTTTTCATGTATCATGTTTGTTATGTGTATTATGTTTTAAACAGTTTATTAAGTGTATAAAGAAAGCTCTAACATTTTTCGTCCTTGATCATCCGAATCATTCGATGGATAGGCTCATAAATTGTCGAAGAATTTTTCCTCCCTTTCTTTTTAATGTGTATTTTTGTGCTTATTGACGCCTTTCTTTCTTTTTTTTAAAATTTTCTCTTACATTCCGTATTAATAAAAAGTTACTCTTAATTTAAGAAACTCATTTATTTTTCATAAAGGAGGTTAGCGGCTTGGTAATATTCACTGATATTTAAATGTCTTAAAATTTAAAAATAAAATAAAATAGTATTTTGAAATTCAACTCAAAGGGATTTACTAATTGGGATGTTTGAGAAAATATGCACATTTATGACTCGAGGTTATAAGGTTATTTAAGGTGATATTATCAGGTTTTCTAAATTAGTTAATTTAAAATAAAAACACATATATTGTTCCTTGGCTATTCTAGAACATTTACACATGCTTTCCCAAGCTCATGGAGACAAATTTTAAGGGAAGGTAGGGAACATCATAAGGATTCAGATTTGCATATCAACCCATAGTCTGAAACGTCTTCGTTCGGCACAAGGTGGCGTAGTTCACAAGAGCCTTTAAGAAAATAGACCTGCATTACAGTAGTCATTTGAGCTACCATCGATCGCAGAGGAGTTTGGAACGTTTTATAAAACATCTCGCGCCTACAGATATGCACCTGATTTACGGATTGTCAGAAGGAAATGCATGATCATTAGAAAGATTGTTTCGCGAAAGGTACCCACTGAGAAATGCACCAGACCAACTGACGTTTACTAATTTGCATCACAATTTGTGTGGACATGGATCATTACTATGTATTAGGCATAATGAACGTTTTGTTTTATGCATGAAACAAAATGTGTTGGATACCTTTCAAAGGAATCCTAGTACAATGTTGAGAGTTTGAATAACTCTCTCTCTCTCTCTCTCTCACACACACACACACACACACACACACACACACACACACACACACACACACACACACACACACACACACACACACACACACACACACACACACACACACACACACACACACACACACACACACACACACACACACACACACACACACACACACACGGCCCCCACTCGCTATGCCTATTGCCTTTTTCTATGTTTAACTCAAATTTGCTGTAATATAATCCATATACACACAAATTGTGACACAACTTAGCAAGCATCAGGCGTTCCGGTGCATCACACACTCTGTGGGTACTTTTAGGGGCACAATCTTTTTTTTTTGATTGTGCATTTCTTTCTGCCAATCCGTAAATCAGGTACACATTTGCCAGGTTTGTGTTTGTAAAAAATTCCATACTCCCTTTTGGATGATGACAGCAGAAGGTGTTGACAGGTGTTGATAGTTCATACGCAATACACGATCTCTGAGAGATCTTAATCTCCTATCGTGACACTTGGGGGATAGCTTTAGTTTCTCACAGTTTTCCTTTTTAAGATTTAAAGCATTTAAAATAAATTAAATACTGGATTGCCAAGAGCACAAATCACTACGTTAATGCAGGTCATTTTTCTTAAATGCTCTTGTGGACAATGCCATCTAGCGCCGAACGAAGACGTTGCTATGCAAATCTGAATCCTTAAAATTTGCCCCTATAAACCTGAGATACCCAACATAATTTCCTTCGACGTGTAAAGTTTATAGATTTTATACTCGGAGCTAAAACTGTCGAGGTTCAAAGTCTTCACGTGCCGCGAAGTAGTGGGGAGCCAACTCAGGCATAGTCATCCTCATCAAAATTATTAGGTCTACTGCCATTAGCACTCGTGTTATTTTAAATACGATGTTAATAATCAATTAATAAAAGAATCAAGTAATTGAAAGTGAAAACTGAACTCTGGAATTTTGTTTAATCAAATACAACCAACTCTTTTTTTTACACGGTAGATACATTTCTTAGAAAACCGAGCAGAAACAAAATTGTGAAAAAAAAATACATACGACTTATGGTAAATTTGGTGATATGTTCATCAATTTTTTTTAAAAAAGTCGTGTAAAATGAAAGATCTCAGAAATATTTTCCCATAAAGTAATAAATCGATATTGCATATTAATAAGATAAAAATAATTCATTTTTATTTAAAAAAATTAGTGTACATACAATATATAAAAATTCAAATTGAAATTATGAATAAAACTACTTAATAACAACTATTCATTGCTACTTGATAACAAGAGTGTACATTTATTCCGAACTGGATCGAGTATGCTACCATCGTTAGACGTGTTAGATACGTCTAGCGCAACTGTCGGTTTTGATTCAAATGAAGAATTTCGTTTGTTGTTATTGGCATCCTTTTTTTTGTTGTTGTTATAAAGTCTGTTATTAGCGGCTAATTTTTGGTTTCTCAAGTTGCTTATATTATTCTTGGTATCCTGTTACAAAAAAACTTATGATTACTTTGAAATTTTAATGTACCAACTGTGTAAGGATCATGAGTAAGAAAATATTGTTCCATATTGGTAGCAAATTTAAAGACTAAGCCTTCCAAGACTTAGAAAGCTGAAATACACTTTCGACTTTGTCATTATCGACTTTATTATCAAGAACTGTCAGATATTCGATAAAATCGTCTTCATTCACGGGGCATAAATTTCCAAAATTTTTTGGAATTTGTGCTAAAACAAAAAAAATTGTGTAAACAAAAAAAAAATTGTTAAGTTTATGAACCGTGTTATTTCAAAATCGTATAAAAAAGACCGTGAAAGATAAGACTTGGGCTTAAATAAATCTGACACTATATATTGGGTTGTGGGAAAAGTAATTTCATGGTTTTTTTTGTGAAAACGTAAGACAATTTTCATATCGTGAACAAATATTTTAATAAATTACATATAGTCCAGTCTAGTTTAATACCTTTTGCTATCATTCTGGTAGTAGCTTGATTCCATGTTGAAAAAATTTTGTTTTTTGCTGGCAAAAAATGATCCAGGTGATTTGTCCTCCTACTTTGAATTAAAGGTTTTACGGTCTAAAATATTTTGTTAAGACTAGGACAAATAATTTTCAGAAGGTGAGCTAGATCTAGAGAATATGGTGGATATGGCATTATATCCCATTTAACCTGTAAAAGCTTTTTCCGAGTTGCGAAACTGGTATGAAGTCTTGCCTTATCTTTTTGGAATCTTATACCATTTTTGTTGATCAATTCTGGCTTTTTCTGATTAAGTGAATCATTCAGTTTGTCCAGCTGATGACAGTACATTTCAAAATAAATCGCTGCGTTGTCCTGTTTAAGTTCAAACAAAACGATTCCTTTAAAATATCTTACCAACATGATGTTTTGATAAATATTGGCTTTCGAAATGCTTTGTGCCGGTTCATTTTTTTACTCCATGATCATGTGTTTGACATTGTTATGTACAGCTCATTTATAGTTTACAAGTCCTCATATTTCAAAAATGGATATATTTTCTTGTCGTTTGAGAAGTAAACCACAGACGTCAGAACATGAGGAACCGTGAGACATGAGGAATTCGTCTGATGAGCTTTGATTTAAAACCTAGGCTTTTCAAGTAGTCAGGGACAGTTTAGTTCGACAAATTTAACTTCTCAGGGATTTCACAAGTTATTATTCGCCAGTTTGCATAAATTAATACCTTTATCGTGTTGTTATCAGCTTAAACTAGATTTCCAGATCGTGGTGCATCTTCAACATCAAAACTGTCAGATCGAAATTTTGGAAACCAGTTTTGGTACTGGTGTACTGTCCATATATCTTCTCCACACACATCGGCTAATACTTTCTTGCTTGAACAGCATTTTTACCTTTTAGATAACAAAAAAAAGTAAAATATGCCGAAAAGGTTGCTTTTCACTCCCCATGTTTTTTTAGTTGACACCATCCAAAACTATTGCGTATTATCAACTGGACTTTTTAAAAGTAAGTCTTGCTATATCAGTTCTCAAAACATATAATGGTTATACGACTTAAGTGTGAAGTTGGGCGTGAAAAGAATACAATTAAATCCTTTGTGCAGAAAAATCGAAATTACTTGTCGAACAACACAATAAGTTATCAAATGGGAGTGTGTCAAAAAAGTAACGTTTATATTCTTTCTACTAAAATATTCTGCTGTTTATTGAGACTGTATTCCGATGAGAGGTCTCAAAGAATGCCTTTTGGGTCATAAAATATAACTGAAGACATTAGCTACCTGAATAAATGATGGAATTTTCTTTCAGAGATTCGGGTAGATGCGTATGAAATGAAAAAGTGTAGAAATGTTTAAAATATGATATACCGAGAGAATTGGGTTATAAAGAAGACCTACGGAATCGAAATTATAGTATGTGATTTATATTTATATTTATACATATACATAGCACTGACTGTGCACTTTCTGTACCATTTTTTTCACAATTATTTAATGCGTTTCTCGTATATTTGATATATTTCACCAGCTGGAGTTCAGAAATATCTCATTATAATACTTTAGACTGAACTTAAATATGCTTAAACATTCCAAATTATATTTTTTATATATTTTAATTACCTACAAATTTTTTTTATAAATCTTAACCCATGGTTAGAGCAATTAAAAAAATTAATGTCTACCAAATTTTTTAAATTTTTTTAACTAATAAAAATATGTTAATTTAATTAAAATTATTTTTAGTTAGTTTAATGTTAATAATCAAAGTAAATTCGGGTCAAATAAATCAATTAATGATACGATTTTTACATGTTTTTAATATCTTGATCGTATTTAAAATCTTTTTTATTTTTAAAGAGTGATTTATATGTTTGTCAATAAGTAAAAATTTTGATGGCTTTTAGCGCCCTTTAATTTGTAATTATGGCATAATAATTTATGAATTTGCAGTATTAGCTAATTATAGATTACTCATACAAATGCTTTTTTATGTATAATATCTATGCAATTTTAAAGATAATTTTTTCTTTAATACAATGCATGTTTAACTGAATTACATTTTGGAGCGTAAGATATGTATAACAATATAAAAGTAATAGATATTGAAAGAACTACAGAATGTAAAACAAACACATATATAAGTGTATAGCTATAAAAAAGCTAAAAAAAAACGATAATTGTTACATTTAAAATTTTTTTCAATACCTTTCCTGTTTCAAATCTCGAAACTTTTCCTTTCGTTTAATAAGTAAAACAAATTAAAATGCAGTATAAATACATTTTTTATGTTTTGCATTGTATGCTAATGCAATTCGTTAATACGTCAAGACAATACGTTTCCTCATTATGCATCTTTTAATCCTATTACTAATTAAATTCATGGAATTTTTATGCTAAGGCTTAATTAAGACTTGTAAAAACACATATGGCTATATCGTTACATTAATCACGGCCTAATTTCAATATATTCCTTTTCTAACCGAAATCAATTTCAAAAATTATTCAAATTTTCATAAAAGTAAATGTGGTCGAGTGGTAGCTTATCGCGCTTCCACGCCACAGGTCAGGGAATCAAACCCCGGGCTTGGCAAGGTCAACTCTGCCTTTCAGCCTTTTCCCTTTGTGTCTTCTGGGGGTCGATAAATAAGTACCAAGATTTCTTGAGAACTAAACATTCGGGTTTTCATATCAGACTGACCACCTGATCGTAACATGGACTCATGCACCTCAGCACCCAATGTCACGAAAACTGAGATGGACACAGTAGGCCTTAATTTACATTGGCTGTTTCGTCAGTGAGTTTAGTTTAAATATATCTATTTATATGGATATAGGAAAAGTGTAAGTTTTTCACAAAACGATGGCATTAAAAAAAAGGTGCGTGAAACGCTACGCGATAGAAGTGAAACTTCTTTGGCGACGTTGGAACATTGATTATTTGCCTTAATATTACAAACTGACCATGTACATGCCTCAATCACCTAATTTACATGAAATGTATTCGTGACGAAATGAGTGTTTCTGATACCACATCCGAAGTAGGAAGATGTGCAGGAATTTCTGGGTATACAAAACCATTATATTTTGATAAATTGGATATACTTTTCCTATTTAAACTTTGTCGGCAATTGAAGCATGCTTTAATATATCTTCTAAATTAATTTACGGTAAAATATTTTTGTGCTCAGCAACAGGCGTTCTCAAATCATCTCTAAACCGTAATCTAGCACACATTGAACACCCGTGACCGAAAGGATTATCAACGAATCGTTTTTGAAAATCTTTGTGAGCATTTTTATGCAAATCATAGTCTTTGTAACGAAAGATAGAATTTATTATTGATTTATATGCATCATATCCAACACGCACTAGATTTGTTCAGGGCTCTGTAGTTAATGGCACAGGGTGGTTCCCTAAATCCGTATTAATCTGTGCTGTCATTAGATGAGTCTCAATAGCATTCCCATTCCTTAAACTGTACATTAAGAGAGTATTTTGCAGTGTTTTTTTTCTGTGCTCGATATTCTCTTATGTACTCTGATGGAGATTTGGCAGTAGCACTTGATGGATTTGCACTATTTTTCTGGGGTTATTTTTGTCACTTTTTCGACTGGACTTGCTGCTAATTTTTTTTTATTTCACGAAACTCTTTTTCTTTTTGCGCATTTGATTTAGGTATTCTGACTAAAATTAATAATAATTCAACGCAAATGAAAATTAAAAAAAAAAACAAGTTAGCCGCCCAACACTTCACCATGTAGCCAACAATCTAAAGAAATATTTCAAAAAGGTACACTTTTGCTGCGAGAGCTATTTTGTCTACACCGTAATGCACATACTGCAACTCATACAACCGTTGATAGATGTTCCCAGGTCTAGGGGTGGCCGCGGAAGCCGATTGGTATAGGTATCGGACCGTGGCTTGCCTTGTCACGAGTTCGAGCCCAGTGCCACTTAAGACCCGCCGTGTAGGGCACGATGCACGTTAAATCTGTCGAGTGCTGAAATGTCCTCCCGTTGGTGTGGTTGGTAGTTAGGAGAGGGGGTGCCAGCTCAGGTGTCGTCCCCGTCACTTGACCAAGGTTCAAAATTACATGATCCGTCGCCAAAAGTCCTCGTGTAGCTGAACAGTGTGACGTTAATATTCAATCAATCAATTAACCCAGGTCTAGGGAGAAAAGAACCCCAATCGGAAGGTGGACAAGTTGAGATATCGGAGAGGTGGGCAATCATCCAACTTGTTCACGGATATGACGCAAGTCACAAGGGGTACCCGCTCCCCCTTTTCCTCCCAATCTATCCTATCATCATGGCGACGATTCGGGGGATGGGAGGGAAGATTACTTCCATTCGCATTTCACCCTAACGCAAAACTGGGCAAATTTCTTATTCACTCTCGAACGCAAAGAAGTTTCACTTCAGTAATACTCTCATGAACATTGAAAATAGCTTTAACGTAGATTTCACTAAGTGTCTTGGCGCTTCTTGGTTAAACATGTTTAAACCAGAACGATTTCCTGATTAAGTAATCTTTAACTGTCAGTGAATGCGACGTAGATTGCTACCAAAGCTAAACACAAATAACACCAAAGTTAGGTCTCAGGAAAGAAAAATATCCATTTAAATTGCCACATGCTGATAAATAAATTGATAAATAACAGTTATGCGCAAAAAATGCATGGCATCTTATGATACACCATGGGTACAAAACTCGCGGGCAGCACGTGGCCCACAACAGGCATTTTTGCGTCCCGGCCAATATATGAGCACACAATAATATAAAATTTTTGGTAAAGCAACCTACGTGCAGCGTGGCTAAATTAAGTTTAGATGATACTGCATTGTATCACAAATGGGCAGAAAAAATTTCTAATCTTAGAATGGAATTTGAAACAAGATATAAAGATTTTAATTCTTTAGAAGGCAATTTTTTTATTGTTTACAATTTTCTTAATATATATAAACTCAGTATGGAGGTATTCCAGATTCAGAGTGACTCAAATTTGAAGACAAAATTCATTGAAGTGCATGTGCCCGAATTTTACAAATATTTACCAGCCAGGTTTAAAAATGTTAGAAAATTCGTTTATGAGATTATTTCCATGTTAAGCAGTATTTATCGGTGCGAGTAGTTATTTTCAGTAATGAAAGGAAATAAATCTCTTGTTAGAAAAAGTATCAATGGCGCTCACCTTCTGTCAGTTTTGTACAATTACTGCGAACCAAATTTCTTCCAATATTGGAAACTAGTGGCAGAGAAGAAATGTTAAGCGTCGGGACGCAAACATTAAATTTTTGTCATTCTTTAATATTAAGTTTATTATAATGTACATTCCAGTGGCGTAGCGTGGGCGTTCGCCGCCTGGGGCCGACGGGAAATTTGTAACCTCTCTATTTTAATTATTATTCAAGAAAATTAGTAAAAGTGAAAAAAAAGCAGTTTTAAATTTTTTTATTGATTAAAAATGCACTGTTAGTGTTTTTTTCACAGCAAAATCTCTTATACAATTGTCAACACCAATATGTATGTCGTGTTCAATTGTCAGAATAGCTAAATTTGTTAGACCGAACGTGGACATAGTCGATCTGAGATAATTTTTGATTTATTTTAGCTTAAAACTTTTCTCGCAACTGACATTATTCATAGCTGATGTTAAAAAAATTCTTAACATTATGACAATGTTTGGTGAGGCATTTTCAAGTTTTGGGCTCGATAATATGCTGTAATAAGCCCAGAGAGTCGGACCTAATGAGTTCCTTTTTACATTCTGGGTCTATTGCAGATAAGAAAGCTTGTACACGTGTGAAGTTGGAATTCTTCTTTATTAATGTCTTGAGGAGCTCTTGGTCTAAGTTATATTCGTCCATGCACAATATAACTTCAGGCCTTAAAAAAAAGATTTTTTTTTGCGCTAGATTCGGCAACCGGTTGGAATCTTTCCCAATTTTCAGAAATTACTCTGTCTATTGAAGAAAACATTATTCGCCTCAAGTCATCTTCATACAATAACTGAACATCTTTACTTCCGTCGCCAAATATATGTTTCCTCCTGATTCATACTGGGGATTCAAAAGAAATTTCAAGCTATTCACATAGATTTGTAGCATATATTAAAGCGTCATTCACGAATTCCTCTCTTTTGCTTCTAATACGGTCTGTGAAGCACGCATTTTTTTAGCACATTGATGGATATTTAGACCCTCTGTTTGTTAATAATTTTGAACATCATTGACCACACAGAACTGGTTGCCAGAAGTTAAAGTAAAATAAAATCGAATGCGATTGCATAGCGGCTAATAAACTTCCTGCGTCTGTGCACACAAAATTTTCACTCGTTTCCTTCAGTTTTGTCACGCGGGCACGATTTGGAGCTTGAAATATTTTTTAATTTTAATGTCGTGGTGCTTGCCATCATCCCTTATGCTGCGCGGGTTCATGGGCTCCCTTGGGACCCTTTTCGCTACGCCACTGGTGCAATCGAAATAAATCTATGTTTCTATAAGTATTAATTTTTATTTGCGGCTTACCTAAAATTAAACCTTGTTTGCTTGGCCGAAGTTAACCTTTTAGTTTGACACCCTTGTGGTATATGAAATGTATCAATTATTTTAACGAACATTCGTATACATAGTGCATAGGAAAGTGCTTTTAACCTGAAAATACTTGCGGACGAAGATAGTTGCAGCTATGAAAATGAGGTTACGGTATAGTAAAGCGACTACATTCAACTTAATGAAAACAGCAGCTCCCCTAGTGGCGAATGTTGGAAGACAGGCATTGAAAATCGGAAATGAAAAGAGATTCCAAATTTCTGTTTGGATAGTTTTAGAGCATTCACACATTTTTTAGTGTGAAACAACATTTCTTTCACACGGATAAGATAAATTGTAGCTTATATACCTAAAAATAATTAGATTTTTGCCCAACTAAGATTTTTTTACCATTGTTTGTTCAGACAATGCATTGTTTCAGCTTAATATATTACTAAACCGACACAATGCTCATTACTGGACGATGGGAATACCCTCGTGGGTGACTATTCACCAGACACTAACTGCTTTGGTCCATTAACGTGCGATACGGTATCTGGAAGGATCGCTTGGTAGCACAACTAGGTTCCCTCTCTCTAAGAAAGTTCATTTAACGGGCAGGGATATTTGTAATTATAACAGAACATCATATGATATTTGTAAATGCTATTTCCATTTACATATTTCAGTCCTTTTGGTTACGATACAACTGTATCCTTGGGCACCAGACAGCTTGAGACTGAAACTTTCTCAAAGATTGCTTAAGACAACAAATTATCGGGTTTGGTGGAAGTGTTTAATGGCTTCCATAAAATACCAGGTTTGTGCAACTTCGTATACAAGCCTGAAGGATCTACTTCGTCATATAACATATACTTGCAACAGTGTGACATCTTCCATGCTGAGAAAAGATCCACCGTGTAGACGTTGAATCCGTCGAAGCTCAAACACCTTTACGTTGGTTTCACCAAATCATAAGTGTATCGTGAGCAAAGGCGAATGCTTTGAATATATTCTACATAAACTTGTTATCATTGTGCGATGGTTTACTTTTGCAATTTTTTTGAGTGATGTCATCAATTATTATTGACGAAAGTACATATTTTATGTAATAAATTGGACGTATTTCATCATACCTATTGATATTCCTTTCAAACGTTTACATAAAAAGAAGTACATTGATTTCAAACAAATTTGGGTCTGCAGGTGAGGACTTATCCTATTCATGAAAACCAAATGTCGATTCGTACCAATTAATTGGTGTTCTAAGACTTTATAACTGGAAAGTTTGCGCTTTTTTTTGTCATTTGCAATGCTTATCTTCCAAACATCGCCACTAAGGGTGCTACTGTCATTTGTATAAGGTCTGGCATAGTCGCTTTATTATACCGAGACCTCATTTCCGTAGCTTTAGATCTCTTCGTTCGCATGTATTTTCGGGTTAGAGGGGCTTTTTTTGGCACCCTATGCATGCCAAAGCTACTGGTTGAATTATAACTCAGTACGCAAATATGGTTCTGATGCCGGAGGTAAAGGCCGAATTCCCGCCTAGCTCAGAATCACGCCAAAAGAAGAAAAAAAAACATCCAACACATTTTAAGTACAGGGTAATTTAATAAATTTTAATTATATGGGCAGTTATATGTTTGCAGATTACATGCAATTTTCTAGAAATGGCCATGAATCAATAATTACAGGTAACGAAATTGATATTTACTGCAATAACTGAGGCAAAAAGTAACGATTATAAAAGTTGTTCCAATATGTCCTAAATCAGAAAGAATTGTTTCTCTTTCAATGCGTGATAGAAAGTAAGGGTCTTAAGCAATCAATTTTAGTGATTCACAAAGCCGATAAAGGCGACACAGGAAATAAAAAGGAAAAGGAAGAGTAAATAAATGAACAGTATGGCTAAAATATATCTATTGTTGCCAGATGTTTTACGGAAACAATTGTATCCCGGATAAAACAATCACTGTTATTTTGACAGAGGAGTAATCAAAAAGGTGATAAATGTTTCGTTTTTAGTTTTTGTTTTGCTGATTTCTATAATGGTACAATTGAGAAAGAAACTATTATTTCGTCTAGAGTTAGTTTTAATATTGTACATTGTCTACTTTTTTAAGAATGTAGGAATCTAAATGATATACAACCAACCGTTTGCATCATCTATTTAGTTGCATTAAATGCTCTGATTCTCAGCTATTTTAATTCTTTTTAGCCACTTAAAGGCCAAAGATTTTGTTTATGTATGAAATGAAGATAATAAAGTAGTTGTTAAAATTGCGCTATTGTGTGTCTTTGAAAGTAGTACTTGTTCATTTTTGGCAAAACGATAATTACATATAACAATGAATGCAATTTCCTACGAATTTTTCACTCATTCTCTAAAAAAATCCTTTAAAATATTTCCTTTTTTTCTGTCAATATAAATATATACTTCATGAAATTACAAATATGACTCCTTTAAAAGGGATGTATGTCTACTTTCCGCAAAGAGAGTATTTAGTTTAAAATTATGCTAAAAATGTCTATTTTATTTTTAAATGTGTGGCAACTCTGTTAGTGGCTTTAAAATTTTCGTTGGTTTACTAGAATGTTGGTGGATAATATAAAAATAAAAATGGAAGACATAAATAGAGTTGTAATTTAAATGGCATTAGGTGAAGAAATATTGAAATAAAACCTTTTTTATTTAGTTTTGATTCAATTAATAAAAAATTCATATTTGGAAACGGATAAACATGAACATGATTATCAACGAAAGAGAATTCAATATTAAAAAAAACAACGTTACGATTCAAATGTGAATATTTTCTCACGCTCTCTCTAGTTGTTTCTATAACCCTGTTGAAATGCGTGTTTCTCATTCAACTAAAATTATCGTGATGTAATTCAGATGAAAATTGATGCAAAATATTTAATGTTGCAATAAGCCTTCATTAATGTTGACCTTATTAAACAAGATGCTGCTTACTGCAGAACAACTGTTGTTGTTGTTTCTTATCCTACATGATGTTGATTAACTACGTCTGTATAAAACCAAAAATCGCAAAAAAATTCAAAAATAAAATGGGATTACCTAAATCATCGTCAATAGTACAATTCAAGCAAATAAGAATATTAACGAAGGAGACCTGATCAGCCTTCTACCAATGACACTCTGGAAAGGCGTTCTAGCTCAGTTGAAAAGTGAGAGCAATGGAGGTTACTTTGATTGTGGTATACGATTGGGAGGGTGTGATTTTTACGCATGCTGTGCCTACAGAGCAAACTGTCAACACAGATTACTATTGCCGATTTCTACAGCACCATTTGCGTACGTCTATGCGGCACAAATGTTCACGTTTTTTGCAAAAGCAATCTTCTGAATGCTGCATGACAACGCTCGTTGTCATGTCACAAAAAATGTCACTCTCCTTTGGCAACGCTGGTAGTAGTAAATCTTAGAACACTCTCCCTACTCACCTGACAGGAGTCCTACTGACTTTGATCTATTTCAAAAGTTGAAGAAGCTGCTTCGAGGTTCCCGATTTCACGACGTTTCTTCAGTATGCTGCGCAGTAGGGTGTTCCATCACTGACATCAAGAATCAACACCATTCCAATAGTCTCCCACGGCTTCCCAGCATTTAACAAAAAGTTATAAGCCTTGCTGATGATTATATCTTTGGCCTAATTATTGAAATGCGTAACTCCATTTAGGGTTCTAATTTGATGTCGGAGTTCTACGCGCCAAGCTGTTTACATTCTCCAAGATGGGCGATAGCATTAGAATATGGTTACCTTGATGTTTGTATCATGTGTATCATTTGTATCGCGATTAAGGAATCGCGCCAAACAGCACTTGGTGCGTAGCACTCGTATACAAAATTAGTTTCCTTTGTGGAGTTATGTATGCTGATAATTAAGTGGACGATATAGAAGGAATGCTATGCAACTGTACTTGCATGTTTATTAAAAATTGATTTACACCTATGTTGCCATTACTTAATTCACCACCCTCGTTATATATATATATATATATATATAACTAAAATAACAGAAGTTTTAAATAAAATACAAACAATTTCTAAAAGCATTCAAGTAGAAACCCGCTTACGATGAATTTTAGAATAGTACCATGAGGACCTTCTAGAACGTTGGGTGAATTATACACAGATTTGTTGAAATGTTTTGAATTATGTAATTATAAAAATAGTTGGATAAATCATGTACTAAAAATTAAATACCAAGAAAGTTGTCCATTAAATGAAAATTATGTAAAAAAATTGAGAAATATTTATATACATAATATAGTTGAGATTAATAATTTACAAATGTGTACTAAGCATTCAATTATGACTTTTGACCCCTTAGTAAGTCAATATAATAAAGAACAGCAGCATATTTCAGAAATTCGTGACTTTAATAAGAACAATTTCGTTTTCTGGAAATTCTTATGTAAATTAATTTAAAAGTTTGAATGGATTTTTCTAAATGTGTTATACTTTTTAAATATAAAACATAATTCCATTTAATTTCATTTTCATATAAGAGTTCAGAATAAAATTCAGAAAATTTAGAAGCATTAAAAAGAATAATAAAGACCTAATTAATTAAAAGATAGCGTATTTATATAGAAACTCTCATCTTATGATTCAGCTCAGATATGAAATATTTTTAATAAATTCAAAGATATTTCTTCTAGATAAATATGCTTTTTCAAAATTCTTATTAGGTTTCCAAATCAAGAAAAATTTTAAATATTTTTATAAAATTTTAACATAAATCTTTATAATAAAACATTCAATACATTTTAATAATAGAGAAGAGAAATTCGTACTGTCACTCTCTAAATGTTTGTTTTTCTGTCTGAACTTTGGTTTATATTCCAAATCTCAAAATTTCTAAAGATCGGTGGAAGAAGATTCCTCAGTATTTTATATCAAACTAGATAGTGGTTTGGAAAGGATGATGTTCCTGTCGTTTGAATATTTGAATGCATACATATAGTAGCTAAAAAAATATAAACTACCCTACAAATGAAACGTGTTTAAGAATTTGAAGTAAATAGATACAAATCTGTATCCTTTCAGAGTTTTCTAAAATAGGAGAGAGAGAGAGAGAGAGAGAGAGAGAGAAACGAAAGAACGAATAACTGAAGTTATTACTTTTTTAATGTGTTTTTTGAATTCGTCTTAATACACCATTGTAATACAGTTCCTCGCAGCTATTTTGTGAAAAGTTTTTCTAAGCAAGTTAAGCAGTTTTTCATCTGTAACGATAGATAATTACTTTCACAATGCAATTATGATATTTAAATTTCTTTTACAAATATATCAGATACTGTTAAAAAAATGTAGTGAGGGTCATTTGTTTCTGCTTTATTTTGGACTCATTTTTTGTGTCTTTGTGCAAGATGAGTGAAAACTTAGTACTCTGTTCAGGAATCACATTTCAATTTACTTGATTTCGACTTCTTAAAATGTTTGTTTGATATTCTAATTTTTTAAATGTTGAAATTAAGGCATATAAATGACTTTTTTATTGAATAAACCGCTTATCAATTTTTAGAAGACCGCTTAAGTAAACAAATTATTTGACAGAGGAAACATGTATTTATCATTATTAATCAAAACTATGTATATATTACTTCAGAATTTGAGTGTTCTGGTTATCGAACTCACGACAGGCTTGTTTTTATTAAGTCATGGGTTCGAATTCTGGTGTCATTGAAAATCTTTCGTCTAAAGAGGCTGAAGAACTGTAAATACTGTCGAAGCTCATTGACCTTACATTGGCTTGGTACGGAAGTTTGGAGAGTGTGATGCCAGTTTAGATGTCGTACTTGTCAAATGACAAAAGTTCGAATTTTCGAGATTTGTAGCCAACAGCCTTCGTATATATTCAAAGCGAGACAGTAGCAATTAATCAATCAATCAATTCAAAGAACATATGCTAAAATTTTTTCCAAAAGTTAAGATGAGAATTTTTGACAATCCTTAAGAATTAAAATGATTTTTGAAACTTGAAAACATCTATAAATAATACTCTAAGGTTGATTTTTTTCATGTGAAGATATTGAAATTACTTTTACTTTGAAGTGAATTTCAATATTGATATACATGAATTTAATTTACTTAGGATCAGATTTATAAATACCAAATTGTTTAAATTCATCATAATTATTAAAATCATCATTATAAATTTGAATTACTTTCTTCAGAAAACAACAATTCATATTTTTAAAATTGATCCTTCCAGCTTTAACAATTATTAATGAAAACATATGCAAATTTTTAAAATAATTATCCCTTATCAAATATATATGAGACCCAGAGTTTCATTTGTAATGAACTGCTGTTTGTAAAAAATGCAACACCATGGGAATTAGAATTAAATGAAATTTAATGCACAAACGACTTGTATTAGTACAAATAAATGAGGAAATTTTCAAAGTAAAAATAACAACAATATTAAGTGTCCGAAATCAGTATTTGGTTTAGCCTCCACGCGCTACAATAAGTGTTGCTATACGACATGGCATGGAGTCAAACAGAGTTTGAATGTCTGCTTGTGAAAGAGAATTCCATATTGCTTGTATGCGCAGCGAAAGTTCGTTTTTTGAAGTTGCAGGACTCAGATCACGAGCGAGACGCCGACCAACCAAATCTCAAACGTGCTCAATAGGTGATATATCCGGCGAAAAAGCAGGCCAAGGAAGAAGTTGCATGTGTTGGGCTGAACAGAAGTCTGGAACAGTCTTTGCAACATGTGGGCGTGAATTATCATGCTGAAAGATAGCTCCAGGAATGCCTTGAAGGAAGGGAAATACTTCAGGCTGTAGCATTTCCCAGACGTACCTGTTGCTATTGAGATTGCTCTCAATTCGTAGCAAATTGGATCGTCCATGATACGAAATCACACTTCGGGTGTTAGGCCACTATGTCGATGGATAACGCAATCTGAAAGGCAGCGTTCATTGGCATAGCGTCTAATACGAATGCGACCATCGTGGTCCCACAACTTGAACCGTGATTCATCTGAAAAGACAACTTGGTGCCAATCAGCTTGACAGGCTCTGTGCTCAAGAGCCCATTACAGACGCAGCTGTCAATGGTTTCCCGGGAGGAAGATACTGCATAAAGGCACCCACGCATACACCCTTGCACGAACTGACGAAACTGACATTAGTACACCTTAAGCAGTAGACCAACATGCTGTCAACTTCATGGAGGAAACTGTTTTTTTTTTACTAATCTCGGTACTGCCCAGCAGGCCTAGACAATCCCCATGAATCCGAAAATCTGTAAAAAATCTAAAAACAGCAGTGGGTCGCAAAGGATCTCGTCCTTTTAAAACCCAAACAAAGTAAAATATGATTAGGTGAGGCCTCTCCGGAAGAATACCAGTGGCATTCTGGAAAGGTATTTTGTTCATTAGAGAACCTGAGAGCTCTTGTGTGTCCGCTCAAAATCTAGAATAAGTAGATTGGAGAGATCTACTACTGAGTCTAAAGGGCTCGTCCGGACATTTAGCAAAGTACCATGCATGACTGGGTGGAGTTTTAATTTGTCGGTTGAGCTCCAATTTAGAAATTGTGGAAATCTCAGAAAATGTGAGATTCCCTCTTGGACTCACACCCTCCACAGCAGCAGCCTTAGCCAAAAAGTCAGCTCTTTCGTTACCCTCTATGCCAACATGCTGGAAACTGTACGGTCATTTACTGTCATGCGGAGCAGGTGTCGATTGTCACCTTCCGTTGTCCACTGCCAGTTTTTCGAGTTGTTCAGTGCTCTTCGATCCACTGCTTCCAAACTCGCATAACTGTGGAGCTGTTTCACTGCACAGGAGCTCCTTTTGCGTGATAAGAGAATCCTCCTTCTCGAAGACCGATAATTCTTCCCCGTTCAAACTCCGTAAGTTCTTGGAATTTCTCCTTATTTCGGCGTGGAGGTATACTTAGGTCTCATTAAACGTTCGCCACTAACAAATATTCATTATTTTCAAGGTCCCGCTTCAGCCCTCTATTTATACGATTTCAGTATCGGTTCAGAGGGCTGTTCACACCACAAATGCGTGGTGGCTCTTGAAACTTTACTATTTAAGTAACAATCTATAATTGATATTTGCATCAAAGTTCATATAATTCTGATGATTCTTTAGTGGTGTTGCATTTTTTACAAACAGCAGTTATTTTTGTTCTTTTGGACTGTTTTTTTGTAAGAGCATTTTTCTTTTGAATTGCGTTATGAAAAACGTAAATTTCACTGTATTCATTTCATTTCTCAAGTACAATTTTGTCTCTCTCTCTCTCTCTCCGTTTCATTCACTTCCATATTCGAGGAAATTTTTAATTTAAGAAAAGTCAAGGGAAATGGATGCCTTAGGACTGTTTCCTTTCATTTGAATTTAGTTCATTACTAGAACTTAAATTGATGCGTGTGCTAAATGGGGTTTAAAAAAATCAAACACAATATTTTGAAGAGGGATTAATACATTCCTACTAAATTTTTAAATTTTAAGATATCTGACTACTCATAAATCATAAAATTTGCCTAAAGTTGACATTTTTTTATTGTATTTTATAGGCAATTTTACTAGCTTTATAATAATACCAAGCTTATTATTTTCTATTTAATAGAACGAAAATGTGATTGTCGGAT
This sequence comes from Trichonephila clavipes, assembly GCA_019973935.1. NCBI lineage: Eukaryota > Metazoa > Arthropoda > Arachnida > Araneae > Nephilidae > Trichonephila > Trichonephila clavipes. The sequence goes on from BMAU01019422.1 coordinate 421,510, forward strand.
CCGACGCACGAGTGTAATTTACTCCTTAAGCACGGTTATCTTTGATTATACACTGCTGGACAATTGCTAAGGACGGATAACACTATCATCCTTAGCAACCACAAAATGAAAGGAAGCAAAATGTGGAAAATTAGAATAAGTGTGGGATATTAGTAAGAAGAAGTCTGAGTATGCAAATTTTTTTGTCCACGTCTGTTCATCACGTGATAGCGTTCATAAGAGCTTTAAAGTTTTGACGAGTGTGGACAGTTGTTGTTTCAAGTCAAAGTTTTACAGGCAAGATTTAATAGACGAACTTAAAATTTTTGGCATGTCTTCCCGACATCACATAGATGATTTTATGCGTGGCCGAATTATTGGAAAGATTGAAAAAGGGCGAAAAATAACAGATGTTGCCAGGGAGTTCGACATCGCTCACAGCGTTGTTTCACGGCTGTGGAAGTCATTTAAAACTACTGGAATGTGTAGTAGACGGCACGGGGGAAGTCGTGTTAGAAGTACGACGCCTGCAGAAGACAGATATATCGTCTTATCAGCAAAAAGGAACAGGCGCACCACAGCTCAGCCGATGGCAAATCAGTTTCTTGCTGCCTCAGGAAAGCAGATCTCCCGAAAAACTGTTGCCAGACGTTTGAGGGGAGGAGGACTATACGCACGCAGACCTGTTGTGTGTGTCCTCTTGACCAGACAACACCGTACTGCCCATTTGCAATGGTGTCGTGAGCATCACAATTGGACTGAACAGGACTGGGCATGCGTACTATTCTCAGATGAGAGTAGGTTCAGTCTGTCATCGGATTGTAGACGCCAACTGATCTGGCGCGAGAGTGGTACACCTTATCGTCGAGAAAATATCCAGCAAAAAGGACCGATATCCGACATGCAGTATCATGGTGTGGGCCGGCATCATGATCAATGGACGCACGCGCCTACATGTGGTTGCGAACAGGACTATGACGGGCCAACGATACTTTGATGAAGTTCTACTTCTTCATGTTCGTCTTTTCCGTGGTGCTGTCGGTGATAAATTTGTTTTTATGGACGACAACGCAACATGTCATCGAACACTCGCTGTTCAGGATTGTCTAGACAGCGAGGGTATTCAACGTCTCGTATGGCCAGCGCGTTCTCCAGATCTAAACCCCATTGAAAATGTGTGGGATGCTTTGGGGAGGCAAGTTTCTGGTCGAAACTATCCTTCGACAAACAAGAACACCCTCATCCGTGCACTCCCAAAGGAATGGGATAAATTGCCTCAACAGCTGCTGGGTAATGTTGTGCAAAGTATGGTACGACGTGTGGAATGTTGCATCACACTCCACGGTGGTCATATCCCGTACTGATACCTTTCTTTAAGGTGCCTGCTGACTTTTAGATGCATTGTTCTATTTCTCCGTATGCAGATCAAATGAACATTTTTTTTCTTTCAGATGTTTTACAGCTTTTGTACTTTCCAGAACAATAAATATTCTTTATTCTAATGTCTCAACAATGTGGCAACTATATTTTATCCTACTAGGCCTCATGTCTTGCTTAATGTTATGCTACATAGCAATTTGTGATCCGTCTTTAGCAATTGTCCAGCAGTGTATAATAAGCAAACAGGGTAAAAAAATCAATGTATTTGATATAATATTGAAATCATGCATGTATTTTCTTTTTTTCTATTCAAATTTTTCATATTGATTTGGTCACTATGAGGATTAATTACATTCTCTTGCCACTATTAATCACTGTGACATGAGGCTTGGGGTAGCTAAAGTATGATACGTGAACATCGGTAGATATGTGATTTATGAATCGTGAAAACTTCGTATCAATGGTTGTACCAAACCTAATCATCCCCAGTGCTTTACCACAAACAAAACCCAAATTAAGCTCTGATTTTAAAAATTGTATTTATCTCAATCCTTCATCTTTATCGAAACCAATATTGAAATCGCCACCAGGTATGAGTGGAAGTGCATGATACTGCTTCCCCAATAGTTTAGAACCACCTTTATATATGCTAGTAATGTGTGTCTCGTGGATATATAATCTATAATGACAGTGGTATTCTGATTGACAGAAATATAAACTATGACGACGACAATGGGTTTACCATTAGGTAAAGCGCATCTCGCGGCACATATATCTCCCAAATTAGATTTAGTTTTATTTACGTACTGAGTATTTCTTCTCTGTGTTATGCTTTTAAAAATTTCAATTTCAACTAATTCATTATTGCGAAGCTATCTATCTGATAGCATCAAAATGTGGGCGTTTTGAGCACTATTAACACGGTGATCACGTACATGTGCCCAGAGATTTTGGCAGTTAAGAAAAAAAGAGAACTATATCCCCTTCATTCGTTTTATTGATCGTAATTTGATCAATTGTAGTAAGATGAATTATAGAAAGCATGGTAAACTCTTTCGTAGTTGAAGCATCGCTTCGTTGTTTTGTCTGCAGTGGAAAAAACGTTGATGCTCATCAGTAGGTATAATTTGAAGTCCTTGTTGAGTAGTGATGCTGGATAAGGATACGTAAACCAAAGGTTGTGAATGTGCCTATAGCTGTATTTGCAAAAAATTTCATCAAATGTCCCTCTATGCCAGTGCTTCTCAAACTTTCAATACTGGCGCCCCCCTTTTCAATCACAATTTTTATCGCGCCTCCCCTTATACATAATAATTTACTGAATGCAATAATAATGCACTTTTACGATAAAGCAACAAAATTTATTATAAACCGTACAAATTCATGACATAAGTATTAAATTTTGTATATGTTACTTTTAAGCAAAAAAAAAGTTAAGTAATAGGATAATTACTAAGTTATTTTTCCTTTCTCTGATTTTTAAATTAGAACATATTACAAAATGCGGTGGTTGCTTAGAAGACAAAATATAGATATCAGCTAAATATAGAAAATGAACTCAGAGGGACAATTTCTTATCTTAAAACTCCTTTCAAAAAATTTGCTCTGTAAGACAAGCCCATGGAAGTAGCTAATAATTATTAAACTTGTTCTTAATTTAGTATTAATGAATTAGTCATAAAATACTCTGTGCACCATTCATACATTAAAAGCAGTGTTTCTCAAACTTTCAATACTGGCGACCCAATTTTTAATCATAATTTTTGTCTCGCCCCCTGTACAACAATAATGTATTTACTGCAATAAAAATGCACTTTGAGAGAGAGACGCTAAAGTTACAATACAATCTTAATTATAAACCGTACAAATTAATACGATAAGTATATTAAATTTTGTGTATATGTAACTTTTAAGTAATATATATTTTAAGAAAATTACTTAATATATGTTACTTAGAATTATGTTATTTTTCTTTCTTTAAATTTTAAATTGGAACAGATCGCAAAATGATGCATTTAATTAAAGATTTATTTCCTTTAGCATTCATTTCTCAAAGTACAAATGTCATTAGAAAAATAGTTTAGTCACAATGTCGCTCTCTATCATATCCATGACATCTGGCATTATAGGGTACGTTTGCGTGAGTCTGGGCAACTTATCGGACGTCTGCGCAAAACATGTAAAAATGCTTTTCCTCGTACAATTCCAGTCAGTTTTGGTCGACTCGATACTCCTATAGCTACCGAATCTAGCTTGAATGTACATTTTTTTTAAAATTTCCACGTTAATTGTAATTCACGGTAATTAAGTATTTACGGCAGTAGATTAAAACAATATCATACATACATTTTTAAGTCGTAAGCAAACATTCGACCATAATAAAGAATCAACAAGTACACAGACGAACGAGCATGGTTCCGAAAATTAAATCAAGGCGACCTTCTCAAAAATATCTAAATTTTGGATTTACCACTACTGAAGTAAATGATGGAAAAAAAGCCCCAGCTCGATATGTGTTAAAACTTACAAATCTGTAGAACAACATGTGAAAGTTGTTTTTAAAACATGTAAAATCATTTCGCTATGTTGGCAAAGAATTTTAAAAAGTATTTTCTGGATGAGGACAGCTTGGTAGCAAGTTACGTGTGGATTAGGGATCTATTTCAAGATACTCCAGAAGGGCTCTCAACTTCCGAAGAAGAAATCTTCATAGATTTCACATCCAGTGAAAAATTAAAAGGCAATTTTGTAATAAATCGCTCTTTGAAATTGGGGTAGAGGTGGATGAGGAATTATCTGTACTGAAAACAAAAGCACTTCGTATACTATTACCATTTTCAACATCCTACCTTTTTCAAACCGGATTTTCTGCAGTGGATGCCTTGAAGACAAAATATAGATCTCAGCTAAATATAGAAAAATAACTCTTTAAGTGTCAATTTCTGATATTAAACCTTCCTTTGAAAAACTTTCCTCTACAAGACAAGCCCGTGGAAGTCCCTAATAATTATTAAACTTGTTCTTAATTTAGTAATAAGATTGATTGATTGAATATTAACGTCGCACTGTTCAGCTGCACGAGGGCTTTTGACGACGGACCACGTTATTTTGAACCATGGTCAAGTGACGTGGATGACACCTCAGTTGGCACCCCTCTCTCCTAACTACCACACCACACCAACGGGAAAACGTTTCAACTCTCAAGAGATTTAAAGTGCATCGCTGCCCTACACGGCGGGTCTTTAGTGGTACTGGGCTCGAACTCGTGACAAGGCAAGCCACGATACGATACCTATACCACTCGGCTACCGCGGCCAAATTCAGTAATAAGAAATTATATATACAATACCTTCTTCAAATACATCAAACGTATACTGGCTGAAACACCGACTCTTCGCAAGAGTTCATTTTTTTAAAAAATAAAACATTATTCTTGATATAATAGCTGAACTGTAAGGAGAGTAAAACTGTGAGCACGACATTGTATACAAAAATGTAAAATGATTTTTTTTTTAGATAAATGCTATAATTGTGTAAATAACTGTTTAAAAGAACTGTAATTTTAAACCTCACACAATTAGCATTTAGAATTAATGTTAAATTATGAAAAAGAATATAAAATTCCGATGAAGAATAATTGTGTTACTTTTTAACATTTAAAGCGAGAAGACTTCAAAATGTTTAACCCGGGAGCAGGCGCGTACTCGATACTAACATTAATGGTAGTGCGGGGGGACTCAGTCACCCCAATCATTTGTTTAGAATTATTTTTACTGTACACGATACAAATCGGAATTCTAGTGAATATTTTAATTTATAGAAAGTATACTTACCTTCTTTCAAGGACTATTCAATTCTTTGATGATTTGAGAAAAAATCCAATAAAACTGAACTAAAATGATTCAAAAGTACAAGACCATAATAAAGGACGCAAATCCGACACTTTTCAATTATCCTACAGAAATGTTAAACATATCAATTCTTTTCCAAATATCGCAAAACTCAATTATTTACAATTTCCCTAAGCGAAAAGCAAACGCATAAAAGATGGGAGGGAACTAATATTGATAATAACCATACCATAAGATTGAAGGTCAATCAAATGATTAGCAAACGTACTATGCAGCCTGGCTGAAAAGTGAATCATGACTTCCTTTTCTTTTTCTACAACTAATGTACAGTATTTCAATAATAATTACAGTGGTGAATTGTTTATCTTAGAATTTTTCTCAGGGTCTGGGTTTCGTTTTTTTTAACGAGTAATATTTTATGTTAAAACGTAATAAAAAAATCTCTCATTGAGGAAATACAGCAAATAAAACAAAATGTTTTTTTTCTTCTTTAATTTGGTTTTGGGATTAAAGATAGCTATTTGATGACGGAAAAAAGCCAGATAATAAACATAAATTATGTCAGTGTTGTTGTGTGTATTTTTTTTATTATGTAAGAAAGCATTTTTTTTACTTCTCTTTCCGGTTATTTTTTTTAAAAAAAATCTTTAAATTTTCGATACGTTTGCGCCCCCCCAGGGGGGCGCTCCCCACACTTTGAGAAACACTGCTCTATGCAATTTGTGAATCGTCAGAGAGCACGCTGGTTTAAATGGGAAATGATTCCTTTGAGCATGAATCGATCTATTTCAGTTGAGGGGAACTGTTGCAGATCTATGGTTAATGGGAACCATTTCTCTACCAATTCCTTTTGCATTCCCAGCATCTTTTCCTCGTACTTTAACACCAACGCCGTTTGGAAATAGGGGTCAAACCCGATGAACTCTATTTTGATCATCAAATTCAAACGGGTGTCAATTTACCTACAAGCACATTGGCTAAACCATCAGCAACGTCAATGTTTGCAGTATCATACCGGGTTTACGTACAACGAAAATAATTTCATATGGTAACTCTCTCCAATGTCAGTCGTACTGAGTTTATGAAGCGTTTCTCGGGCAGCTTTTTTTTTTTTTTTTTTTTTTTTTTGCGTAATCAGCTACACATCCGCCAACTTTGGTGATTTTCAGTTGTTATAGTCAAAAGAGCTAAGGCAAGAAGTGTCGCTAAAAATTACGCCAAAACGCTAGAAAACGTAGTTTGTGAATTTTTCTTTTAAGTTTAATTTTTTTGGGGACTTTGTTTTTAAAATATACTTTCCAAACTTCCCACATGGATATCAGATAACGGTACATTTTAAACAAAAAAAGTAAGAAAGAAAACCCAGCTAAAATGATTTTTTGTAAAAAGTGTACTAGAGGGAAAAACACACTTTTTTTAATCCGTAATTTTTAAGCAATTTCTTTCAATCTTTGAACAAAACACGGATAGCAACTTTTGGCATTTGGAAAAAAGTTCCGTGTGATTAGTTTTATAATTAACAAAGTTATTAAATGTTTAGTTAGAATTTTGAGTAATTTTTGAAAAATCGCGAAAAACAAGTTTTCAACATTTTATATTTGAAATCACTGATTCTAAAAGACAAATTATGAACTTTTTTAGCACAGAATTTCGACACATTACAATGGTAAGAAATCCGTACAGAGCAATTAAAAATCTCTTTTTATAAAAACGCATCAATATTGACTCATTTAAAAAGAAATCGTAAGAAATACAAAATTTCGTTATTTTGTAAAAAATTATACCGTATCGGGGGGGAAATAAGTGATATTTTCGATTCTGTAATTATTTTTTGTCTGATTTTAATAAGAAAAGAACGATTGTAATTTTAAAAATGAAGAAAAAGGCTTGCGGAGAAGCGAAGAAACTCTTCCTTCTTTCTTTAGACTAAGATTTAGCGCATGCGCAGAAGCGCGCGTAATGCATTTTTGTTAACGTTTTTTTTTAAATTTCACTCATAATATTTTCATGCCGAGGCATTTATATGAGAATTGATTCAAAAGGAGTAAACTACAAAAACTACAGGTGTTTTAGTAAAAGCACACAGATGCCACTACTTTAAACAAGATGTCGTAATTTAAAATGCGTTGTACTCGAAATGTGTTTTTTAAAACGGGAACAGCAATTGCTAAAAAAAATTTTAAAATAATTGACTGAAATTTTTTGTGAATATACTCACTGTTTTTTAAAGCAAATTCATATAATAACTAAGATAAAAAGTGTTCTAGTTTTTGTAAAAACTAAAATATCTCTTATATGAAAGTCATTTTAAAAATGAATAGCAAAACAACGCATCAAATTTGAAAGATGTAAAATTTTTTCATAAGCCTTTTCTACAGAATTGAGCCCTGTTTATGTAATTTTTTAAAGTTTTTACCACTTATTTCCCGTTTTAATAATAATAATTTCTTTTACACTTCAAAATTTTAGCATATTTTTCTTAAAATGTACTAAATAAATCTAAAAATCATACAAACGCACACAAAATCCCCATACTTCCATTTTTTTTTATAAAAAAAGTTGTCGCAAGTAGTTGGATACCTTAACATAAAAAAGATTCACCGAGACTTCACCTACTCAAAAACATAAAGAAACACAGAAAAAAAGATATTTATGTATTTTTGTGCATTGATAAGCCATCGATCAAACTACCGATGCGTCATTCTTGTCAATGCGTCTAAGAAGAAATTGAAAATTCCTATAGACTCAAGAAAACAGGGAAAGAACCCAGATTTGAAGAATTTTTTTCTCTGTTTACATCCCTTCTTTTTCTCCCTTTGTCCGTCTGTACACAATCTTCCTTCCGTTTTTGGTAGGTAGGTGCCTTGTGTTGGGGTGTTTGAAGCAGCGTCTTTACGACTCTCTTCGTATAAATTAGGTACATAAAAGTAAGTGTCCAACAAGGTGGTTGCCAGGAAAGAAAGACAGAATCCATAAAAAAAATTTCTTTTTCCTCTCGTTCAGAATTTTTTTCTCTTTCACTAAGAGGTTCGGGCTTTTAGAATGACTGCGTCGTTGATTTTTATGGTGGACGGAAAAACTTAAGTGGATAGAGCTTTGACTCAAAGTTTAAGGCTCAACTGTGCAATCAACGCAAAACGTTCGAAAAAGAAGTGTTATTAAAAAGGGGAAAATTGTAGTAGAGAAATTCTAATACTGATGGATTTGAGAACCACTTGACAAATTGTAATTTTTTTTGTCCTTTGAATGTGAATTTTCAAATGCTTTTTTTTTAATATCCTTTGAAGTAGGTTTTATAGTAGGTAAATAAAAAAAATTCTTACGTCTATAATGTATATTATTCGAAATACAACTATAGAGAAAATTCTCTAATTGCTATCTTTTTTTAAGTAGAGTTAAATACATCTTTTCGCAAATTCGCTTAAATTTGCTAAAATAAAATATTTTAGGGAAAATTAGTATTGCTCAGTTTAATTGAAACTTTTTATGTAAATCCATGTAAAGAGTCAACTCTATGAATTAAATTTAATAAAATTTATTTATTCTACGTTTTAAATCAGAATTTAAATTAGATGCTTTATTTCGAATATTATATCATTTTAATAGTTTGATAACCATACTTTCTGTAATCTCATCAAAGTAAAAAAAAAGTTTTCAGTAGTAAAGAAACATTAACTAACTTCCTTGAAATATTCTTAATGATGACTAACAAGATTTCTTGGTACTTACATATTATCGCAATCAAATTGGTGACATGTTTTTCAATTCAGCGCATACGACACGTGCGAAATTAGAATTACCAACTTGGCGAGTAATCTTGAACGTTAGCATTGTTGCCATATAATCTAAGTACCAATTTCGTCTAAATATCGTAACATCTTTTTCTCAAGTAACAGTAAATTTTGTAGCAATCAACAGCAGAGGTAATACTATTAATACAATGACATATATTTTTTCACCATTTTTAAATTAAATTTTCTGTATTGACAGCAGAGGTAATACTATTCATACAATGAAGTACAGTTTTTCCCCATATGTAAATTAAACAAATTAATTATAGATTTTTAATCCAATATTTGTAACGAAAATTTACTTAAATTTACTTGTTTTTAGAAATACATTTTTAGAAAACTATATGTATAAACGTTATCGAATCTTTAAATTTTTTTTAAGACTTTCAAGTATTTAAAGAATTTTCGTATTTTATTTTCTTTTTTACCATTCTAACATTATTAAAAGTTGAAAATAAACTGACATGGAAAAATGTGTTTTCATTTACTTATTCTATCAATATTTAGATATAATGAATGCAGTGTGTCCGCTAAAGTTCATTGTTACCTCAATAATTTATTTTACGGCAAGAGCGATATAGTTAAAAAAAGTGGGGTCTAGGTATAGGAAAGTTGTCACTCACTACACAAACTGCTTACAGTGCCACTTGGTGGTTACATTTGGAATTAGCATTCTGATCTCTAAAACAATTCAAGATGCACGGGAGACAAGTCAACTACAAAGTTATTCAGCATCATTGATTTAGAAAAAGAAGACACTTTTCGTAAAGTAATGTTGAAAACAGAAGGCATAAAATGCATATTTTTGGGGAGCGTTAAGTGACGCTAGAATTGGTATGACTTTATGGAGTGATGTGAGAATCTATTTAAGGTTTAATCCACGCCATAAAAATAATAATAATTTATGATAAAAAAATGTTAAACATTTTTTAATTTACAATTACGTTACAGAACATTATAAAAATTACTTACAAGATTACTTAGGTTAAAGCATGCAGATTAAATAAAGGGAAGATGCGTGCGCTGATGTCTCGTGCGAGTCAGGCAGAGAAAGAACGGGTCATTTTAGTGTGCGTTCATCTCAATTCACTTCTCTCTGCTCACAAGCTGCTTCCAGTTATGGGAATTTAGGTGGGTGCCGAGGCACGCTACAACTTCATTATGAACCACTTGATGGCTGGATGGGGCATGCTTTGCATACTATGCTCAATAATCAGAACATTCTTTTCTGGTCACACAATAATCCTAAATCTACTGTCGGAGTTCGACATCATTCACTGGTCGATAAATGTCGTGTGAAATATTTAAAAACAGACTGATTATTCCGGTATCTTACAGGGGTACTTGAACGGTATCCCGATACCTGTCATTACCAATCCGATCATACTGATTGGATATTATTTAGAGGAATTTCCGTTAAGGGACTCTTGGAATGTATGGTTCCAACACGACGGCACCCACCGCACAAGGTATCACGTACATTCGAGATATACTTCAGCAACATGCCATAAGGGTATGGTGATTGCGTTGAATGACACGCCCGGTCATCTGACCTGAACCTACTGGAATTTTTCCTGTGGGGATACATGAAACAAAGAGTGCATGTAACTCCTCCATCAATACTGCAGAAATTTCGAAACTGTATTACGGATGCTTGGGCCATGTTATGTGCAATGTTGGAGGAATTGCAACGTGAAAGGCAAACCCATATCCAGATGTGTATCGTTGTTGATGGACATCATTTTAAGTATGATACATATAGATCAGAATCGTTACCGGAAAGTGCAATCTTTTTCCAGTTCCAGGAGATCAACACATAAATGCTTTGTGCTTTTTATTTGTATCATTTTTGTACACGAGATGTTTAGCATCATTGCTTTATTGCAAAAGATAAAAACGTTGTAATTAACTCTTTTCATATATTTCGTACTGTTTATGAGAGAACTCCCCATTTACCCACCAAGTGCTGCTGCAATTAGTTGTTTTGCGTAGTGCATGATACCTTTACTATACCGAAGCACCACTTTTTTATTCTAACTCTTATCGCTCATAAATTATTGGAATGACAATAGACTTTAGCGGCCTCACTGTATGTTAAGATATGGGTTATCAATAAAATAGTTTTAGTTAGTTGTAATGATAAAAAAATTTAAAGTTTTTATTGCTTTTTTCTTATTCCATTTTGAAAACATCTAGATATCACAAAATTAAAAGTGACACACAAGACTAAAAGTATCCTAAGAATTTTTTTTTCTTAATCCATATGGTTCGGAAGCTTAGCTGCAAATCTGAAACCTGGTATCCAATTAGTATTTAACATATTTGAAGTTTTCTGCGTGCTGTCAGTCTTAAAATGCATAACTTTACAAATTTTAAATTCATTTTTCTCAGATTTTTATTTTTGCTGATGCAAGTGTCTTCTATTCCTTAAAGCTTTTTATTTCTGTCATGAGATATCGAAATTTCTTTGTAGATACATTAATACAGTGGTCCGCAACCTTTTTATCGCCGTGGACCGGTCAACGTTTGTTAATTTTACCACGGCCCGCTGAGGGGGAGGATGTTTATTGTTTATATTTTAGACTGTTTTGATTTAATAACTTTAATTTAATTGTATTTAATCGTGACTTCTGAATAAAGTATAGCTACAAGTAAAAATGAATATAAAATAATTTAACAAGGAATATTAAGTGATTTTCATAAAAAATAGCCCAAACCTAAGAAAAATATACCACAGTAATTGAAAGAGAAATAATTTAATGTTTATTGTGCGGACGGGTAGTATTGCTCCACGGACCGGTACCGGTCGGCGGACCGGGGGTTGCGGAACACTCTAAAAGTTGGGATGGATTTAGGTCTAAAAGTACTTTTTCATTTTTTTTAAATAGTGAAATTTAATAGTTTCAGAATTCTTTTTTTTAAAGTTTAGCTGGAAAAATAACAAACTCAGAAAAGAGCCAAGTTTCAATTCCGACTATCTTATATTTCTATAATCCAATTAATATAAATGTGTTGAAATATTCAAAACCTATAAACAGTTGAGTATTTTAAATGACTTGATGCTTAGAATATTCCATTTTAATTTTCTTCTATTAATAATGGTTTTTGAAAAAGACTTTTTTTAATATTTAACTTAATCATTTAATTTGAACACAAATAATTTTTTTCCTTCTAATGTTAAATTTCTTCCAAAATCTGTTAAAAAAGGGTATAGTGCAGTCTTAATAGGAAAAGATTTCTTGGGAAATTTCACAAATTTGAGAAATCTGATTATCAAAAAGTAATAAAAAATAACAAAAATATTCTAATATTGTCTGTAAATTCAAAGTTTTTTTTAAAAAATTTAATTTCATTTTATTCAGCTAACTTGTTCTTTTAGTTTATATTAATATACATTACCCCTTAGAGTAGACTTTCTACATTCTCTCTCTATATATATTTAAATGAAATATTTAGAATAATGCAAAAAAAACAAACATATACTTAAGAGTTTTTCCAAGATATGAAATTATTACTAATGTTATACCGGGTGGGCAAAAAGTGCGTAAAAATTTTAAAAATTCATAAAATCCGGAGAAATGAACGAAAAAAAACTGTTTGTAGGATCAACATTGGTATACCACGGGATTTTTTTAAGCTAGAAAAAAAAATAATTCGAAAATCATCCGGTAGGTGGCGCTGATGTACGCAAATCAAAGAAACAATGCATAAATAATAAACAGAAAAATTTCACAACTTTATTACACCGGAATATGTTCCACATGACCACCACCACAGTGGAGAAGACATTCCTGACGAGTGACAAATCCAGCAACGGCAGAGTGCAACATGTCCGGATGTATGGAGGATGCTTCTCTGCGGATCGCATCTTTCAGTTCCAACAGACTTGATGGACCGGATAGATACACGCGAGATTTCAAATATCCTCACAACCAGAAGTCTGCCGGTGTTAAATCTGGAGACCGAGGAGGCCATGGGTACCTGCAGCGCCTGCTAACGATTCTGTCTTCCCCGAACGTCTGTATCAGGAATGCCTTAACCAGGTTAGCAGTGTCACTGGTTGTTCCATCCTGCATGAACGTGACATTCGAAATCTGACCTCGTTGAATTAAACATGGCACGACAGTCTCCCGCAGAAGCGGTAGATAACGCTGAGCATTTACCGTTTCCGTTATTCATCCATTTACTGGGCACTGCGTTTCAAAGAAGAAGGGTCCTATGATAAATGAATCCGTGAAAAACCACACCATGCTGTCACTTTTGGGGAATGCAATGTCTTCTGTGTGTACTCACGTGGATTAGAGGTCACCCAAATGCGACAGTTATGGTTGTTAACGTCACCATGAAGCGAGAAATGAGCTTCATCTGTCCACAAGATGTAAAAAACCCAGGTGGGGGATCCTGTTCCATTTTAGAGAAGACCCCCTTCGCAAATGCTTCCCTCTGTGCGGTATCTGCTGGCAAAAGTTCATGGCACGATTGCAATTTGTATGGGTACAGCTGGGGGATTCGACGAAGAATATTGTGGACAGATGATGGTGGTAAGTCCAATCGTCTGGCAGCTTCACGAGCACTGCTGGTCCCTGATGCTGCTTTGGACGCAATCGCTTCCATTTCGACAGCAATGCAGGGTGCATGTGCTTCTTTCAAGCATGGTCGTCCGGCTCGTGCTCGTTCCTCCAACTTTCCAGTTTCCTCAAAACGTTTAACAAGCTTTGAGAGACCTGCAGGTGTTAAAGGGCCTTTTCCACTCTTCACATTTTTCTGAACTCGGAATTTACGCAAGGCAATGGTCGCTGATTCCTCGTTCATGTAAAATAACTTCACCAACAAAGCTTTATCAGGCGCACTGAGCATCCATGTTGACATTCACTGTTTATAATGGTGAAATGATTGTGGATTCATTGAGAGCAAAGGTTTTTATAGCCGTCTAATTTTCATATTTCCACCACAGACGCTTGTAAAAGCGCCACCTACCGGATAATTTTCGAATTATTTTTTTCTAGCTTAAAAAAAATCCCGTGACATACTAATGCCGATCCTGCAAACAGTTTTTTTTTCGTTCATTTCTCCAGATTTTATGAATTTTTAAAGTTTTTACGTACTTTTTGCCCACCCGTTATTTCAGTGTGAAAGTATCCCAGAAACAAGTATGCAGAACATTATTTAATTTTTGTATATAATTTATGTAGTCAGTATTAACAATTGTGAATATATTGCTTGTATTTGTAAGTACACTCATGTCCATAAATTAAGGATGATGCAAGGTCCGGGAAATAAAGTTTCAGAATCAAAACAAACAGGACTTATTCATTAAAGCTCATTTATTAAACAAAAGATAAAAAAAGATTTCGTATGTGTGACACCATTCATAAAAACAACGATTTTTCAACAAAATATACTCTTTACAAAAACTTAATATTATATACAAAACTGGTATGGTAATTAAGGGGTGTTGGAAAGCTAAAATCTTATTTTTTTGACAATTTGAGATTTTTACACTTTCAAATTGTATAGATTTTAACCTTTCTAAAAATAGCTTACTTGAACCCCTCTGGGGTATTTAGAAGCCTTTAAAACGTATTTTTAAATAATCGTTGAATTTGGGCCACGCCCATTTTAATGGCGAAAATTGTAAACAAATTACTTTGTTTTTGCTTAAAAGTGTAACGACTGATATAAACCAAAACATGTATTTTTTATTTTAAATTGAGCCTTTTATTGTTTTGTTTCCTAGCCAATTAAAAGTCTCACTGTATACATTAAAATCAATTTATCTCAAAATGTAAATTTTAATGTGCAATGTACCTTTTCTGAGAAACTACTGTTCACAGGTATGTAAATTTTTTATGAATTATTTATAATGATGTCTAATATATACTAAAATGAGCTTTTTGTAAAAACTCAAAAATTTAATTTTTACAAATTTTTTAAGTAAAAAATGGGTCAAATTTCGCAATGTTTGATAAAATATTTCATAATTTCTTAAAAAATTCAAAATTAGCCAAAAGCTCATTTTAGTATAATGAGAGAGGTGTACTTTAATAGTATGAAAAATTTCAAGCATGTATATAAAACAGATTTTGAGAAAAGGTACATCGAAAACAGCCAATTTAACATTGTTAGTATAGAGAAAGAGAGAGGATTCCAACACCCCTTAATTCATTGTATATCTCTCATGCGATGAAATACAGTCCGAACGGCACATAGGCATGCTGAATATCAAATTATGGAGCTGATCTTGGAGATGATTACTCCTCTCACAGCAAGCAATGCTTTTCGAAGTTCCGGTACACAAGTAGGATGTGGTTTAAGGGATGAAACTTGTCGGTCAAGCACGTGCTACACATGCTTTGTCGGATTTAAGCCAGGTGAGAGTGCTGGCCATTCTATTGGGAGTAATAAATTCAGATTGAAGATATTTGTTTACGACTTTTACTTGGCGAAATCGGGCGTTGTCATCTATATTCACAAACTATGTGCTCATGGAACCCCTAAACAAACGTAAATGTTGTTTCAGAATGATGTCTCTATAAATTTGGCCTGTCATGAATTCAATTTGAACATGCAGATATATTCTGGAGCATCGTAAAATTTCCCACAAACGAGCAATCTTAACCATCGTAACCACACAGTTCAATGATTTTGCTTTAGAGGTGATGGTTACCTGGCGTTTTCCGTATGTAAGTCGGACGTTAATCAGACATCATGCTAAGCCAAAATTAGACGGAAGACATCACTCATGCTCACTGTGACGATATCTATACGCACACACTGTATGTTCTCTACTTCAGGATAACCATTGGAGACTGTGAGTTGTCGTGAGTAGAACACATCTGAGAAGAATGCGAGCGTATAGACCAATATATTTCAAACGTCTGTTCACGAAACGTTTTGAAGCTTCCGTACCTGTGGCTGTAGATAGCTGACGAGACAGGTCGGATGCTGCACTCCGCCTGCTTCATATTGGAGTTACTGCCAAATATCGGTCTTCATTCGCCGTTGTAACTTGAAGTACTTAATTCTGTACTGTAATGTATACTAACATTTCCTTGATCTTGGAATCGTTTTCAAAGCCTAGAGACGACACTTTGGTCAAATCGAAATTCTTAGGACACTTCCATCTGAGTACGCTGCATTCCAAAAGGGGATCATTTTACAATGTAAAATACACCCACATCCTTCCTCTGCGTCATAACTACTATTAAGTTATGTCACTGAGTGGCTTATAAAACACTTGTGAAAAATTTTACTTCTTTATCGCCCTTCATTATATATCTCTCTTTTGCACTCTCGTCAATGTGTCGTACTATCGGTGTCGTCTCATGGCTTTCTCTAATTTGCACATTATTGAAGATGTGTGTGATACTCTTCTTCTGGTGAACTTTTTAGTCCTGAGTTCGATACACATACATACATACATACATACATACATACATAATGTATGAATATATATATTTTATGAGTCATAAAATCTGGCGTATAACACGCACTTTTAACATTAAAAATAAAATCGAAATTTTCGGGTGCGCGTTACACGCCGAGTATAAAAACGAGCGCTTTAAAAATAAAATAAGATGAGAAAAGAAAAAATTAGCCTTCTACACAGATCAAAATCCTGCTTGCTTAAAAGGAATAACATTCCTTGTGAATTTAAAGTTGGTACTTCTAGAAATATACTATTTTTTTCTAAAGCTAGGAATAATACCTCGAATAAATGACTTCAAAATGTGAGAGCATTGCGCACGTATATTTCAGGTTTCTTCGTAAAATAAGTGTTGTGCGTTATACGGCGAATATACCTAAAAGGTTGAAAATTGCATCTCGAAAGTAAAGGTGCGTTTTATATGGCGAATATACCTAAAAGGTAAAAATTAATCTTGAAAGTATAGGTGCGTTTTATATGGCGAATATACCTAAAAGGTAAAAATTAATCTTGAAAGTATAGGTGCGTGTTATACGTTGGATTTTACGGTGTTTAAACAAAATGTTTTTGATATATATATATATATATATATATATTATACATAACATACCTAAATAATAAAAAACCTGTTTACTGAATGAAGTTAACTGTTTCACTGAGAAATATAAAATAAAGCTGGAAATACAATGCAAAGAAAAAAGGAATATATAAAATGTATACATAAAAATATCTATATACATATAAAACATGGTCTGATTAAAACTTAGAACCATATTCTCACTAAGCGTCAATTTTATTTGATGAACTTTAACCATTTTACATTTATACTTAAATTCTGATCTAGGACAATTGGTCAAATATATTTATATTATTTTCATCATTTATATGCTAGTTAATTTTGCTTATAAGCCATCTTTATATTTTGAGGACAATTTTTCGATTTGTTTCTAAGCCACTTTTTCTAGCCATTTTTTTAAAAAAAAACAAACGTTTTCCTTGTATCATTATTCTAATATTTGATTATTATTGTATGTTTCTCAAACGTATAATTTACTTTTAAATATCTTTGCATGGGTATTCAATAACGTACCTGCTTCAAATAGTACACTGAAGTGACAAAAATCATTGTATACCTCCTAATATCGTGCTGGACCACTTTGGCCAGCAAACTGCAGTAACTCAATGTGTCATGGACTCAACAAATGATTAGAACTTCCCTGCAAACATATTGAGCCATTCTACTTCTACAGAAGTCCATAATTATATAAGTATTTGCCAGTGCGGGATTTTGTGCAGGAAGTGACCTTTTGATTATATTCCATAAATGTTCAAAGGAATTCATATAAAAAGAACTAGGAGGACAGATCATTTCCTTTGAATTATCCGGAATATTCTCCAATCTAATCGCGAACAATTGTGACCTTATGACATGGCGTATTGTCATCCATAATTGTTCCATCATTGTTTGAATATATAAAGTCCATGAATGATTGTAAATTGTCTGCAACAGCTCAACATTGTGCTTTCCAATCAATGATCGGTTAAGTTGAACCAGATGGATCCAGTCCTGTCCATTCCTTGCAAAAACTGTCCACACTCTTTTGGACTCGCTACCAGCTTGCGCAGTGCCTTGTTTCCTACTTATATTTATGACTTTGTGGTTCTGGGTCACACTCGAACCATATCATCGGTTCGTAGGAAGCATAACCGTAACTCATCACACGGTTTTCAAGTCGTCTTATGTGCAATCAATATGGTCATGAGCTCAGAAGAAGCACTGCAAGCGCTGTCGTGTTGTAAATAAAGACACTCGAGTCAGTCTTCTGCTGCCATAAACCATTACAGAAAAATTTCGTGCAGTGTTTTAACTTACACATTCGTCGTCGACCCTTATTGATTCGTGTGATTATTGCACGCAATGGTGCTTGTCTGCTAAAACTGACAATTCTACGCACAAGTCGCTGGTCTCGGTCGTTGAGTGCACGCGGACAGCCACGTTAACTACGTTATCATTAGTGAGGAGTTATGCCAGAAATTTTTTAGATATTTTTAGAATTCTGTGAACCTCTGTATATATATATTGTTTTTCCTAACTATTTCTGAAATGGATAGTTCCATGCATTTTGCTCCAACTGTCATTCGGCGTACAAAATATACTTATTCACTTCGTGCAGCCAGAATCATGTCAAAAACCTTTTCACCTGAATCGTTTCAGTGCAAATGAAAGCCCTGCCAATGCATTGCCCTTTTATACATTTTTTACGTGATACCATTGCCATATGTGTATTAGAATATTTTTGCCACATGACTTTTTTCACTTCAGTTTATATATTAAATCTTTTATTTGTAATGTTCAATCCTAAAGTTATTTTGAAAGCTTGAATTCATTTCACTTCTTGATCATCTTCAGGTGATCATATAAATAATGATTTAAAAAAGCTTAATACAAATTTTTGTCCGCGATTTCTGAATCAGAAATATATAAAAACTTATTTTAGAGAAATTTTTAAAGATACTATGCTCTCTCTCTCTCTCTCTAGACGAACTTATTTAAATTTTAAGCAGCATAGAGCTTTTTCAAAGCTTATTTCTGTAAAATAGAAGTTATAAAAAAGGAATAGTTATATTAGTTTGCACAATCATTAAAAATTAACAAAAGAAAGGTAAAAAAAAATTAAGATCTTTTTGCGATTTGAAAAAATCAATTTAAATGAATTTACTTCTAATTTCTTTAAGAATTTTAAAATCCTTCCTTGCTTATTGACAATTCAAAATTTATCTAATTTATCACATAAATTTGGAAATTGTTTTAGAATAGAAAAAATTTGAAAAAAAATATGTTTATAAGTAAAATAGTTATACTGTTTGAAAATGAAAGTAATAGAATTAACTCTTGTAAAAGTCCTACATTTACCAAACTTAGGCAGCTAAAATTACTCTTGTTTGTCTTCCAACACGATTTCTCCATTAAGGTATAAATTAATTTTAAGTAAGGGAAACTATACTCTTTAATTATTTTTTAGCATTTGAGAGATTTAATTTTTCCTCAATGTGAGTTTAGGAAAAAAGGATAAAAAGCAATTTCAAAAGTAGTTCTGTCTCATGTTTACTTTAGAAGATAACCGCAAGTTGTGTGTGTGTGTGTGTGTATGCACCGTTCTTCAAAAAAAAATTTCCGTAAAAATTCTTTTTTTTTTGGTTAAATAAAAACTTACATTTAAAGTTTCTAAATTGAATGATCTTATGTAGGAAAACTGAGAGGTAAAAAATATTCAGTTTAAAAGGATTTGGAAGATTTTATGTAAGGAAATTGTTACATGTAAAGGATAAAAAAAGAGAGTAAAACAGAATTTGTTTTTGTAAACAGGATGATTTTTTTTGTCGTTATGCTTGACATTTTTTTAAAAGCTTTAATAAAAAATGATAGTCAGCCCGAACATTTTATTAGGTTGAATATCCAAGTAGTGAATAACAAATTGAACTTGACGAATTTTACACTCTTAGACTTTTAATTAGATTAGCTATAATTTATGTAATTATGATGGCCAATGTATCCTAGTGGGAATGTTTACGGACTCGTGGGTAGCGTGCCTTGAGTTCGAGCCCCAGTTCGCCTGAAGACCCGCCTTATAGAGGGGTAGATGATTGCAAAATATTTCGTTGTTAATGGAAGAGTGCTTGAAGGCATCCTGTGACTCGTAAAAATTCTATTAAGTGACCTTGATAGCCGAGCGGGCATGGTCATGGTCACGAACTCATAGCTGGCGAGTCGTGACTTCAAGTCGTGGTGAAATTGAGGACCTACGGTGTAGATGAGCTTATACACATTAACTTGGTTCAGTCCACTCGTTGGTGTGGTGTGAAAAGTAGGAGAGTGGAGTGATAGGTCACTTGACAGTGGATCAAAATTTCGAAGTCCGTTGAGTGAGCTCGGTTCCCCTGGGTATTCTGCCAATAGCCTTCGATTATTTCAGGACTACATATATAGATCATGCAGTTTAATTTGTATTATGTAGATTTTTTGTGTGCTGGCCAGTAGCGTGTTTAACGTTCACTGGCCCCTTTTGCATGGCGGGTCTTTAGTGGTAATAGGCTCGAATTCGTGACACGCGCAAGCTACTAGTCCGTTGCTTTGACCACTACCGCGGAAATAAATTTGTCAAAGTAATCATGAAATAATTTTATTAAAGTAATCTAATATTAAAGATGCAATACGGATTCTTTTTTTAAAAGGAAATTTTAAATTTAACATCTCTTTAAAATGTGAAATGTTCCTTCCACTTATTGTGTAAAAGAATGTGGCAAAATGTACATACATCTTCCGGTAAATATGAATCTCTTATTTCATTTTCTATTTTGCTGTCACATTGAAATAACATATTATTTTTTTCGTCGAACCTAATTCCCCGAATTTGCCTTCTCCGTGCTTTTCTAATGTATCTACATCCTTATGTTTTCAAACATTACGATAGAATGTTAAATAATCTTTAAATTTAGAAAAAAGAAAACATTATCTTAGATAAAAGATGCATCAAAATAAATATTTTGTTTTATTTATCTTTTAAAAAGATTTGAAGAATATTTTTAGTTTTCAAAGTGTTAAAAGCTTTATCTTTTTTTATGTATGTTACTATTTTAAGCAAGTCGAATTAGAACTACTAAGAATAAACAATTATTAGGAAATACAGAGCAACTTCAACACATATAATTAGGGCTGTGGTAGCCCAGTGGTCAAGGTATCGGATCATGGCAGGCATGTCGTGTAGGGCAGCGATGCACATTAAATCTGTCGAGGGCTGAAACGTCCTTCCGTTGGTGTGGTGTGGTAGTTTTTTCTTGACGTCTAAATAGTTTGTTGAAATACAAATCGGAGATATAAGAAACACACTAGAAAAAATTTATTGCTTTAAAACTAATAGTTTTTATATAGAAAACAGGTATATATATTCTCTTTGTATCTTAGACCTAAAGAAATATATAATATAAAATATATATATATTATTGTGTGTTATTTTATAAATAAATATTAACGAAACATTTTTTTTTAAAAAAATATTTCTTAACACTAAGGTTATAATAAAAATGGTACATAAAAAAGTTCTTTTAAACCCTCCATATAAATATCCCTTGTCTTTTTTTCATCATTGGTGATTTTGTTTTCTATGCAGCTTTTCTGTTTTTTCCGAGACAATTTTCTAAATTCTCAGAGGTATCTTGCAAAAGTGAAAATGCGTTTCAGATCAAATTTTACAAATCCATGAACAAGATATAAGGAAGGGAATATTTGTATTTTTCATTAATGATAATAAGGGAATATATCCCAAATTATAAGGAACGAACGTTAATAATGCACCTAAGCGAAAAGTTTCAAGTTTACTACAAGTAAAATACTCCATAAAATGCTTATGTCTCTAGCTGACTCAGTATTATTGGGATTAGCTGCTAAGGCGTCTCAGGGGTGTTAATTTTGTCTCGAGTGTTCAGAATAAAAACACTTTTCAAACAGGTATAATTCTTTAAAATTAAAATTAAATAATTCGAATCTTTTACACATTATTTACAAGGGATTGTGGCTTCAAAAAGTACAAAATGTTTGAAATATAATCATAATTTTAAAAATTATAAGCATATGAAAATTCTGTAATAAATATTAAGTAATTTTTGCATTGCGCACGCTATTTTCTAAAGTAGTAGCCTCTGATGTATAAAACTTTATAGAATTATAAAATGTATCATACTCTTTAAACCCTACATCATTCAAGAAAAATATACATTTCAAAATATTTGAAAAATATTGAAATTTTTTAAAAATTTTGAAAATTTAATTTTTTTTTTAAAGAATATGATTTATATAAAAATACTTCAAGTGTAATAAGGATACATTTAACTTTATACATCAACTTATAGCTAGTAATTAACGCTACTAATTTAGAAAATAGCATGCGCAACGTAAAAACTTAATATTTCTTGTAGAAATGTTTTTTATATTCGTATGCTTATAATTTTTAAAACTATAATTATATTTCAAACATTTTACATTTTTCTAAAGCCTCATTTCCTTATAAATAATGTAATAAATAAAAGATTCGAATGTGTGATTTACTTTAAATTTAAAAGAATTATACCTATTTGAAAATTGTTTATATTTTCAGCCCTCCAGAGAAATGTAACACCCCTGAGACCACTTAACATTCTCAGAATTCGTAGCACTAATGATGAAGCAATTTCTATTAAATCGGCGCTTCTTAGATCTACCAGATTCTGCTTTAGGCATAATTAATATTTTGTCTTTAAAAAAAACAGCTTTCTATCAAATATGTGTATAAAAAAAGATGTTAAACATGAAACAAAATATCGAGAAGCAAGGGCATAAGAAAATCGAAAAATGACAACATGTGTATAAAGTTATTGGCAAATTTTACTAAAAACTAATTAACTATTTTTAACAAAAATAGTACCTTGTCGCTTTCTTACCTTACCTAAATTGCTATTTTTCTAAAAATAAATTCAATATAACTCCAAAAAAGTAAAAAAAAGCATTAAAATGCAAAAATCTGCAGATTAAATATCTAACTTCTGGTTCGCTTTTGTTCCTCTCACTTGGCATAAAAAACTTCTATAACTTAGTAAATATATGGTGTACTAATAAAAGTAAAGTATTTTTCGAAAGAAGAAAATTCAACTGTGTATAAAATTTGAAATAAAAAAGATTTAGTCATTTTCATCAAAATTTACGTTTTTGTACTAGTCAGGCACCTCAACAGCTCATCCCTGTAGAAAAGCCAATGCGACTCAGATGTTGCCCTTTGAGGGGATTCTTTTGAATTCGTGTTTGTTTTGATTCCTCCAAGACATCACGTGATAATTAATTTCTGTAGCTTACCCTTATAATGGGAAATATCCCTTTAAGGTATCCGACTACATTCGGAACCGTGATTTTAAAAAAGCGCTTAAATGGATAATTTTCATGATATTTAGTGTCACTCAGATTAAAATACATACATAAAATTGTTTTAAGCAAATTTTGACAAAAAAATTTATTCAAATGTAATATTTTGGAAAAAAGTAACTTAGAATAATCTTTTTTCCAAATGTTCTCGTTTTGTGAAAAATGGTTCTATCATAATATTTTGCTCAGACCTCTCTACAGAGGCTCAAATGGAATTTTTCAAAAATTCACATTATTTTCAGAGTTACCACCAATTGAAATAATTATTCATGTTTTTTTCTTAAAATTGCTCCCCTCTGTTGTCGTAAAAAATGAATAAACCCACTTCTAAGTTATATATTTCAAAAATTCTAGTTGAGCCTCTGAACAGAGGTCTGAGCTATATACAGGCAAAATATTATTCTAATAGAAGCATTTTTCACAAGAGGAGTACATTTGGAAAAAAGATTATTCTAAGTTAATTTTTTGCCAAAATATTGCATTTAAATAAAATTTTTTTGTCTAAATATCCTTAAAGCAATTTTATGCATATATTCTAATCCAAGTGACATTAAATATAATAAAAATTATCCTTTTATGCGCTTTTGAAAATCACGGTTCCTAACGTAGTCGTATACCTTAACTACAACTTCATCTCCTTACTAATTGACAAATGGGCAGAGTTTAAAATATCATCCGATTATTCTAACAGATCACTGTTATAATTAACGGAAAAAGGGCAAAGCTTCCGGTTAAGAAGTTATGAAAACTGAGATCTCCGGAACGCTTTTGAATGTCCGCGTGTGTTTTTGTCTCGTTTAGTTGTTATACGTGTGTGATTGTCAATATAATGTCAAAGAAAATTAAAATTCTAAAAGGACTCGCCTATTCAACATTTGCAGCGTGATAAATTATCTGAGTAAAATGTTTTAATTCAAATGAAACCGCTATCTAAATGAAAAATTGTTGTAGGTTGAATTGATGATTTCTTAGAAAAGTGATAATTGAAGTATTTTTGTGACTTACGCTATATAAAAATTGATAGGTTTGAAACGTAATAATTAGTGTTATGCAATATAAAATGTCGTCATAGAAAATATAAGCATTGAATTATGAATTACGGCAAATATAAAATATCCATTTAAGAAAATAAAAACTACCAGCATGACTTTTCATATAGTGCGGCCTACATGATATTTATTTATAGCCCATTGTCAAATTATACATGTTAAGGTCAAAAACATTATTTTCCCCAAGATTGTTTTTCTCCTTAGAAGAGTTGTTTACAGTCCTAATTTGCAGCTCATTGTATTGGTAAATGTAGGTTGTTTTTCCCTGTCTGCTGGTTATTTAGTAGAACTTGTTGGAATACAGATAACATTTTGTTTCGGATACTATAACAGTTATGATTTTTGTAATGCTCTTAATGAATGATTTTCCTTGCTTGTTAAGATTTAATTAAGAATCAGTAATCACAATGGCTTATTATTATTATTATCACATTCCAATTCTAAAATAAGTGAGGGAATTACATTGAAAAGAGCGCTTAGATGTATGTCTAGACATTGTAATTGTATTTTTGTTAAAAAATAGATTCTTTTCCTTAAAGTTAATTTACCGTTTAAAAGCATAATTTTTTATCCCTGGAACCTTAGTTTAAAACCAATTTGTAGACATATTACCATCGTTTCAGAAAGTATAATTGAATTTCCTCAGAGTAACACTTTTGTTTCAAAAAAGAAAAATCGCAAATACATTTTTTCAAACTCATGTATTGTTCACTGTTTACTTTGCAAACTAGATTTTTAAATTACTTTTTTTAGTAATATTGTTCAGTGATTGTACATTCTCAGAGGGTGATTTTTTGTTTGTTTTTATCTTAAGAGATGGAGTATTGTTCAGGAAATATTTCTGTGTGGGTGTCTATTTTTCTATTTGACTCAAATGTGTCCGTTTAAAGCAGTCAATAGACTTTCTGAGCGTATTGGGTATAAAGGAAAGTTCTGTCGCATTCTTCAACATGTCCACTTTTATGCGTTGTCAATCCTTATCAAGAATTCGGATCCTATTGAAGCTGGTTTAAGCAGTCCCAGGGGTGTGGGTGTGAATGAAGAACCAGGCGTTGTTGTAATCTTAACTTAAACACTATACAATGATAATATTTATAATTTAACTTAGAGGATCTGAGGTGAAGAAACACGCAATACTTATTACCAACTAAGCGCGATCCTGACCACTATAATTAACTCTACCGCTTACTCCTAATCTCTATTTATACACAGTTTCTAGTATTTAGTAGAACGGTCCTACATCTATATCCTGGATAGCAAGCAACACACTCGAATCCTCAATGTCGAGTTTTATCTCGCGTGGAATGGTATCCACCTTGAATTGAGCGCACTCTCAAGGATAGCTGAACATTGGAATATCGGCTTACTTCTGCTTACACTCTTTAACTCAATATTCACTTCTCAAAAGGCCACACCGCTTACGCTGAGCTGCTATTAAAAATGATCTTACTTTGCATAATCCCGCTTCGCTTCTGGAATTGGTTGAAAAGAATTTGCCTTATTCGGCCCCAAATAACCCAAGATGATAATTAATAGAAAGCGCGAAGAGACAGTCACACATTATTGGTGATTTATACATATTTTTTCTCATTTTAGTCAGTTTTTGTAAACTTGTAAAACAGTCAACATGAGTGAAGAAAAAGTGCATAAGATATCCGAACACCTTCGGAGTTCTTTTTAACATAATGATATATTTAAGCATTATAAAGGCTTTTTTAGGACTCAATACCAATAAATACTAATATTTGACTAACACTATTTAAAATAAATTGCCTAAATTTCACAAAAATCACAAGTAAAATTTAGCAATATGTTTGTAAAACTTCAAATCAATTATAGAAAAATAGTAATAATCTTATATTAGTAAAAAAATTACCAAAACAATCCAGATTCATATCTAGAGAATGTACTAAATTGTTAATGTTTTATTAAAATTTGAAAATTTTAGAACTGATCCAGTAAAAATTATAAGAAAAAATCACATTATTTATGAGGTCATTATTTAAATAACAAGCCCAAGTCAAAAAAATATTTACACAATAAGAAATATTTTAGCACATTCCCTAGAAAATGGCATAAATATCAGGTTCAAATGATTTTATTGAAACATATTTGTAATATTTTGAGTAATCAGACTCGCCATGATAGATTTCGAACAATTTAATAGCCCATTTCTGGTACATCAAAGACCCACTTCCGGTTTTTCTAACTTAATAAAATTGATTGTAGCTTGGCCTCTTGGTAGCGTAGAAACAAAACAAAGTATGTTTTGTAGCCAAAAGATAGCTCTATTCAGTAAAATCAAAGACAAGGATATCTATCGTGACCGAATTGGATCATTTCCAACGTTTTCGGACCTTAAGACATTGTATGATGGTTGAGTTCTAAAATGGGGAAATATAACGCAAAGGTGGCTAAATGAAACTTGTGTAAAGTATTTGGAAAGGAAGCAGTAATTGTTCGAACATGCCAAATATGGCTTGTGAATTTTTGCTTTGGTGATCTTTCTTTCAAAGATGAACCCAAACCAGGAAGGCAATCAAATGTCAGTGTCGAAGTGTTACCCAATACGAACAGGACGAATGCGCGTTAGGAACGAAGTAGGCATCAAGCTTAGAATGCACCAGACTACTGCTTTGCATTACATTAAGGCAGTGCTTCTCAAACTTTCAATACTGGCGCCCCCCTCTTCGATCACAATTTTTATCGCGCCCCCTAATACATTAATAATGTACTGAATGCAATAATAATGCACTTTGACGCTAAAGCTACGATAGGCGATCTTAATTATAGAGACATACTAATTAGTAACGTAAGTATTAAAATTTTGTATACTACTTTTAAGCAATAAATAAATAAATAAATAAAATAATAGGATAATTATTATGTTATTTTGCCTTTCTCTAATTTTTAAATTGAACATATTGCAAAATGCGGTGGCTGCTTAAAAGACAAAATATTTATATCTGCTAATTATAGAAAAAGAATTCAGAGGGTCAATTTCTAATCATAAGCATTCCTTATAAAAATTTGCTTTGCAAGACAAGCCCATGAAAGTCGTTAATACTTATTAAACTTGTTCTTAATTTAGTATTAATTAATTAGTTATAAAATACTCTGTGCAGCACTGATACATTAAAAGTATACCGGCTGAAGTGCCCTCTCTTTAACAGAGTTCATTTATAAGAAAATAAAACATTTTTGATATAATAGCTGAATTGTAAGGAGTGCAAAGCCAAATGCTCGACAATGTTTACAAAAATGTAAAATGATTTTTTAAAAATGGTTGCTCAAATTATAATTAGTTTTAAGCGAATGGTAATTTTAAGCCTTACAGAATTAGCATTTATATTTGATGTTAAATAATGAACAATAACTTAAATTCCGATGAAGAATAACTGTATTATTTTTAATATTTAAAGCGAAAAGACTTCAACATGTTTTAACCCGGGAGCAGGTGCGCAATTGATATGGTCGAGCGGGGTTATTGAGTCACCCTAATCCTTTTTTTTATAATTATTTTATAGTACACGATACAAATCGTGATTCCAGTGAATAATTTATTTAAGAGAAAGTTTACTTACCTTCTTTCAAGGACTTTTCAATTTTTCTTTGGTAACAATTAAACAGTTTTGCCAGAATTAACGATTTCGTAATCTGTGCGTCCTGCGTGACCACTTCCGGGTAAAAAGTGTATTCATTATAATTATATGAAATTGTGTAAAACGTTTTTTGCGTTATGCTTTATATGTAAAGAATACTCGTAAAAATGTCTTGGCCAAGTAATTCTTCAAAGTTTGTGTATGTGTGTGCTCTCCGTGGTTTTCCAAATATCATAACACTCTTTTGCATGGAAATAAACGTAAGAGAGAAACGTATTATTTACAACTTCCATAAATGAGAAACAAACACATAAGAGAGGGGTTATGACTAACTGCACCAATAACTTAGAAGGTTAAACAGATTACAGCTATAATGTGCAGTATTTCAAAAATAATGAAAGTGATGAATTTTTTATGTTCCTAAATTTTTTCGATTCTGCGTCTGGGATCTGTTTTTTCTCTGAAGGGGTTGAATGTTAGGTTTAAACAGAAAGCGTAGTAAAAAATATCTCATCATGGGATTACAGCAAATCAAATAAAAGTTTTTTTATTTGGTTATAAGATCAAAGATAGATAAATAGGTATTGAAGAAGTTTTTATTTATGTTGACTTAATATCGCGCGCGCACGCCTATAAATTATATAAGAGTAAAAGTTCTTTTTTATTATGTCTGAAAGTATTTTGTTTTAATTCATTCCAGTAAATTAATTATTTTTAAATCTTTTATTTTCGATATGCTCGCGCCACCCTCATAGGGTTATCGCGCCCCCAGGCGGGCGCGCCCCACAGTTTGAGAAACACTGCATTAAGGTATCCGACTGCGTTCGGAACCGTGATTTTCAAAAGCGCATAAAAGGATAATTTTCAGGATATTTAGTGTCAATTAGATTAGAATATATGCATAAAATTGTTTTAAGGACATTTTGACAAAAAATATTTAAATACAATATTTTGGCAAAAAATTAACTTAGAATAATCTTTTTTTTTACAAATGTTCACCTTTTGTGAAAAATGCTTCTATTAGAATAATATTTTGCCTGTATATCACTCAGACTTCTGTTTAGAGGCTCAACTAGAATTTTTAAAATATATAACTTAGAAGTGTGTTTATTCATATTTTACGACAACAGAGGGAAGCAATTTTAAGGAAAAAAACGTGAATAATTATTTCGATTGGTGGTAACTCTGAAAATAATGTTAATTTTTCAAAAATTGTAGTTGAGGCTCTGTAGAGAGGTCTGAGCTATATACAGGAAAACTATTATTATAATAGAACCATTTTTGACAGGAGGAGAACATTTGGAAAAAAGATTATCCTAAGTTAATTTTTTGTCAAATATTATATTTAAATAATTTTTTTTCTCAAAATGTCCTTAAAACAATTTTATGCATATTTTCTAATCTGAGTGACACTAAATATCATGAAAATTATCCACTTATGCGATTTTTAAAAATCACGGTTTCTAACGTAATCGGATACCTTAAAAGGTTTGGTTTTGTGTCCAAATTATTTGTGTGCCACACGAATTAAGCGAAAAACGTTTAACGGAGATCATTTCGATATGTTCTCCTAATCTTGTTCGTCACAAAAAGAACCAGTTTTGAACAATTTGGTGAAAGGAGATTAAAAGTGGACAGTGCACAACTATGTGGTTAGGAAAAAAAGTATAAGTTTATATAAAGGGCCATCCACCGCCATCCACATTCAAAGCTGACGAGCACCAGAAGAAAGTTATGTTGTACTATTGGTGAGATAGTGCACAATGAATTGCGGATATAAAATAAAATGGATGTTGCTGTTCCCAACTAGATGTTTTAAATAAAGAAATTTTCAATTTAACATCCATCTTTGGCCAAGAGAAATGGCGCTATTCTTCATCACGATAACCCTGGACTACACATGGCAAGAAACACCACATAAGAAATTGGGTTGGGAAACTTAGGCAGTATATACTTCTCATATTGTACCAAATGACTATCAGGTTGCTGTGAAACTTTCTTGATTGAAATAATTATATAAAAATTATGAAGGTGTGAAAATGGTAGTGAAAGAGTACTTTGTCTTTGAAACAGAATACTTCTTTTCCAGCGGGTTAAACAAGCTGCTAGAATGCTGGCAGACAGTTGTAACGAACAAAAGAAATTATGCTTTAAATTTTAAACAAAACGTGAAAAAAATTGTGTTTTTTCTCCAGAAAAAAAAACCGACCGAACTCTCCCTTGTATTTTTAAAAGCAGTAATTTTAATTTTTTTTCAAAAAATTCAAATAACCTCAAAAAGAAAAATTTCTCCTTTGAAACTTTCAGTATAATTGTTTCATAAAATTGTAATTTTATAATTCTAAGTAAGTAAAAAAAAAAGTGTGTGTGTACTTATATACGCAAGTAAGAAGTTATACTTTTTTGGTGTTTCAAGATTAAAATCTTTGTAAAAATCTTGAGCAGGGCAAGCTGGGCCAAGGATGAAAGGGGGTCGCGTGCAGAGTTGAACGATACTAATCTTAAGTCAATCGGACCAGCTAAACCCGAGATAATCACGATTTAAATAAATTTAACCATCCCTGCACAAGGACAATAGAACCAATAACATGGATGTTTTCTGCAGACTGTAATCTAGAGATCAGGTGAACCGAATGTGACTCCTACGACCTCATATTAAATGTCTCGGCGGGAAGAATCTTTCCTTAGAAAATTAAGACATCCGCATGAAGAGCTCCCGAATAATGGTCATTTTAAAATAATTAAAACAATTAAATGAGATAGAAGCAGGGCACCCAGAAACTCGAAACTCGGCCTGGTTGTGAGGAAATACAAGAAGTATCCATTCAAACTGGTCCGGAGCCTATAGTTGCAAATGGAGCGCCACTAGTTCGGGAAAGAAAACGAAACTAACTCCCCTGGGGGGGGACAACTTGACGTAAATGGTCATGTACATCCTAACGATACAAAGAATAGTAGGTGATCCCAAAGTTTCATCCTTATATCTCTATAACATAGCGACGTCATCGAAAGATCGAACCCCATTGCAATAACATGGGGGTTCTAATTTTAGTGATAACGCCCCCGTAGGCCCACCATCTGTACACGAATTATAACAGATGAAAGAGCTTAACGAGGAGAACCTATGATCCGAGTTTTAATAACAAAGCTCAAAACTCCTTTGAGCTACGCGGGATTTAAAGAAATTTAAAACTTTAAAATAATTTTAAAATGTGTTAAATATGAGTGAAGAGAGAAAAATGGGGCTATGGTACTGAAAAAATATATCTAGGATGCTCATAGGGAGAACAATCGAATTCAGTCGATGCGGTCGACCAAGTTGGCATAGGATTCGAGTTATTACTGGGGAAGCCCTGTAGGGAAGAGCACTGGAGGGGACCAATTCCACGTAAAGCTCGCGCTAATACGAAAACATGGCGGACCTCCAAAAATCAAGTCCTAAGCTTAATTCCTTAGGGGGTGAAATTTTTTCCAGTCCTCAGGCTTAACATGGGAGCATGATATTTTAGTGCATAAGCCCTCCCCATATCTACACAATGTGACTGAAATAGATGACTGGATAGGTCTCGATGAGTGGAACAGTTGGTTCAAATCTGAAGTCCACGACTCACAAATTCAAGATATTGTGAATTTAAACAAATTAAAAAAGTTTAAGACAATTAAAAACTATGGAAGAAATAGCTCTATGAGCGCACAAATACACATGAAATTATAACAAATAAAAGGGTAGATAAAGAGGGATCGAATGAGCCAGGTGTTGATGAACTGCAGACTCGGGTGCCAATATATTGGCCAAAAAGCTGTAGAGGGAGGGGGGGACGTCCCAACAGATATGGCTTAGAACAATAGTTATTACGATCTTCAAATATCAGCCCCCCCGTGGTATGTTAAAATATTAGGTAACGGTGTGCGCGCGCATCGTAAAAATTTACCCTTATCCCTTTTCCCAAACGCACAATAAGCAGTATAACTTTAAAAAAACCACTTTTTTTTTTATACAGGGTAGTGCAAAAATAAGTGGCTCGAAGGAAAGATTTCTAGGTTACAAAGAAACAAGGCAAAGGGAATGAGGTAATTAATTAACCCGTTTACAGCAGAATTCATCTCTTGGTACCTTTGGGTCCTGGTCAGTATATTGGGGAAAGCAGATCGAAGTTGGACTGCTGGAATCGCTGCGATAAAGGTTGTTGCAATACTTAGAATTTAGGGTTCAAAAAGTAATCACACACTAATAGATCTGATGACTTGGGTGGGGTCAGTTTGATTCCAGCTGGATAGGGCTGAGATCTGACTGACCTTTGCTAACAACTCTGTGTCAGGAGTAAAGACTGTGTAAATGTGATTTATGGTTCGGATACATGCCCATACTTGGATGAATGTGTAGTTGCACCATAGTTGGTGGAAGTAACTACAAGTCCTTTAACCTCAGTTGTGTAGGTATCCAAGTGGTGGTGTGGTCAAGGTATTGAACTCGTGGCAGACGTGTCATGAGTTCGAGTATAGTACCTTTGAAGACCCATCGTGTAGGGGTGCGATGTACGTTAAATCTGTCGAGAGCTCAAACGTCCTCCAGTTGGTGTGGTAGTTAAGAGAGGTGGTGCCAGCTCTGGTATTATCCTCGTCACTTGACATGGTTCAAATTTACGAGGACCGTCGTCAAAGGCCCTCTTGTAGCTAAGCAGCGTGACGCTAATATTGACTCACTCACTTAATCATCAGTTAATGTTGCCACAAAGGGATTGCCGCTCATCAACTCCCACTGACACAATCCGTACTAAGATGTGAACTGGTATCTAACGTTTGATATGCGAGTGAAATACACGTCTAATAATCATACACTCATCCAATCATATCCTACACTGTTATTTGCCTCACTCTGTATATAGTGAAAAATGAATTTCTTTTTATAATAATTTGTATCGTTAAATATTGCATAAAATAAATATGACTCTTTAAATTGTAAGGTAAATTTTGAAGAGGAATTCTGTGAAATGTAATAAAAGCCATTATTTCTAAAAATATTTTCTTCTGAAGAATTGTTTTTTATCTCTTATATGTTAAAATAAACTATATATATTTATATCGAACATTTTTCCTGAAGTATAGTGTCTAACAAAGGCAATAACAAGCTCTTGCTTCACGAAAAAATCCGGGATTTAAGACTTCGGAGAAATGGTGGATCAAAAATATACACTCTATCGAGTTTCTCGGTAAAATACTTGTAATGGTTCAAAAATAGTTAAACAATTGTATGTTGTTCTGTGTATAGAGAGATGCCGGAAAATTTAGTTATTGGTGGAAAAATCCAGGAACTCTTACTAAAATAAGGTATTGAAATCCTATAACTAAAATACTGAATACGTTATATTTATAGATCCATATTGCTATCTGAAGTATTCTAACTACATGTATCACTTTTGAAAAGTATTATTTTATTTAAAAAAAAAATCTGCGGAAATATCAATGAAGATTCTTTACTACCAGCACAGTTGTAATATACGTCTATATTTAGAACATTTTTGTTGATTTCTTTTTAAAATTAGTGATTAAATAAGTAATTTAAAAGAAAATTAAGTCAATTTTTCAATAACAAAGGAAAATTTTATTTTAGTTACTTTTTATTAAATAATTACAACTTAAATAAATATGTATGTACATACACTATTATTTCTAAAAATTAATAATCAAAAAGCTACTAAAAAATTACGCCACAAATGTCTTCGTACACTTAACAAAAATCTTAACATAGCTTTAAATATTGTTTCTCTTTCTTAATATGGTACTTAGTAGGATATCGTTTAGTGTCCGCAGCAACTTTTAAACTTCTTGATATAGATTTAATCAGGTTTTTTTTTATATTTATACTGTATCAGTTTGCCATCTTGCTTCTGTGATTATTGTTTTTACTTCCCATTATGAGTTTATATGGTCATGTTTTCTTTTTTTAAAATCAAATTCTCAACAAATATATTCTATTGGGTGAAATAAAGTAATTGAGAGGTATTTTCAGATTTTCGGGACAGTTATACAGGCACCAGCGGTGTACATTGAGAGCATTGCGCTTGGCATCATTATCCTTTTAAAGAATGAAGTCGTCTCCAATATCCAAATTTTGAGCGGATAAATTAAAATTTCTTTTTAAAATATTTAAATAGAGTTCGTGATTCTCCATACCATAAAAAAATATCAAATTAACTAATCCTGAGGCCGATTTACACCCCTCCTTCCCCGCAAGAACACATACACCTCCATGTTTCTGCATGGAGATTAGAGTTCTTGTTCCACATAAATTCATGGGATAAAATTGTTCATTTTTATCATTTATAAACCATTATGCACCCATTGGAATAAAAAAATGTTGAATTTTCTATCATCCCAATCAATTTGCTGCCATTTTGGAATTTTGTGATACTTAATCCCCCAATAATTTAGTTGGATTAATGACCCATGGATGTAGAAGTGTTCCTGCGTGGGGGTGTAAATCGGCTACAGAATAAGGTAATTTGTTATTTTTTATGGTATTAAGAAGCATGAGCTCTATTTAAGTATTTTACAGAGAAATTTTAAATTATCCACCCAAAATTTCGAGTTTGGAGATGACTTCGTTTTTTAACAGGATAATGACACCAAGCCCACTGCTCTAAATGTACACCGCTGGTGCCTCTATAACTGTCCTTAAAATCTGAAAACACCTCTCAATCACTTTTTTAGCCCAGTAGATTATATTTGAGGAGAATTTGATTTTAAAAAGAGAATATATATATATATATATATGACATATAATTCAGAAAAAAATGTAAACATGACAATAATCACAGAAGTATGGAGGAAAATCGAAGCAGAATTTACAAAAAACTGATTAAATCTAAATCAAGAAGTTTAAAGTTGTTGTACACGCTACAAGATATCCTACTAAGTACCAAATTAAAACAGAAATACAATATTTAAAGCTATGTTGAGATTTTTTTTAAGTGTACGAAGAATTTTGTGGAGTAATTTTTAGTAAATTTTTGATTACTAATTTTTAAAAAAATAATTAGACTATTTTCAAAAAGTTAATTATATCATTCCATTTAGAATAAGTTGTAGATATCATAAAAAAATTACAATTCAGATATATCAATTTTTATTAGTCGAAAACATTAAATATTATTGGAAATTGCAAGTGTACAAACACTTTTGTGGTCCACTGTAGGGGGATTGTGGACTAATAGTAGGAATTAAAAAATGTCCAAAGCTTTCCTTTTTTAGATCATTTGAAACTTTAACAAATTTGAAATATTATTTATAATTGATTTCTAATATAATATTTACACATGCCTGAATTATAATGAATATATTAATGGGGAATGAGAATAAAATTTTTGCTGATGGTTATTTCTATACTTGGAGCTATACCTGCTGTAGTTGAGTGACTATGACTGTGAACTCGCGGGCAGCAAACATTTTGTTTGAGTCTTGATGCCATTAAAGACACAGCTGCTGTTGCCTAGTGATCATGGTCACGAATTCGGAGCCTGGCGATGTTGAGTCTTGATGCCATTAAAGTCACAGTCGCAGTAGCCGAGTGGTCATGGTGACAAACTCGGAGCCCGAAGATGTTTTGCCTTAGTGCCTCCGAAGACGCGAAATGTAGAGGGCCTGATGCATGCTTATTATATTGAGGATCAATGTCCTTCTGTGGGCATAGGGTGAGAAATCTGCTCAGGTATGATATTCGCTACTTAGATGTAGTCCAAATGGGCGAAGTCCGTCTTAAATAGCCTATGTGTTTCTTCAGAGTGACTTAAATTAAAATAAAATGAAATGAAGTCCTTACAGTGGTGGCCAAAATTGTGGACACTTTTTAAAATTGTTATATTTGTCCAGTTTGTACGCTTATAGAACATTTTACATTGCACAAAATGCATAGTATTTTGTATCATTGTAAAGAAACTCTAATACTAAATTCAATACAAGTTAGAAAATTCAAATGTTTGTAACTTAAAAAAAATATGCCGCAATAACTGTCGATGTACATTAGATGCTC
The DNA here is from genome assembly GCA_019973935.1 of Trichonephila clavipes. Classification (NCBI taxonomy): domain Eukaryota; kingdom Metazoa; phylum Arthropoda; class Arachnida; order Araneae; family Nephilidae; genus Trichonephila; species Trichonephila clavipes. The sequence goes on from BMAU01019422.1 coordinate 457,566, forward strand.
ATGATAGCAGTGAGTTAGCAAAGCTTATCGGGGTTGCATTTATTCTTTATTACGGCTTCACATCGATGTTTCATTGAGCTGAAAATAGTTTTAATCTCTTCCTTTGTGATTACATGATGCCAGGAAAATATATCCTCAAATAGTTCCTTTTTATTTCATGGGTACCTCATTCATACAAGGGTTTTCCAACCGTACCACAAGTTTTCGATTGAATCGAGGTCAGGACTGTTACCTGGCTTGGATAACTCAATGATCTTAGAACGGTAAAAGTCTTTCAACTACTTTATTGTTTGGCAAGGAACAGAATCTTGCTGAAAAATAAATTAAGCAGTGTTGGTAAATAGATCGCTGGTGGAAGGCAGAAAATTGTGTTCTAGAATCGTGTCAATGTATTCTATGATCTTCAGTGTCCCATCAATGAATTTGAAGGCAACCAATACCATCTGCTGATATATATGACTAAATGATAAAACTATTTGGATACTTCACAGTTTCCTGGATGCTGTCAGGACTTCTGCTATTCTACATCTTACATATTTTAGGCTATCACTGCCGAATAACGACATTTTAGTTTCGTTTCTCTATATAACTTGTGACCAATAATTATTTGTCCAATTAATGTGTTCCATTGCGCACCATAGTCCCTTTTTTTGCCCTGCTGTAAATTGAGATACGGCTTTTTTAGTGGAATTCTACCTTTTAGTCTTACATCCGCTAATCTACAACTGATTGTTTTTGAACTCACAGAAACACCAGTATCACTCAGATCACTTCTGATGGATGTCCATGAAATTTTTTTAGCTCAGAAATATAGTATTTTTGCTCTTCTGTCTTCAACAGATGTGGTGTACCTTTTTCGACCTTTCCCTGCTTTTTTTATTGAATTTTTCTCCTGACATCTTAAACAAAACTTTCAGTATCTAGATGCAGTCACTGAACTTTCCACGTTTTATTCATGAAACAGTTCATATTGATTTCCATATAATCTCTGAAAATTTTATTTCACACATATGCAAAAAATATTCAAATTTCTACAGAATGTTTTCCAGATACATAAAACAAGTTCACATTAATGTATGACGGGCAGACGTGAAGGGCTAGATAGCAGAATCTAGCCCTAGGCTCATAGTTTGTTCATTAATGTTTTAATGCTTGGTAAAATATTAAATGTATACACTTAAATAATCTAGAATAAATTAGTATGCTACCTTTTAATCAGATTTTTTTAGTAATTCATTATACAGGGTATCCCAGAATAATTTGGGCAAACTTTAAGGAAACGTAAGAGACACTCATCACATACGGATTCAGATTTGCACAGCAACTCATGGTTGGAAGGTCTTTGTTTGGTGCTAGGTGGCGTTGTTCACAAGAACATCTAAAGAAACTGACATGCATTGCCACTATCATATGAGCTGTCCTCCCCCACAGAGGAGTATGGAAACTTTTACAAACACTGAGATTGTAACTCAGTTACAACACTTGATTTACAGATTGACAGAAGGAAATGCGCGAGCAGTAGAACGATTGTTTGGTGAAATGTATTCATCAAAAGAGATGCATCGGACTGTTAAATGCTTGCTAATTTGCATCACAAATTGTGTCAATACGGTTTATTACGAGATTATAGGCATAGTGACGGCAAGGTACCGTATCAAACACATTTTGTTCCATGCATGGAACAAAATGTGAAGGAATTCGAGTACCATGTATTGTAGGGAGATGTAGTTGCTCGAGGTCCACAATCCCTGTACTTATTACCCTGTAATGATCTATATTCACATGAATTGAGATGTAAATTAGCAAACATCCAGAGCTCCGGTGCATGTCTTTGTGGGTATCTTTTGCGATACAATCTTTCTGTTGCTTGTGAACTTCCTTCTGCCAATCCGTTAGTCATGTGCATATCTTCCAACTCGGTGTTTGTAAAACATTCCATACTCTTCTACAAGCGAAGACAGCTCGGATGACTTCGGTAATGCACATCTTTTTCTTCAAATGCTCTTATGAACAAAGTCAGCTAGCACCAAACGAAGAGGTTTCCAACCATGGGTTGCTGTACGAATCTGAATCTTTATGTCCCCTGAGTGAAGGAATATTAACGTCGCACTATCCGGCTACATAATGACTTTCACTGACGGACCTCGTCATTTTGAACCATGGTCAAGTGACGAAGAGAACACCTGAATTGGCATCCCCCTCTCCTAACTACCACGCCACATCACACCACATTAAACGTGCATCGCTTCCCTACACGGTGGGTCTTCAGTGGTAATGGACTCGAACTCATAACACACTGGTCACGAATCCGTTAACTTGACCAATATTCTTTCGCGGCTACTTATGTGTGATGTCCCCTGTCTCTTTTTAAAATTTATCCCAGTGATCCTGGGACGCCCTGTATATCTCTATCTATAAAAAGAGTTTTACGTTTTTCATACTATCGCAAAAATGCCAATGTGTGAGGCAAATGTCCACGTTGACAACCCGATTTTGTATGCGTGGTACGCACTGAATTGGGAACTATGTGCTTCGTTCATATAATGTTGCGAATACGGTTGCGATAGCACATTATTGCAAGCTGTCATAGAAAAATATCGCAACGATTACTTGGACTGAAATCTTTGCATGAGAAAAAAAATGTGTTGCCTCATGCTAAGACTTATTAACAATCAACGGAACTAAATACTCAACATTCCTGGAAACTGCAAGAGCTTTAGTTACGTTTTTAAGATTCTGAGCACTTTATCAGTGAAGTGTTGGACGATGGAGGTTCAATTATGAGTTTAACCGCCAAGAACGAGCTTGGCAAAAAATAAAAAATAAATAAATATAACTACATAATATACATGTAAATTAAAGTTCTACAATTTGAGCAATGAGTATGAACAGTTGTATAATTTGTACAATGGGATTTTGTCAGTCGTTACCTAGACATGGTCTTTCCCCTTCCTCTCCTCCATATAAAAATAAAATTTTTTACTTTGGAATATATGGGGAAAGTAAAATTAGAATTTATTTCGAAACGAAATCTAATTTTTGCCTGTGAAATTAGTTTTATGATCCATTAAAATATTAGTACATGTAGCTTATCAGATTTTGATGATTATTCTAAATATTTCCAGAGAAAACATATTCTTATTTTCTCCCAACATTCTTTTCTATTCCAAGTTCAGCCTTAAGTTATCATTTCGATTCGTTTTATCTTGTAGAAAGTTATGTTCATTTCGAATAAAAAAAAAGATCAAAGCTGCTTTAGACCTAATGTTTTTTATATTAAATCAGAGATTGTATCCATGTAATGGAATAAAGAAAGGCAAAAGCTTTACAGAATGCCTCACACATCCACGCTTTCTAGACTGCTACGCTGTGTACATACATCGAACGAAAATCTTTTTTTCCCATCGAAAATCGGAAATAAAGCAGATTAGATTTCAAAATTCTATCGCACCATCGTTTTAAAGTGCTGCCTGCTGGAGTTCTTGGATTTAGGAAAAGTACAGCCCTTCCATTTACACTTCTTCCGTTCGAAAACTAGTTGACAAGTCAGCAAAAAGGGTTCTGTGTATTAAGATAACAGTTACTGAAGAATCGAAGCCGGCGTTTTCCAAAAATGGATTTATTTTTAGCCCATGAATCTTTCCTGATCAAGATTATTCTTCAAAAATCGCGCACCGTCTACATAAACTATAGTCTCGATAAAAATCGTCTGCCTTAGAAGAACTTCTAATAAATTATTGTTGGAATGGTTTTGGAATTTTGTTTTAGGGGGGACTATATATTCTTTTTTATATTATGGTAGTAATTGAAATTGAGCTAATGTTGCTGTTTGGAAGAAAAAACAATTAAATTTACATTCTGAAAAGCTTAAAAGCATAATTTGAAGAAGCTTAAAAATATCATGAAGTTATTATGTACAGAAATGTTTAACGTTTTTAACCGATATATATTTATTAATTCAAACTTTACTCAAATAATATGTTAATTTCAAATTGGTTAGCAAAAGTTTAAATCTATTTTAAGTATTAAGTTAGTTATTCATTATAGCAGTGCTTCTCAAACTTTCAATACTGGCACCCCCCTTTTCAATCACAATTTTTATCGCTCCCCCCTTATACATTGATAATCCACCAAATGCAATAATAATGCACTTTGACGCTAAAGCTACAATACGAGATCTTAATTATAAACCATACAAATTAATACCATACGTATTTAATTTTGTATACTACTTTGAAGAAAAAAAAATTAAGTAATAGGATAATTATTATGTTATTTTTTCCTTTCTCTAATTTTTAAATTGAACATATTACAAAATGCGGAGACTGCTTAGAAGACAAAATATGGATATCTGCTAAATATAGAAAAATAACTCAGAGGGTCAATTTCTAATCATAAGCATTCCTTATAAAAACTTTGCTTTGCAAGACAAACCCATGGAAGTCGTTAATACTTATTAAACTTGTTCTTAATTTGGTATTGATTAATTAGTTGTAAAATACTCTGTGCAACACTGATACATTAAAAGTATACCGGCCGAAGTATTCGCTCTTTGCGGGAATTTATTTATAAGAAAATTAAACATTCTTGATATTATAGCTGTATTGTAAGTAGAGTAAAGCTAAGTGCGCGACAATGTTCACAAAAACGTAAAATGTTTTTTTTAAATGATTGCTCAAATTATAATTAGTTTTAAGCGAATTTTAATTTTAAGCCTCACAGAATTAGCATTTATAATTGATGTTAAATAATGAACAATAATATAAAATTCCAATGAAGAATAATTGTATTATTTTTAATATTTAAAGCGAAAAGACTTCAACATGCTTTAACCTGGGAACAGGCGCGCACTCAATACGGTCTAGCGGGGTTATTGAGTCATCCCAATTCTTTTTTTTATAATTATTTTATTGTTCAAGATACAAATCGTTATTCCAGTGAATAATTTAATTAAGAGAAAGTTTACTTACCTACTTTCAAGGACTTTTCAATTTTTTTTGGTATTAAATAAACAGTTTTGCCAGAATTAACAATTTCGTGATCTGTGTGTTCCGCGCGACCACTTCCGGGTAAAAAGTGTACTCATTATGATAATATGTATGTTACTGGTAAAAAAAATTGTCATGCTTTATGTGTTTGAGAATACTCATCTTGGTCTAAGTCTTGGCCAAGTAATCCATCAAAGTGTGTGTGTGCTCTCTACGTGGTTTTCCAAATATCATAAAACTCTTTTGAATGGAAAAAAGCACAACAGAGAAATACATTACTTATAACTTCCTTAAATAAGAAATAATATGAGAGGGGTCATAACTAACTGTACCAATAACTTAGAAAGTCAAACAAATTACAGCTATTATGTGCAGTGTTTCAAAAATAATGACAGAGATGAATGTTTTATGTTCCTAAATTTTTTCGATTCTGGATCTGGGATCTGTTTTTTCTCTGAAAGAGTAGAATGTTAGTGTTACGTCATCAGCGCACTGTAGCGCCATCTGTAAAAAATTTGTAAAAGTAGACATTGTCTAGCTGTACCCCAACAAAAGCGGTTGCACGAATAAAGTAGGCTTAGCGTTGCGAAAAAGACTGATTTTTTATTCTTTAACCAGTTTTACAGTCCACACAAATATTGACAAAACATTGGTCCTACGAAGCCACAGAAAATGGATAAAAAATCGAAAAGTAAAAATAACTCCAACGTAACCATTGAAGAGAAATTGAATCGTTTAAAAGATTCAATCAAAGGAACTTTAACTAGGTTAGAGGCTTTTACCTCGGAGAAGAGAGTGTCAAAGGATACTAGTGTCACTGAAATCGAAATTAAACTCAAAAAAATTGAGCAATTACAGATAAATCTAGATAAAATAGCTGAGGATTATTGTGAAATAGAAATTTTCGAAAGCTTGGAAATCATTCAGCTGGACATTGAAGATATAAATCAACGGATCGAGACAACAGAGTTAGGTCTCAAACTTTAAATGTATTCTTTGAAAAATTCTGAAAATGTAAACATTAATTTAAATGACAATGGTAAAAATAGTATCCGCTTACCTCAAATTCCATTGCCAGAATTTTCTGGTGTAATAGCAGAATTTTCTAATTTTAAAAATCAATTTATTAATTTAATAAGTAATAATGAGCAATTGAATGATTCGCAAAAACTACTATCTTCGAGCATCTCTAAAAGGAGAAGCAAAGCTCTTAGAGTCGCCTAGCGATAGTTTCGATTCTCTCTTTAAAGCATTAGAAGATCGTTACGAAAACAAACGGCAGTTGATAGATTCACATGTCCTTGAGGTAATTAATTATGAAAAATTTATAGCGAATCAGCCAAAGAACTGCGCGCTTTAATGGATTGCATCAATAGAAACATTAGAGCACTTAAAGTTTTGAAATATGAGCAGAATGATCTATCAGATATAATTTTAATAAATATAATTCTTCAAAAAATTGACAAAGAATCTAGAAAACAATTCGAACTTTCGTTGAAAACAGCAGAAAGTTCCAACATTTGATTCTATTATGAAATTTTTAGAAAGAGAAGTGCTGTGTTAGAAAACATTACTCGCATTCCTAGTACTAAAATGATCCATAAAAATACTGCAATGTCAACTAAAGCCAAATCACTGGTAGTTAATAGTAAAAAAATAACTGTTAAAATTTGTATTCTCTGTCGAAATTCTCATCCTCTTTATAAATGTATTGCATTTCAAAATATGTCTGTGGAGTGCAGAAAGAAATTTGTTACCAATAACAAACTTTGTATAAATTGCCTCAGACTTCATTATGGTGCCTGCATGTCTAAATATAAATGCACAGTTAGTGGTTGCAAAGGATTACATAATTCATTGCTTCACGATTCTGCTGAACTTTGCTCTGCAGTTAAAAATCACACTGTAGGGGAAAGGGGGAAGAGAGCAATTCGAATCCTACTCGGTTTGAAGGTCAGCCAGAAGTTGCGGTTTTGACTTAATGGAAATAAATGTGTTTTATTGAATACATTCATGATTTTCGTTAAAAGTGCTGATGGATATAGAATTAAGTTAAGAGGATTGTTAGATAATGCGTCTACGATATGTTATGAGAGAAGACATAGCAAGAAAGTTGGGATTTAAATTTAAGTCTGCAAACCAATCTATAACAGGCATTAACGGAATTACGCAATCATCGAAATATTCAGCTAATATTGAAGTTTCAAATCGGGATTATACTTTTGCACGCAATGTACAATTTTCACTTTTACCTAAAATTATCGATGCGATTCCTGTATCGAAATTAAATATATCGGATTTAAATATTCCATTTTCAATTGAGCTGGCTGATTCTAATTTCCATATGCCAGGTCAATTAGATATATTGATAGGAAGTGAACTATTTTTTGAAATTTTAAATCCAGAACAATATTATTTGCAGGAGGGAAATGTAATTTTACAAAATACAAAATTTGGCTAATTAGTCACAGGTACCCTTCCTCAGTCACAACAACAAGCCAATTGTTGTTTAATAAGTGAACCAAGCTTAGATATAACAGTAAAGAAATTCTTTGAACTGGAATCACTTCCAGATGATTCTAAGGAAATAACAAAAAGTGAAGAGGAAATTTATTGTGAGGAACATTTTGTTAGTACCTATAAAAGAGATAAAACGGGAAGATTTATAGTTCGGTTACCAATAAAGGAAAATGCAGAAACATTATTAGGATATTCCAAAGAGAATGCGATCAAATGACTAAATGGTATTTGGGAAAAATTAAACAAAAACAATACAATGGGAACTTTGTATAAAGAATTTATGAATGAATATGAACTTTTAGGCCATATGGAGGAGATTAAAAATGAAACATTAGATAAGATTAACTATTACATTCCTCATCATTCCGTATACAAACCAGAGAAGACATCCACTCCATTGAGAGTTGTCTTCGATGCAAGTGCAAAAACAACAAGTGGTTTTTCTCTAAACTCCATTTTACTAAACGGAGGAATTATTCAACAAGATCTCTTTTCCATAGTCAGTAGATTTAGAAAACACGAGTACGCGTTTAGTGCAGATATTAAAAAAATGTACAGGCAGATACTTGTTGATCCTAATCAAAGGGATTTACAACGAATTATGTGGAAGACTAGTGCAGATGCTCCAGTCAAGACTTACACGCTAGCTACCGTAACTTATGGGACAGTTTCTGCACCATTTTTAGCTACCAGGACCTTAAGGGCCTTAGCAGATGAAGAAAAAGCGGAATTTCCTGACGCAGCAGATGTGATTTGTAATGATAGTTATATGGATGATATTCTTTCTGGAGAGTCTACATTAGAGGGTGCAAAAAAACTCCAAACCAGATTATCTCAACTATTACAGAGAGGGGGTTTTGAGCTACACAAATGGGTGTCAAATAGCCCAGAACTGTTGAAAGATTTATCTGCATCTTCCTATGTGTTTGATAAGGAATTTCAGGATGCTCCAGTGAAAACATTAGGTATGCTATGGGATCCAAAGGTGGATTGTCTCACATACAAAGTAAAGATTAGTGACAAAGTCAACTTCTCAAAAAGAGACGTGCTTTCAGAAATTGCAAGGCTCTATGACCCTTTGGGCCTGATAGGACCCATTGTTACGAAGGCTAAGATATTCATCCAAGAACTTTGGAAAATAAAATTAGATTGGAGTGAACAGCTACCACCAGATGCAATGGAAGAGTGGATGAACTTCTACCAAAAATTAGCGAAAGTAAATAACTTCAAAATCCCAAGGTGCATTCTACTTCCTGCAACAATACGGATTGAAATACATGGCTTTTCCGATGCATCAGAACGTGCCTATGCTGCTGTTGTCTACATAAAATGTTTCAACGAATCTGGACAATCTCAAACTAGATTATTATGCAGCAAGTTCAGAGTGGCTCCTTTGAAAACACTCACCATACCGAGTTTAGAACTGTCTGCAGCTTTACTACTATCGAGATTAGTCAAAAAGGTTGTGCCAATTCTACAATTACCTATTCATAAAATTTGGATGTGGACGGACTCAACGATTGCTTTAGCGTGGATAAAGACTGAACCTCATAAACTCAAAACATTTGTCAGCAACAGGGTGGCGGAGATCCAAGCACTTTCAAAGGACTATCATTGGAAACATGTTAGCTCCAAGAACAATCCTGCCGACTTAATTTCTAGAGGCTGCAATGTGGATGAACTTTTAAAGAACGAAATGTAGTTCTCGGGTCCAGATTTACAAACTGATGAATACGAGGACAATCAACTTTTTCCTGATCCTTCCTACAGAGATGAACTAAAATGTGCTGTGACTCTTTCAATGACTGAGTGTTCTTCAAATTTTTATGATGAACTCTTTACTGTTACAAATAATTTCATAAAATTAATTAGAATTTTTAGCTTTATTTTTAGGTTCATTAATAACATCAAAGCTAAGGAGTCTTGTAATAAGGAGAAGTATCTAACTGCAGATGAGATAAAGAGGAGTACGGAATTTTTAGCTAAAATAGCACAATTAAGTGAGTTTAAAGCAGAAATCGATGCCTTGAAAAAAGGTAAAGGTGTTTCAAAAACAAGTAAGTTAAAGGCTTTAGATCCTTTCTTAGATGAGAATTCTTTACTCAGAGTTGATGGAAGGCTTAGTAATGCTGATTTACCATTTGAAGCAAAACATCAAATAGTTATACCTAGTAAACATAAATTTACTAAATTACTTTTTGAGCATATGCATAAGAAGTTTTTTCATATTGGTGCTCAGGGTCTAGTACATCAAATTAGAATGCAGTTTTGGCCCATTAATGGCAAGGGTATTGTACGAAAAACAGTTCATGATTGCATTGCATGCTTTAGACAGAAGCCTACTGGGGTAGATCAATTAATGGGAAATCTACCATTAGAGAGAGTAACTCCAAGTGCGCCATTTTTAAACTCGGGAGGGGGGGAATTTTTGCGGACCTTTTCAAATAAAATTTAAAAATCAGAGCAAGGGGATATTTTCAAAAGTTTATGTTGCGATTTTTGTATGCTTGGCTACAAAGGCTATTCATTTAGAGGCAGTGACTGATTTAAAAACTGAGGCATTTATTGCAGCTTTGAAGAGGCTATGTGACCGTAGAGGCCGCATTTCTACATTAATGTCCGATAATGCAACTAATTTTAAAGGCGCAGCTGCAGAATTAAATCGTTTCATAAAATTAATTTGTAACAAAAACGAGACATTAGCAAATTATTTTGCTTCAGAAGCTATCCAGTGAAAATTTATCCCACCTCGTTCTCCTAATTTCGGGGGTTTGTGGGAGGCAGGGGTAAAATCATTCAAACACCATCTCTATATAACTTTAGTTAATAGTAAAATAACTTTCGAAGAATTCGAGACAATAATAATTCAAGTTGAAGGTATACTTAATTCACGTCCATTAGTACCATTGTCAGATAATATCAATGAATATGAAGTTTTAACTCCTGGACACATAATTGGTCGACCTATCAGTGTAATACCTGAGCCCGCAATTTTAGATATTTCAGATAATAGACTATCTAGGTGGCAGTATACAACAAAGTGTGTACAAACTCTTTGGAAACGCTGGAAAAATGATTATCTTAATCATTTACAGCAGAGAAACAAGTGGCAGTTCGAGAAAAATAATGTTGCCGTAGGGTGTTTAGTGCTTTTAAAGGAAAATGATTTGCCTACCTGCAAATGGACAATGGCAAGAATCTTGGAGGTTATTTTCGGAACTGACGGTAAGGTCAGAGTCGTTAAACTAAAAACTGCCACGGGGGTTCTCACACGTTCTATCTCAAAAATATGTATCTTACCAATAGAAAATAATAACATAAATTAAATTGTAATGTGAAGTATATTATATTCTTAGAATATTGTATTTTTCTATTTTTGAATATTGTATTTTTTTTCTTATTTTAGAATGTTGAATTTATTTGTATTTAATTCATTTAGGAATTTGTAAACTGTATATAGCAAATTGCATTTTTTAAATAAATTTTTTAAAATATTGTATATTTCAACGCCGGGCGGAATGTTACGTCATCAGCGCACTGTAGCGCCATCTGTAAAAAATTTGTAAGAGTAGACATTGTCTAGCTGTACCCCAACAAAAGCGGGTGCACGAATATAGTAGGCTTAGCGTTGCGAAAAAGACTGATTTTTTATTCTTTAACCAGTTTTACAGTCCACACAAATATTGACGAAACAGTTAGGTTTAAAAAAGAAAACATAATAAAAACTCTCTCATCATGGGATTACAGCAAATTAAAAAAAAATTATTTGGTTATATGATCAAAGATAGTTAATTAAATATTGAAGAAGTATTTTTTTGATGACTTAATATCGCCGATAACTTATTTGAGAGTAAAAGTGCATTTTTTATTATTTCTGGAAGTATTTTGTGTTTTAATTCATTCCAGTACATAAATTATTTTTTAAATATTTTATTTTCGATATGCTCGTGCCCCCCTCGCCAGGTTATCGCGCCCCAGGGGGGCGTGCCGCAGAGTTTGAGAAACACTGCATTATAGGCATTATAACGCAAAGACCATGTAATGTTACTAGAAATAACCAAATTATTGGATTAGAAGAAATGATGGAAGAATTGGATTCGAAGAAACGACCGAGTAATTGGATTAGAATAAATGACCGAATAGTTGGATTAGAAAAAAGACCTAATAACTGGATTAGAAGATATGATCAAATAACTGAATTAGAAGAAATAGTCTAATAACTGAATAAGAATGCAGTTAAATAATTACATAATTTATTTTTCCTGAGGCAAACCTATCTGTCCATTTTTATTTAAACCGGCAATTCAAATTAATTTAAGAGTTTATTCAGAAAAAAAATAATGTGTGTTTTTAATTTCTAAAGCCTATATTTCATAGAATAATTTGCATTGGAATAATTTTTTTTGCATCCTTATGTGTTTAATTACGTTGTTTTTAAATATTAGGAAAACGTGCAACTTTTACACTGCAGGTAATAATCAATGCCGATATTTCTATTCTTATTAAATTTCTCTTAAAAAAAAGTTGTTCCAAGTGTAGGCCTCATTCAGATAGTACTATGTCCACTAAAAATATGAAAACTGAACCAAACTTATTAAATTTGTAGGGAACAAAATTATGAAAACTGTCTTTATAATTTTACTTAATTAAAATAGTTAATGAACTTCCAAAATAACTTATTCATTTTGGAGTCCGATTTTGTTTTAAAATTATTTAGATGATCTTGGTATAGGACTCTTAAGGCTTATGTGTGTGAAAGATACAAATGAGTATCGTACCAAATGAAATCATTAACAAAGTTTTGATAGTTACAACTCACTTTTTATGCCTATATTTATTAAATTTTTTTATATATTCAGTAAAAACATTGCCCCCACCTTGTTTAAAGTATTAAATAAAACTATATTTATATACATCGTTTGATTTTAAAGTACTTTGAAAATTGTTCATTTGAATTCCCCCCCCCCTAAAGTTTGAGACATCTGATTAATATTGAGGTGCCCATTTTACAAATTATACAACTGTATAAAAATTGTAATATTCGAAAACCATTGCGTCCTTTACTTATAATGGAGTTTCAATGGAAACTTGGCAAAATATTGGCGGTACAGCTAAGTAGGCATACTTTTTGGGAACCAAATTTGAGACTTCTGGAAATTACTGGAATTTCCAGTGAAGAAATCTGTAAAATCACAATCTATGACGTAAATGGATTTTTTGAAGAAAGTGCTGGGTGAGAGAGATTTGAAAAAGAAAATGACTAGCAAATGCAGAAAAATCAATAATCAACTTTCAAAAATATATTATAAAAGTATAAAAAAATAAATAATAAACACTGGTATCAAATGTGATAGGGTCAGGTGGAGGAAATTGGGTCCATGGGGTAAAGTGGGGGTACATTAAAAAAACTTGTTTTATCTCTTTTTAAATAAAGATATTTAGTCATTTCTTTTTTAAAGACATATATTGAGGTTATAGTAAATATTTTCATTTTAGTTTCTGAAGTTTTCCACAAATTCGATGTTTTTTACGTTTCTTGATATGCTGTCTGCAAATGGTTTCTTTGCTTGGGCTGCTGATGAACTTTCTTCTAAAATCAACATTAACTGGCAAAGACTATTAATTTTAGGTCAGACTTGTAGAACAATATCTAAGGAACACATCCACATAAAAAGTTACAAATAAATTTTATAATTCTATTAATCATGAGTTGTTTTTAGGTGGGGTAATTTTAGGGGTATGGTTAGTGTTACGTCATCAGCGCACTGTAGCGCCATCTGTAAAAAATTTGTAAAAGTAGACATTGTCTAGCTGTACCCCAACAAAAGCGGGTGCACGAATAAAGTAGGCTTAGCGTTGCGAAAAAGACTGATTTTTTATTCTTTAACCAGTTTTACAGTCCACACAAATATTGACGAAACATTGGTCCTACGAAGCCACAGAAAATGGATAAAAAATCGAAAAATAAAAACAACTCCAACGTAACTACTGAAGAGAAATTGAATCGTTTAAAAGATTCAATCAAAGGAACTTTAACTAGGTTAGAGGCTTTTACCTCGGAGAAGACAGTGTCAAAGGATACTAGTGTCACTGAAATCGAAATTAAACTCAAAAAAATTGAGCAATTACAGATAAATCTAGATAAAATAGCTGAGGATTATTGTGAAATAGAAATTTTCAAAAGCTTGGAAATCATTCAGCTGGACATTGAAGATATAAATCAACGGATCGAGACAACAGAGGTAGGTCTCAAACTTTTAATGTATTCTTTGAAAAATTCTGAAAATGTAAACATTAATTTAAATGACAATGGTAAAAATAGTATCCGCTTACCTCAAATTCCATTGCCAGAATTTTCTGGTGTAATAGCAGAATTTTCTAATTTTAAAAATCAATTTATTAATTTAATAAGTAATAATGAGCAATTGAATGATTCGCAAAAACTACTATCTTCGAGCATCTCTAAAAGGAGAAGCAAAGCTCTTAGAGTCGCCTAGCGATAGTTTCGATTCTCTCTTTAAAGCATTAGAAGATCGTTACGAAAACAAACGGCAGTTGATAGATTCACATGTCCTTGAGGTAATTAATTATGAAAAAATTTATAGCGAATCAGCCAAAGAACTGCGCGCTTTAATGGATTGTATCAATAGAAACATTAGAGCACTTAAAGTTTTGAAATATGAGCAGAATGATCTATCAGATATAATTTTAATAAATATAATTCTTCAAAAAATTGACAAAGAATCTAGAAAACCATTCGAACTTTCGTTGAAAACAGCAGAAAGTTCCAACATTTGATTCTATTATGAAATTTTTAGAAAAGAGAAGTGCTGTGTTAGAAAACATTACTCGCATTCCTAGTACTAAAATGATCCATAAAAATACTGCAATGTCAACTAAAGCCAAATCGCTGGTAGTTAATAGTAAAAAATAACTGTTAAAATTTGTATTCTCTGTCGAAATTCTCATCCTCTTTATAAATGTATTGCATTTCAAAATATGTCTGTGGAGTGCAGAAAGAAATTTGTTACCAATAACAAACTTTGTATAAATTGCCTCAGACTTCATTATGGTGCCTGCATGTCTAAATATAAATGCACAGTTAGTGGTTGCAAAGGATTACATAATTCATTGCTTCACGATTCTGCTGAACTTTGCTCTGCAGTTAAAAATCACACTGTAGGGGAAAGGGGGATAGAGAGCAATTCGAATCCTACTCGGTTTGAAGGTCAGCCAGAAGTTGCGGTTTTGACTTAAGGAAATAAATGTGTTTTATTGAATACATTCATGATTTTCGTTAAAAGTGCTGATGGATATAGAATTAAGTTAAGAGGATTGTTAGATAATGCGTCTACGATATGCGTTATGAGAGAAGACATAGCAAGAAAGTTGGGATTTAAATTTAAGTCTGCAAACCAATCTATAACAGGCATTAACGGAATTACGCAATCATCGAAATATTCAGCTAATATTGAAGTTTCAAATCGGGATTATACTTTTGCACGCAATGTACAATTTTCACTTTTACCTAAAATTATCGATGCGATTCCTGTATCGAAATTAAATATATCGGATTTAAATATTCCATTTTCAATTGAGCTGGCTGATTCTAATTTCCATATGCCAGGTCAAATAGATATATTAATAGGAAGTGAACTATTTTTTGAAATTTTAAATCCAGAACAATATTATTTGCAGGAGGGAAATGTAATTTTACAAAATACAAAATTTGGCTACTTAGTCACAGGTACCCTTCCTCAGTCACAACAAGCCAATTGTTGTTTAATAAGTGAACCAAGCTTAGATATAACAGTAAAGAAATTCTTTGAACTGGAATCACTTCCAGATGATTCTAAGGAAATAACAAAAAGTGAAGAGGAAATTTATTGTGAGGAACATTTTGTTAGTACCTATAAAAGAGATAAAACGGGAAGATTTATAGTTCGGTTACCAATAAAGGAAAATGCAGAAACATTATTAGGATATTCCAAAGAGAATGCGATCAAATGTCTAAATGGTATTTGGGAAAAATTAAACAAAAACAATACAATGGGAACTTTGTATAAAGAATTTATGAATGAATATGAACTTTTAGGCCATATGGAGGAGATTAAAAATGAAACATTAGATAAGATTAACTATTACATTCCTCATCATTCCGTATACAAACCAGAGAAGACATCCACTCCATTGAGAGTTGTCTTCGATGCAAGTGCAAAAACAACAAGTGGTTTTTCTCTAAACTCCATTTTACTAAACGGAGGAATTATTCAACAAGATCTCTTTTCCATAGTCAGTAGATTTAGAAAACACGAGTACGCGTTTAGTGCAGATATTAAAAAATGTACAGGCAGATACTTGTTGATCCTAATCAAAGGGATTTACAACGAATTATGTGGAAGACTAGTGCAGATGCTCCAGTCAAGACTTACACGCTAGCTACCGTAACTTATGGGACAGTTTCTGCACCATTTTTAGCTACCAGGACCTTAAGGGCCTTAGCAGATGAAGAAAAAGCGGAATTTCCTGACGCAGCAGATGTGATTTGTAATGATAGTTATATGGATGATATTCTTTCTGGAGAGTCTACATTAGAGGGTGCAAAAAAACTCCAAACCAGATTATCTCAACTATTACAGAGAGGGGGTTTTGAGCTACACAAATGGGTGTCAAATAGCCCAGAACTGTTGAAAGATTTATCTGCATCTTCCTATGTGTTTGATAAGGAATTTCAGGATGCTCCAGTGAAAACATTAGGTATGCTATGGGATCCAAAGGTGGATTGTCTCACATACAAAGTAAAGATTAGTGACAAAGTCAACTTCTCAAAAAAGAGACGTGCTTTCAGAAATTGCAAGGCTCTATGACCCTTTGGGCCTGATAGGACCCATTGTTACGAAGGCTAAGATATTCATCCAAGAACTTTGGAAAATAAAATTAGATTGGAGTGAACAGCTACCACCAGATGCAATGGAAGAGTGGATGAACTTCTACCAAAAATTAGCGAAAGTAAATAACTTCAAAATCCCAAGGTGCATTCTACTTCCTGCAACAATACGGATTGAAATACATGGCTTTTCCGATGCATCAGAACGTGCCTATGCTGCTGTTGTCTACATAAAATGTTTCAACGAATCTGGACAATCTCAAACTAGATTATTATGCAGCAAGTTCAGAGTGGCTCCTTTGAAAACACTCACCATACCGAGGTTAGAACTGTCTGCAGCTTTACTACTATCGAGATTAGTCAAAAAGGTTGTGCCAATTCTACAATTACCTATTCATAAAATTTGGATGTGGACGGACTCAACGATTGCTTTAGCGTGGATAAAGACTGAACCTCATAAACTCAAAACATTTGTCAGCAACAGGGTGGCGGAGATCCAAGCACTTTCAAAGGACTATCATTGGAAACATGTTAGCTCCAAGAACAATCCTGTCGACTTAATTTCTAGAGGCTGCAATGTGGATGAACTTTTAAAGAACGAAATGTGGTTCTCGGGTCCAGATTTACAAACTGATGAATACGAGGACAATCAACTTTTTCCTGATCCTTCCTACAGAGATGAACTAAAATGTGCTGTGACTCTTTCAATGACTGAGTGTTCTTCAAATTTTTATGATGAACTCTTTAATGTTACAAATAATTTCATAAAATTAATTAGAATTTTTAGCTTTATTTTTAGGTTCATTAATAACATCAAAGCTAAGGAGTCTTGTAATAAGGAGAAGTATCTAACTGCAGATGAGATAAAGAGGAGTACGGAATTTTTAGCTAAAATAGCACAATTAAGTGAGTTTAAAGCAGAAATCGATGCCTTGAAAAAGGTAAAGGTGTTTCAAAAACAAGTAAGTTAAAGGCTTTAGATCCTTTCTTAGATGAGAATTATTTACTCAGAGTTGATGGAAGGCTTTGTAATGCTGATTTACCATTTGAAGCAAAACATCAAATAGTTATACCTAGTAAACATAAATTTACTAAATTACTTTTTTGAGCATATGCATAAGAAGTTTTTTCATATTGGTGCTCAGGGTTTAGTACATCAAATTAGAATGCAGTTTTGGCCCATTAATGGCAAGGGTATTGTACGAAAAACAGTTCATGATTACATTGCATGCTTTAGACAGAAGCCTACTGGGGTAGATCAATTAATGGGAAATCTACCATCAGAGAGAGTAACTCCAAGTGCACCATTTTTAAACTCTGGGGGGATTTTTGCGGACCTTTTCAAATAAAATTTAAAAATCAGAGAAAGGGGATATTTTCAAAAGTTTATGTTGCGATTTTTTGTATGCTTGGCTACAAAGGCTATTCATTTAGAGGCAGTGACTGATTTAACAACTGAGGCATTTATTGCAGCTTTGAAGAGGCTATGTGCCCGTAGAGGCCGCATTTCTACATTAATGTCCGATAACGCAACTAATTTTAAAGGCGCAGCTGCAGAATTAAATCGTTTCATAAAATTAATTTGTAACAAAAACGAGACATTAGCAAATTATTTTGCTTCAGAAGCTATCCAGTGGAAATTTATCCCACCTCGTTCTCCTAATTTCGGGGGTTTGTGGGAGGCAGGGGTAAAATCATTCAAACACCATCTCTATAGAACTTTAGTTAATAGTAAAATAACTTTCGAAGAATTCCAGACAATAATAATTCAAATTGAAGGTATACTTAATTCACGTCCATTAGTACCATTGTCATATAATATCAATGAATATGAAGTTTTAACTCCTGGACACTTTATAATTGGTCGACCTATCAGTGCAATACCTGAGCCCGCAATTTTAGATATTTCAGATAATAGACTATCTAGGTGGCAGTATACAACAAAGTGTGTACAAACTATTTGGAAACGCTGGAAAAATGGTTATCTTAATCATTTACAGCAGAGAAACAAGTGGCAGTTCGAGAAAAATAATGTTGCCGTAGGGTGTTTAGTGCTTTTAAAGGAAAATGATTTGCCTCCCTGCAAATGGACAATGTCAAGAATCTTGGAGGTTATTTATGGAACTGACGGTAAGGTCAGAGTCATTAAACTAAAAACTGCCACGGGGGTTCTCACACGTTCTATCTCAAAAATATGTATCTTACCAATAGAAAATAATAATATAAATTAAATTGTAATGTGAAGTATATTATATTCTTAGAATATTGTATTTTTCTATTTTTGAATATTGTATTTTTTTTCTTATTTTAGAATGTTGTGTTTATTTGTATTTAATTCATTTAGGCATTTGTAAACTGTATATAGCAAATTGCATTTTTTAAATATATTTTTTGAAATATTGTATATTTCAACGCCGGGCGGAATGTTACGTCATCAGCGCACTGTAGCGCCATCTGTAAAAAATTTGTAAAAGTAGACATTGTTTAGCTGTACCCCAACAAAAGCGGGTGCACGAATAAAGTAGGCTTAGCGTTGCGAAAAAGACTGATTTTTCATTCTTTAACCAGTTTTACAGTCCACACAAATATTGACGAAACAGTTATACTCAGCTAAGTGTTCTATGTTAGGGACATTTTTTACCTCTACTTTAACTTTAGCAAACTTCTAATGCTCTATATTTTATATTAAAATGACTAAAACAATTAATTTATTTAGTATTTATTCACTAGGTAGTAATTTTAATACTGAAAAACATTTTGCAATCATTAGATGTTGGAGTGTTTTCTCCTATGAAAAAAGCTTGGAAGGAGATTTGAAAGATTGCTTTAGAGGAAGCAGATTACAAAATTTTTCTACATGAAAAAATGAAAAAATGTTTCTCTTGAAAAAATGTTTCAAAGAGTGAAGCCGAAAATGCAGTGAATGCATTTAAAGGACCATGACTTCTTCCTCTTAACAGAAAGGCCATCTAACACCGTATTCTCATTACAGATAAGGGAAACAACCAAGAGCACATAGTACAAGAACAGATTTTTCCACAAACATTGTATTATCTGAAGCTCTGGGCCACTCAACTCACCTTTACGAGATAAAGAAACCAACAATACCAAATCTCTCTCCCACACAATCTGTAAAAACAATTTTAGCCATTGAGAATTCAAAGAGAAAGAGAAGAAAGTACAGAGCAAGACTGGTGAGGTTTTAACTAACGAAAATGTTTAGGAAAGGTTGGCCGCTGAAGAAAGTGATAGAACAAATTCCCTAAAGTATGTATATATATATATATATATATATATATATATATATATATATATATATATATATATATATATATATATATATATAAAGAAGGATGCACACACACACACAAGATACAGAAAATTTTAAAGTAAAGCAAGGATCATGGGTAGAAAGGTTCAGTACTGGTCAAGAAGTTAATCATCTAAATACATTGGACAAGTGATAGAAATGAATGGGTTCTATCACAAAAAATATCTGACCAAGTCACCATTGAAGGATTATAACACTTTTCCTGCTATTGATGCTGGAGGTTGTGTAGAGTTCAGTGATATATGCTGCATACTACGTGAACCTAATTTTGAAAGCCGTGGTTATTGTTTCTTTAATTAATTTGTAAAAAAATGTTTTTTCCCAATTGTACTATTAAATATAATCAAGGCGCATTTATTTCAGCGTATTCTTGTTTCAAAAATAATATCTACATACTTTTATTTAAATATACACCAACTTTAGAACAACCCCCACCATAAGGTAAACTGGGGTTATCAAAACATGCTCTTTCAAATGTATCACTGTGAGAAAATAATAAAAAAATTGAGTGGCTATATTTCATGTTTAATCTATATGAATCAATGTGTATAAAATGCATCAAAAGTTTCATTAAAATTAATTTAATAGTTTGATTTTAGGGCCTTCTCTAAAAAAGCTGGGTTTTACCCCCACCTGACGACCCTCTTTATTTTAATAAAATAAACCATAATCTAAGAAATTTTTCAAATGTTAAATAAGATGTGTCTAAAATATATTATACGTAAATATGCATTTTTTTCGTAAATTTATGGCTTAGTTTTTCTAAATTCACCTACAAAAAAGTTTCACTACCAGCAAAGATTTGCTTCACTTTATCCATGTGAGTTGCTTGAAACATACCTATTCAAGTATCTTTATTAGTTTTTGAGGCATCGTGTTTACGCGGAGAATTGTAATCAAAAATTAAATTTCAGGAAATGAAGTTGAAAATTTAGAGCAGGTTTAGTTTTGCTTCACAAATTTTGTATTTTATAATAGTTATAATTTTTTTCTGAAGCCTCTAGGAGCAAAATGGGAACTGTTTTGGAAATAAAAATGTCTGAGTTATACAATAAAAATTTTTAAAAAAAATCGCCTTTGTTTTTGACATAGTTCAGTAATTAAATTTGAATGAAAGAAGTCATTATAAATTGCTTATAAGTTTCAAAATATTTATAACACATTAATTATATAAATATTATCCAAATAAAAAACGAAATATAATATTCTTAGGGTAGATAAGAGACAATAATACGACCTTCTCCTTCGTGCATAAATATTTTTTCTTATTCCGTAATAAATCACTTTGATCTTAATTATATTTTCTTCCATAATCTTTGAAAACGAGGCTATTTTTTGCTTCATTATATTTTCATTAATAACTCGCATGAAATATAGCAGAAGAGAAACGGTCAGATAAGATAACTGACAAGAAAGCTTTTCTGAACAATGCTGCGAAGTGGTAAGCACATAACCAAGAATCCATACTCATAACTCAACACTCACAATAGTTTGAGCGAGCTTCTATTTTTCTCATTGTAAGCATTCTTGCGTTAGACGGTGTATTGATTATGCATTAACGCGTATCATTTTGATTTTATCTTCTATTTACATCTGACTTCGCAGGATTATAACCCAATACCGTGCATTAGTGAAAATAATTATGTAAGATTTGACCCACAGTTTGTGTGGTAGATTATACCCCGCTATTAATTTATTTTACTGAATGTAAGGATGTTGGAGAAAGCAGGTTACAAGGTAATTATTTTAAAATGTTTATTTAGTGGTTATTGTAATCAAATAATGTTTAATTTTTATATAAATATATTTATACTAGCCGTTAGAACGTCATGAAATACCCAGTGAAGCTGGAGTCTATGATTATGTACTGTTTATATAAATTATCGATGTCTAGTTCAAACATTAAGCGTTTAATTACAAATAAAAACATTCTTAAAGCCCATCCCTTTTGATTTAAAAAGAACGGAATTTGAATTTTAAAAATGGAGACATATATATATATATATATATATATATATATATATATATATATATATATATATATATATATATATATATATATATATATATATATATATATATATATATATATATATATATAACTATCATACGTTTCCTAAGTTGATTTCTCCAAAAGCCGTTTTTAGCAGATCTTTGATCAACAAAATAGGCTTGCTTATATAATTTCAAGTCTTTGAGTCTAACCGTTCAAAAACGAGATTTTTTTTTTATCTATAACGTCCCTTATTCTCTTTATAACCCCCATGGGAGTCTATTTAAGCAAAACCAGTTCTTTGAGAATCAATACTTGGCAAAAGAAACTTGCTTATCCAATTTCAAATCATTAGATTAAATAGATAAACAATGGAAGTTTAGGGAAAATAGATTTTTTTTTACTTAAACATCCCGTAACCTCTTTGAGAGTCAATTTACAAAGAAATATGATCTCTACTCATTAAAATGTGCATACTTATCAATTTTCAAGATTGCAAGATTAATAGTTGAAAAATGGGAATTTTTTTTTACCCTTCCTTGACCCTTGAAACCAAACTTGGGAGATGATTCTCTCAAAACCCTATCTTAGAGGAATTTTACTAAACGATAGAAACACGTTGGCCAAATTTCAAGTCTGTAGGTCTAATATTTTAAAACCATGAATTTTTATCTTTTACGCAACCTTAATCCTTCGTAACTCCTCTTCGGAATCAATATCACAAATCCCGTTTTTGCAGATTTGTAAGGAACAAAAGAAAAATTGTCCCCTAATTTCACTAGTAATTTAAAAACGGAATATTTAACAATAATGCCCTTTAATCCCTCTCAACCAAAATTGTGAGTCGGAGTTTTCGGAAACCCGTTCTTAATATATCTCTACCCAACAAAAGAAACGTGTTTATATACCAAATTTAAAGTCTGTAAGTCTTAAAGTTCCGGAAATTCCATGATCATAACGCGACTTTTTTCGCTTATATGTAGGGTGTTTTTCTTAGAGGTATAGAACTTTAAATTGCAATAAAACAACGATGTATTATTCGATTGACATGAATTTTATTTTATTTGAAAGATAATCTTGTGGCATTATATTTTAAATATGATTTCTGGCATATGACTTCCACGGCTGGCTCGGGTGTAGTCCAATCTGGACGTCCAATTTTCGATGACTTTTTTCAACATTTCTGGCCGTATATCGGCAATAACACGGCGAATGTTGTCTTCCAAATGGTCCAGCGTGGTGGCTTATCCGCATAGACCAATGACTTTACATAGCTCCATAGAAAATAATCTAGAGGTGTTAAATCACAAGATCTTGGAGGCCAATTCACAAGTCCAAAACGTGAAATTAGGCGGTCACCAAACGTGTCTTTCAAAAAATCGATTGTGGCACGAGCCGTGTGACGTGTTGCACCGTCTTGTTGGAACCACAGCTCCGGCACATCATGATTGTTCAATTCCGGAATGAAAAAGTTAGTAATCATGGCTCTATACTGATCACCATTGACTGTAACCTTGTGGCCTTCATCGTTTTTGAAGAAGTACGGACCAATGATTCCACCAGCCCATAAAGCGCACCAAACAGTCAGTTTTTCTGGATGTAACGGTGTTTCGACATACACTTGTGGATTAGCTTCACTCCAAATGCGACAATTTTTTTGTTGACGTAGCCATTCAACCAGAAGTGCGCTTCATCGCTAAACAAAATTTGCTTATGAAAATCGGGAACAACGGCAATCTCGTTTTGGGTCCATTCGACGAATCTACGCCTTGTTTGAATTTCCAAACCAAACTGAGAATAAATCACTTGACAGTTGTTAAATCGGTCGCCATCTTGGAAAGTAATGCCAACTTAAACTTCTATACCTGGAAAAAAACACTCTTTATGTACACATTCTTTTACAACAAGTACTTAATTTTATGGAAGATGAAAGAAAAATAAATAACTAAAAACAAAAGTAAACAGTTTTTTATTCAATGTACGAATTTTTTTTCGAAATATATTAGTTATGACAGTGTGCTATATCTCTGTGAATGTTTCTTTGTAATCTCGAATTGCAGTTTCTCAGGATCTCTTTCCAAGCACACGATTATAAACCCAGTGTTCTTTCTTCCCTCAATTTTTTTTGCTGTTAGTCAACACGGGTCAAACGTACTTACTGTATTGCACTAGTAATTCTTTCCTATTTTCGTCATTGACGTTGTCTCTGATGAGTCATGGGCTTAAACCCTGATGTAACTAGAGACCCATCGTGTCTGATGGACTTTCAAATCTGTGGAGGCTCAATCTCCCCGAAGGTTTATGTGGTGTGAAAGTATGGAAAATGGATTATCAGCTCGGATGTCGTACGCATATCTTAACTGTAGAGCGTCCATGACTGTTGACTAGACACCTTACTCGCTATAGTTCTCCTTTCCGCATATTTGTAGGGAATTAAAAAAGAAATTCATGACTTTTCAACATTTATAATAGTGATTATCCGCAAATGTTTTGCGATTCTGGTTTAATTTGGAGAGATTTTACAAATAAAAATACCTAGAACGTCCGCTGGAGTCGTTTTGAGACCAAGGTAATTTATCAATATAAATAGCTGCCGTTCAGTATAAGACAGTTTACACTAAGACGGTACTATTAGTAAAACAAATTTTCCGAAGTATTATCGCGCATTTATTTGTCCTTAAATGCAATATTATTGGGTTCACATCAGAAGTAATTATACTAAAGTCTTTGTGTCCAAGTGTTTCGTTACATAGAATTTCCTTATCTTCTCATAGTAAAATTTTATTCGATTTTCGAACTTTGTGCATCCACGTCACTTGACCATGGTTCAAAATTACGTGGTCCGTCGCCAAAAGTCCCTGTGTAACTGTACAGTGCAACGTTAATATTCACTCACTCACTGGAACCTTGTGCAGATCAGACACCCTAAAACGATGACTGATGGAAAATATCTAAGCCCTGATGAAATTGCTAATTGGTTGCGAAGGCTTTGTGAGAATGATTTGGATGGTGGTGAGTTGTCTTGCTCTAATTTAGATTTCGATGAATACATAAGGTTGAGTGAAAGTGAATGCAAAGAATCTGAAAAAAGTCAGATAGAATTGATAATAATCCAGTAAATCTTGATATATATATTTGGTAAATTTCCACATGAGCATTCCTTAGAGGGCGCTGGCAACGCAACCACCAGCGAATTGACGAGGGAGATGGGGATTCAGCGAGCGGACTCTAGACGCGGAGGTCGATGATTCGGGGCTGAAGAAAGAGCGACGAGAACGGTGGCCGAGTAGGGACCCATCACCCGTTGCTTACAAGAGAGACGCGTAGGTCACTCTCAACACCCAACTATTTGAGACTATAGTGAAGATTGAGTGTCATCAATTGTACTAGAACTGTCGTTAAGAGCCAGAGGTGTTTAGTCGAATTGTAAACATTTTATTATACGAGTTAACCGTCTGTCGTAGTGAGTAGAACTGTATCTATTGTCCAAAATTAAACGTTAGTTTAGCAAAAAACGAGTGCAATCATTGAATACCCCGAGAACTGAACCATAATCCCACATATATATCGCTAGGGATGTTACAGAGTAGATAACTCATATTAGTAATGTTCCTGGCAGATTTGCGACTCGAAATGTTTTGCGGCAAAGCAGTGGTCAACAAGTTTCTCGAAACGTAATGTCATTGTCAAATTTTTATTGAATAAAATATCATAATATATGATATTTACATAAAATAATAACAAATTTAAAACTAAACTCTACGGAGCAGTAGTATCGAAATTATATTTAGTTATTACAGTTATTTTATATATTTTATATAGGGGTGTCGAAATGACACCGGTGGACGTTTATGGGTAATCGAGAGAGAGAGAGAGAGAGAGAGAAATCCCGGACTTTCTAGTGTTAACCGTTGCTCAAAATTATGAGGTCCGTTACCTTCAACCCTAGTGTTGCTTCACAATACAACGTTATTAGTAATAATCAATTCTAGAAACGGTTTAATAAAATAAAACTGTTAAAGGAACTAAGAATACAAATTACCTAGATTGTGGAAGCTAGACTTTTGAACAAAAACATTTCTATTTCATTTTCATTTAAAATTAAAGTAATTAAAATTTTCATTTTAAGTAAAGCCTTTGTAACAAAGACAATCCTTCTTTAAAAAGTATATATACTCGTCTCCAGAGAGAATTCTTTCACTTTTATTAACTCTATGTTAAAGAAAGTTATGTTAAGTCTATGTTAAGAAATTGCATTTATAGTTGAGAAGCCAATATTTTGGTCCATTAAAACGATGCGAAAAAAAATTCGTCGTTTTATTCCTGGAAAAAAAATAACCTTCGAGTAAACAGCTCGCTGAAAAAGTACTATAAACACAGCACTTAAGAAAAATTGCCTGATTTTTTATTGTATTGTTACAAGATACTTACATTGTAACAAGATACACTTTTTATTATTAATAAATCTACGTTTCATCTTTCGATACATAAATAATGGAATTCCCTGCATAACTTTCCTAGAAATCAAGTATATATAATTAATGTTTTTATTGAAGACTATTTCTTTAGTTGCAAATAAAAGGAAAATAAATTTGTTTTAATATAAATATAGCTAGCTTAATATAATTTTTAGATATTTCTTAGCTTGTGAATTCCTTTAGAAAATTCTCGTGTGTGCAGTTTTTAATTAATTCTGCAAAAGTTTGATTAAAAAGAGTTCATTTAAGTATCTGATTCTTATTGAGAAACGAACACAAAAGTGTTTAAAATACTTTTTTATAGGATTGTGAAAAAAGTATTGAAATACACTGTTTCAAAAACAGCGACAGTTAAACATTATTTTATACTTTCTATTTTTTTTCACGTTTGGCTTTGAATCTAAACACCTTTTTTTGTACTTAATTTGGAAAAATAAACTTTTATTTTCCGACTTACATTTTTTACTCCGTTTTCAAATAATTTTTGCTTTGTAAAATTTCCTCCCATATTTTAAGTAAGAAATATATGAGAAAAGAAGCAGCATGTTTAAAATATGAATCTTCTATTTTGTATTGATGCAAATTGGTTTGGCGAAAAAGCAGCCCACGTCTCGAATTATTTGAATAAGATTTATTGTTGGATAAAGGACGAACAAATGACTACTCGAAGAAAAATCGACGTATATACACAAAGAAATATAACATATAATTTGCAATAATTGAAAATGCACTCTTTTTAAATATACTTTACAGCTCTTCAGAAAGGTTTATCTAAGAAAGTTCCGCTATCAGTTTCTCTTATCTCAGACAACAAAGAAGCTGATTTATTTTCGACTGACTGACTAGATTTACGTCTGCTTAATCAAGGGATTGGGATACCTCTTATTCCTCCACCCTCTATCTTGCAATGAAGTTGGCCTGGTGTTGATGGAATGGCTGAAGTAGGTAGGCGTGGCTTCGTTGTAAGGACCCATGGGGTTGTGCAGGAGTTTGGCCAGTGGAGTGAGGCTTTTGATTGGATGAAGGAAGTGAGCCTAAAGAAAATCGGACATAAAAAATTTGAGATATGAGAGAGCTATAGCACATTAAGACTGACTAGTCTTGTCTCAAAGATCCCTTCCTTGATTCCAGAGAAATTACGAGGGTTCTCTGGCGATATCATTTTTAGCCAAGTTTGTTGCATTTCTCTCATATCTTGTAGGGTTGCTATAATTTTATATAAGTTAATGCTGGGAAACGAACTTTCCCTGTAAAACTCAGTTTCCCACGAGCAGTGTGTTGCTGCAGAGAAAACAACATGCAAGGCGCCTTTCAATATGCAAAATCCCTCCTTTTATACATGTAGGATTACTCAACTAGTCAATCGCTTATTGCTTGAAATTTCTATGATATTAAATGCACATACTTTTCCATTTTGAAAGAGTGAAAGCAATTGTTAATTTCCTTTTGTTATATTCATAACACACACACAAAAAAGTATTCTCCGCTTAGCTTTGTATTATGTCTTGAATATTAATTAATATGTTATTTATTTTTTTTAAAGTTTATTGCACGTTGTATTGCTCTTTCAATTATATTGAAGTACTTCAGAATAAATTTTTAAAAAAATGCCGTGTTCATTAATTAAATGTAAAGAATTATACGTTAGGAAAGAAAGATGTTGAATAGAAAATTTGTAATTGTGAATTTCTATAGAAAGGATGCCTAATCATTATGAATTTAGAAAGATAATTCAATGCGTTCTTTGTAAAAGTAAAAATTATATACAAAAAGCAGTATTTTAAAACTTAGTTATATATTAAGTTAGATAAAATTCTTTTAGTGTTAAATTTTACATAAAAAATAATGATTATAATTTTTAGTTCTCTTAGAGTATTCACATATGAAGAATTTATTAAACATATATTAAATTTTCTAAAACTCTATTGTTAACGCATTTATTTGCCAAATCGGTTTTTTCTTTGAAATTTGGATCTTTGCTTCTTATTTTTAATACCTTTTCAGTAATAACTATTATTATTTAAATGTTTGAGATAACTGAAAAATTATTCTTTCTTTGTCTTTAGTAGCGGTTTTGTGTAACGATTTAAGACTTTTTGAAATTTCTATTCATTAATTTCCAGCAATGAGCAAAGACGCCATATTTATAGAACGTAAGATTTTATAACTCATTTAAAATTTCCAGAATATAATTCAAACAATGCGCTTTGTTGTCAAGCCAATAAATAATATAATTTTATTTGACTACGTAATAATATGAGTATATAAGACCATATTCCTTTTTTGCAATTTAGAACTCTATTTGAATAGTTTTATTAAAAAAAAACACAAGGCATATAAGCTTTTCTGCTAATTCAGGGAACAAAATATTTTAAATATTTGAAGTTCTAATGGAGTCCTCTTTGTATAAATAAAAGCCCAAATATTTTTAAAGAACATAATAGTAGTTTTAAATAGAAAACATCTAACAATTGATGGAAATAATAAAATTCGATATTTGTTTGAGTGGGATTTAATGTACTCTGTAAATATTATGAAGTAATATCTTTTCATTCCCTTGAGAACATTTTATGAATAGTTTTTTTTAAATACACAGCATTGATTTATTAATATTAGTATTAATATGGGTTTTAACTGCCTGAAAAAAAATAGAAAGTTTAGCAAACTTTGAATAAATTCTAAATTTATTTCTTGAATAAAGTTGGGGTTAATCTTTTCCAAGAGTTATGAAAAATTAGGATAATTTTCATCGTGGAAACATTAAGTTAAAGTGAAATATAGAAATTTATTTCATAATTATTTACGCAACAATTAAAATTGAATAAATGACCAAAAGACAGAGAGAGAGAGAGAGATGAAAAACTGATTTAATTTTGATTTGCTACTTTGATTTTTTAATTCATTTCTAGTATTTTAATATATTGAGTAACTTAACTACATTAAAAATCAGCATCTAATTTGCCTTATAAGCCAACAGCTATCAGACTAAATTCCCAATATAATTAAACATAACTTTACTAAAAGTGGCCTTGTGAACGGTTTATGACTAAATTAACCTTTAACTGGTTTGCCTGTGCACCGTTCGAGCTATGGAAAGCTGGTCACAATCGGTTTTCCCGTATGTTCGATGGGCATAAATATTTTCTTGTTTTTATCCTTGATTTGTATCTGGTGTGTTTTAATTCATACAGTAAGATAATTAGTGTAATTGTTTTTAAGAGATGCAATTTGTCCACTGTACTGAAATACTTTTCATCCAGGATTTTATTGGCGATAAAGACGGGATTTTCTTATTGAAGGCAGGGATTTATATTCATGAAAAAAATATTCGATAAAGAACAGGGACTGGTAAGTCAATGTGCAATTTGTTGCTTGAAAAGAAATAAAAATTGAAAGATAATAAAAAAAACCCGATATTATCTTTTCCCTATTCCAAAGTAAGACTTAGTATTACACCATGCTTCAATTTGTGTATGCATATATATACAGGGTGTAACTAAACTCTACGGCAAAACTTGAAGGGGATTCATATCAACAGTATTTCAGCGTCGATGTGTGGGCCGAAATTATCCAAGATAATTTGATCGGGCCATATCTTTTGCCAAGGCGTCTGGACGGAGGAACGTACCTGGTATTCTTACAAGAGGTGCTTCCAGTTCTACTGCAAAGTGTTCCAGACAATATAACGGCTAGTATGTGGTTCGAGCATGACGGAGTGCCTGCAGATTTCAGCGCAGATGTGCGAAGTGCATTGAATACAGCATATCTAGGGAGATGGATTGGACGAGGTCATCCGGTAAATTGGCCGGCACGCTCGCATGACCTCTCCTGCATAGACTTCTTTTTTTAGGGCTATATGAAGTCTTGTTTACGCAAGTCCCGTCGACTCCGATGAGGCTCTGGTTGGGAGGATTCCGGTCGTAGCAGGCGCTATCCGGGAGAATCCCGGGGTATATTCTAATGTTTGACAATCCCTCCGCCGTCGGTGTGAGACCTGCATCCTTGCTGGTGGGTGCTTTTTCGAGCAATTTTTGTGATTCCGCAAGAAAATCATGCGTGTACCATTTTCTACGTGTCGTCATTCATTCCACCTTTATTCATGCGCACTACATGCTATATCAAACTATTTCTTTTTATTTCGAGCGGATGAATTGCTCATGTCTATTAAGAATAAATCTTTTAATTTTGTCATCCCTCTCTCATTTATTTTACGTATAGGAGGTAGAAATTGTTGTGCCTGGTCTACGACACCAAGTCCTAGGACACAAATATCGGGAATAACTGAACTCTGTTCAGTGGGAGTTTCAAATTTCACCTCCTGAACACAATTCCTTTAGCGCTACTTAACCACCCCACACGATTGAAAGCATTTAATGTTTGAAAGCATTTAATGTGATACAAAAAATAACGCTAAAAAATAGTTGTTCGTTACTCCAAAGTCTAAAGCACCCTCTATCAACATTTTTTTAGATTTATTTTTAAAATTTATTTTTCAAGAAATACTGAGCAAAAGAATAATTTTAGCGAAAACCGCTAACGAATCGACC
This sequence comes from Trichonephila clavipes, assembly GCA_019973935.1. Classification (NCBI taxonomy): domain Eukaryota; kingdom Metazoa; phylum Arthropoda; class Arachnida; order Araneae; family Nephilidae; genus Trichonephila; species Trichonephila clavipes. Next base: position 488,310 of record BMAU01019422.1, read on the forward strand.
CATTTTTCTGTTTTTTATAATCATTTGAAATTTCGGACACTAAACTTTAGTGGCACCTATCTCATTCGGAAGACGTTTGGGACTCTAAGTTTCCTATTTACCATTGTTTATCTTAATGTGCACTATCATCCCTTAAAGTTTTGCCGCACAGTTTTGTTACACCCTGTATATGCACACACGCTCAAAATTCTTGACCGTTTGAAAAAGAGGTGCGAACATGAAATGTTTTTACAAGTATGCGAGGAATCCTTTTAAGATATATGAGCTATTCTTCTTAGCATGCAGAGTGTACTTATAACAAGTAATATAAAAAAAGTTTTTAAAGTCAATTCCTATGTAGGTTGACAAAGAAAAATTTTATTTTAGTTACTTTTTCAAATAATTGCAACTCATATAAATATGTATATACATATGATAGAATCACAATATTCAGTGCCAATTCTCATTTGTATTAACTTTCATTAAAGTACTAATTATCATCCAAAATAATCGTTTATATTAAATTTCAGTTCAACTCTAAATGCTTTAAAACGCGAAAAAAAATCTTTTAAAGTTTTGACTCAAGTCGCTGAGAATGAAACCAACAGGGCTGTATCTGTAATTCATTAAATAATTAGTTTCAGTCAAGTAATTTTAATTAATTATAGTTATTGCATTGTCACCCAAAGCAGTCGTGTATAGAAAATTTCAGCTCAATTGAGCGCTTTAAAATGTGAGATAGAAACATTTTAATGTTTTGTCACAAGTCACCAAAAATGATGTCAATGTCCTTGTATCTGTAGTTCTTTGAAAAATTAGTTTTAATCAATTAATTTTTACTAATTAAATTACCGTTTTGTCATCCAAAATAATCGTGTATGTAAAATCTCAGCTCAATTGAGCGCTTTAAAATGTCTTCTATTAACGAATGAAAATTTGAACAAGATATATATATATATATATATATATGGAGATTGTGTACTAATAGTACAAATGGAAAAAGCAAATATTTAGTTATTTTCGTGTTTCACAAATATAAAATAAAAAATAGCGTAAATTAAAATAAAATTCATCCATTTTCGCCTTCTGCTAAGTATATTGCTCAATTATATGCAATGAAAAGTGTGCCATATCTTGGAACATTTTGGTCTACAAAAATTAATCGCTTAAGGTGATAAAACTAACAGCTATCTATAATTCCCCTTTTCCTTTACGAAATTGTAGTAAATATTAAACGCGCACGCATTTGTATGTATCTAGAGTTTTCCAACAATATATCCATGGGATTTCAACAGTTTGAATCGGTAAAAAGCTCGTGAAGAAGACGGATTAAGCTCCTTTCCTATCTGTAGACTCTTCCGTCTGTCAGAAATTGCGTTAAGCTCCCGGCAAGGAAGTAAGTAAGTTCGCAAATAGGATACAAGAACGATTTCTCTAAAAGATTCGTTTCAGAGGTACCAACAAAAGCTGGCACTGTGCGACTTCGGCTTTCATTTCCTCCCCTAACAAAGAACTCCCTGGAATCAATTCAGGGTAATTTAATGATTCTGTATCAGGAAAGAGTAGTGGTAATCGAGTTGTGTCTAAGCTGTGCTGTTGAATGGAAAGGGACACAGGAACACTCCGTAAGTTCCCTTCGAACGAAAAACAATCTGAATCATGGAGTTTCGATTTGCAAAGTTGGATAAAAAAGTTGTTTCTTTGAGAGTTGAATAAATAAAAGCGTCTGTTTTTTCGTATTTTGTTTTATAGGGATCCAGTGCTGTGTGTGTGTGGAAAGAAAGAGGAAAAGGAGTTTAACCCAGTTATCCGGTTTTTACTTTTTGTTTCAAATTTAGATTTTTTCAAAATGGATGGATTTCTCTTGGTAATAATCTATATTGAGTTGAATCTGTCAAAAATACCTTTGTATTCTAAAAGAGGTTTGTTTTTTAAGCAATAGCTTTTCTTTGTCCTTGCATATCCAACTTTTATTTTTGGCTGGAAGCTAGAATAGGGAGTTAAAATATGAACAGTATTACACATTATAATAAGGAACTAAATATTACGAAGTATTTTGGGCTTTAAAAGTTTAATAGATATTTTTATTTTATTTTTATATAATTTTTCATGTCTTGTACTTTTTACTTAGTCAAAACTCATTAACAAATGAGTCCTCCTCACGTATTATACCGTCGACCAATTTAATCTAAATGAAAGAAGTCAATAATTCAAGAAGTGTCTCAAAATGCTGTCATTGTTATTATTTGAATATGTGCTAGAATGGTTTAATTTTATTGGCTGCATATCGTGCCATTTTGCGATGTCTCTTTATTTGACAAAATTTATTGATTGTATAATGTGTAAGAGAGAGTATCTACAAATGCTTTATGAAGAATTATTTATAAATGCATTTTTATTAATTAGTTAATTTTTAACAAATAATGTTATCACTTATAGTCTGTACAAGTACAAGAAATATGGGCATAAATAATTTTCAGTTGCGCCATTTCAATCACTACTTAATTCTGATGTAAAATATTTATGTAAAATTCTTTCTCTTTTACTGCTGAGTTACTGTACTGTATTCGCAGTATTTCCTTATATATGCTTCGGAATAAATTATAGTTATTTATAAGTATATTTTTAATACCTAATAAATACTAAATTCTAAATTTTGAGTCTTGGAAGTATTTTCATTGCCAATAGAATATTTTTAAAATATGAGCAATCAATCCATTAAAATTCTTCTATATTTAACGTTAACTTATTTTAAGGGTCATGCTTAAAAGAGTAAAATGCCAAAAAATTAAAAATATTCAAAATAGTCTAGATTTTTGGGATCTTATAGATATTTTAATCAATCTGTAGAAATACAAAAATAATTGCTTAGTAATTTTGTTTTCTGTTTTATTTAAGTTGCACATAATTTTTGAGATCACATAATATATGCTTATGTTTATGTACCATTTTTTAAAAAAGTATCGCTTAAATATGTAAACTATTTTTGTACATATATAAAGCAATACAAAGAATATAGAGAACCTTTTGGTACAATGTTGAGATAGTTTCTGTAAAAAAATTATAAAATTGTAATTTTTTTTTGAAAGTTTGTATTTTTTTCCGCCTTTTTTTTATGTAATACTACTTTTTAAAAAACTCTGTATTACTTTGACTAAAAACAGAATAGTTGCACTACCTACACAGGCATCTTGCATAGAAGTATAAAAATTTGGAACCACATACGCACACACGGTGCAATAGTTCTTTTAATAGTGCACCTAAAAGCAAAAAAAAATATGCTTTGGAGAATAAGTGATTAAACTAAACATCTATAAACGTTTATTTGCATTTTTGTCACTTTATTTTTTCATATTTTAAGGTTATTTTATCAGCGAACATATACGTGTTATACACTTTTAGATTCAGGAAAACATGCATTTTTCAATACTAAAATTTAAAAAAAATGATTTTTTCTTCAAAAAATTTCATACATTAAATGAATGTTTTAATACATTTATGAAAAAATTAGATTTCTTATCCACGTAAGTATGTAAAGCCTACAGTTGTTTCTTACTGAGAATAAAATAGAAACAATACATCTTTGTAGTTTTTCTGAATCTTTTTAAAGTTTCTTACGAAACTCATTAAACATACAAGTATACAAAACTACACAATAAAATGAAAAAAACAGATATTTACTTAAAGTATCACTAAAACAATAAATGTTGAAAATATTGTCTTTAAATTGTGAACTCAAAAAGACTTTTGTACAACAGTGGAAAATTTATGCATTGGTAATTCATATGCGTAAATAAATATAATTATATCTTATTAATTAGATGATTCATTATATGAATAGGAAAAAAAATGCAATCGTATAATTCTAGAAGTAACGTTTAGTTAGTATAGAAATCTAGTTTAAAATCAGTTCCTATTGCTAAATGAAGGAAAGGAAAGTTTTTTGATACAACTAATTTTTCTTCAGTAGTTATAATTATTACACATCAGTATATTTATAATTATTGCATCCTTCATTAACTAGATATTGACAATTTTTGTTTCCGGTCTGAACATTTTTAAAAATTAAAAAATCACTAATTATATATTTGATAAATAATGTAGTGAATAGAAAATTGTCATTATTTCTGTCTCGTAAACTGAACGAGTTACGAAACACCTTATTCCTAAGTATGTGTTACTTTTTTTTTGGTAGATGATTTTTTAAAATTAGTCTAATTTTAAACAAATTACAAAGGGGGAATATCCTGACATTAATGTTTATTTAAATAATGGATATTCCCCATTGTGAAAGCATATTATTAATACTATCTTTTCCAGACATTTTTCCAGACATTTTTCTTTCTTTTTACATTTTTCTATGGTTTAAACTCTCGACTAGTGTGCGAATTTTCTTTTTTGGAAAAGAACTGTCGAATGACTGTGCTGTGAAATATTTTCTAACGGTTATTTTGGGTTCATACCCGAATACTTGGACAGCAGTAAGAGTTGTGCATTTCAGCATTGTTAAATTCGATTCTAATTTCATATTTCTTCATAGGATTTGTCGAACCCAAGGCCTTCCCCACCTTTAAAAGCATCAAAAACGGCTTCAAATTCTTCAAAAGAAAGGTTCTCGGGGCCACAACAGATTTATCAAAAATAGAGAAAAGGCGGGGTATGGTATAGGGGCCTATTTTACTGTTATATTTCCTTAAGCTGCAATCGCAAACCCGGGAGAAGGAATTCAAGGGAGATGGAATTTTTATGCTTATCAAAGGTTATTTTAAACGATATGACAATTTTTCGTTAGTGTTTCTACGAAAGCTCTCCCATTCGGTTTTGTTTCTTTTGTAAGGCTGTTTTCCTATACTTAGATTTATTTTCATGGTATTTTACTTTGGTGGCTCCAACTTTATCAATGGGAAATTGATTTTTTGTCAAATATATATTTTAGTTTTCCTTTTAGAATATTGATTCACCTTCTATAACTTTTAACTATTTCACAATTAAAATTAGAAACTAGAAGGATCGTTTGCCAGCCATTTTAAAGTCAATAATATAACGCATTGTATTGGAGGAATAATTCTTTTGTCTAGATAATAACTATAAAACGACTATATTTTTTATGTTTATGTGTCTGAAACATTTGCAAATTTTCAGTACCAGTCAAAATTTTTAAAATCATTCCTGTGAAAATTGCCCTGCAGCACCAAACAAACAAACCGATGCTCTTACCCTCCTTGTTAATTTCATTTGGTAATTACTCTTTTCTATGACTACCATAAACTTATCTTTAAAATATATCGTTTTTGTGTGAAGCTCTCGTATTTTCAAAACTCTAAAATCGAACTGTTATGACTACCGTTCATGTGTCTCCTAAATCGTATATTGACGAATTTACTTTCTTCAAACCTTTTATAGTTGGTGTGGTGTGGTAGTTAGGAGAGGGAAGGGGGAATGCTAGCTCAGGCGTCGTCCACGTCACTTGACCATGTTTCAAAATTACGTTGTCTGTCGTCAAAAGCCTTCGTGTAGCTAAACAATGTGACGTTAATATTCACTCACTCAAACCTTTTACAGTAGAAATACAGAAGAAGTACTTTCGAAACTGTGGTTTTGAAAAAGTATACAACCGAATAGCTTTTTAATGTTAAGAGTCAAATGAATTAAAATATAGATATAAATTTCTTTTAACATAATTTCATAGCTAAAATGTTTTAAATGTGAATTTTTCGATAAAATATGATGAAGTAATTATATGTTTTGTAAACATTGTCCTTCTTATGAAAAATGTATGTATAATAATTTGACTATATATAGCTAAGACTTCTGTTCAGAACCTAAACCTAAACTGGGATGCAGTAGCCCAGGGCTCAAGGTATCGGATCATGACAGGCATGTCATGAGTTCGAGCCCAGTACCACTAAAGACCCACCATGTAGGCAGCGATGCACGTTAAATCTGACGAGAGCTGAAACGTTCTCCCGTTGGTGTGGTGTGGTAGTTAGGAGAGGGGGTGCCAGCTTGGGTGTCGTCCACGTCACTTGACCATGGTTCAAAATACGTATAATATTTATATTATACGTATAATATTTAATTAATATTTAATAAGTATTAATTAATATTTACTCACTAACTCACAACCTAAACTAGGGTTTTTGAAATATATAATTTAGAAGTGGATATATATATACAAATTTTAATACATTAGAGTGAATAAATTTTAACAAAAAAAATCACAGGTTATTTTTTTCGACTGATAGTAATTCTGAAAACAATATGAGTTTTTCAAAAACTTTCAATTCAAACTCTGATCAGATATCTTACCTATATTATAAGCAAAATATGTATGTTATAGAAGCATTTTCCGTAGAAGGATGTTTTTGAAGGCATGTAATTTTTTCATCAAGTTTAGCCAAAAATTGCATTTAAATAATTTTTTATAGTAATATTCATAAAAAGGTTTTATAAGTATATATATATATTTTCTAATTCAAGTTACACTAAATGAAATACGCTTTTGAGAGAGAAAATCGCGATTTAGAACGTAGTATAAGTCACCTTTTAACCAAGTTTCACTCATAATTTTCCATAAAATCTGGCGTATAACGCCCACCTATATTTTCAAGTTACCTTTTTTTAATTTTTAGATATATTCACCATAAACCGCGTACCCATCTTTTTGCGAAGTAGCGTAAAGTGTTCATAAGCAATGCTCTTATGTTTTTAAGTCATTTATTCAAGGCATTATCCGAAGGTTTTGAAAATATAGTATACTTCTAGAACTACAACCCTTTAAGTTCGATTAGCTATGTCATTTCTTTTAACTAAACAGTATTCTGATCTATGTGAAAATTTAATTTTTGTATGCTTATCTCTCTTTTTTTTAAAATTTTATTTTTAAAGTTGTCATTTTTATATACCCGGCGTTTTACGCGCACCTTATTTTTCGATCTTATTTTTTGTGTTCAAAATGCTAATTACGCTGGAATTACGGTACTCATATTTCAAACTGCAAAGTCATAATAATAAATTTGCTGCATAATTACTCCACTGCACCATCTATAATGCATCCCCTTAAAAAAAAGAGACGTCTATGTAATTAATTTGGTTTCAATAACAAATGTACAATTGGTTCAAAAGGAATGATTCAAAATTCGCGAAAACAGCTTTCAGACAAATGAGGAAGATTAAAAAATCAGTGTTGCATGTTGTCGCCACTGTGGCAATACTCACTATCTCTACACGTCTGTTTGCTCAATACTATTAAAATATAATTTATGCTTTTGTACTTTGTTGCCAAAAAGGCAATATTTCATTAATTTCGTCATCTGGAAAGTTGTTAGTTGCACTGCTTCTTGAAACTAATGGTTTTGAAAGCTTCTAGGAAACAGTTTTGAAAGCCTCTATGTACTTGTTTTTATTGAAGTACTTAGTTTCAGAAAATTTTGCTAAGTTAAAGAATTGTACAATGTCAGCATAATGTTTACACAAACATATTTTCCTCCATTTTTAAACAGCTGAACAAGTAAGAAGGGGTGAATCTTGACAAACTTCGCAATGCTTTTTTTTTTTCATATATCTTAATTTGAAACATTCTGTTGAAATTCATAAATTATGGTGATTTAATTTTTAAAATTGAGAAAATATAATTCTTCATCTCATATTTAAGATCAGATATAGATGCTTTCAAAGAATGAAATATTTTTTAAACACATAACTTTCTATATATACTCTTTTTTTCTCAAATATATTTAAAAAGAGCTTAACTTCATTAGGCATCCGTATCTTAATATAACTCATCCCTACATTTTCTGAAGATGTGTTTCTCCAGTTTGAATATTTTTATTTTGAATTTAGTTCGAAGACCTATTGAGAAATTGAAATTTTTTTTTATGCTAGAAAATTTAGGGGGGGCATTGGAACTTAGTGTTTTGAAAATACAATAAAACACGTCACATGTTTCTTTCGTCTTTATTGTTATTTTTTGCCTACCACACTACATTACAACTTTGAATTTTAAACAGTTTTAAACACAATACCTGTTAAATGTCGCCTTTCATTGTTAGTACACTGATTCAGCCAATTTTGAAAACTTTGAGAAACCTTTCCCAGCATTTCAACCTGTATGGTGTTCCTTAGGTCTTTCATGGTCTGGAAGCAATTTGTGTAAACCAGGTACTTGAGATAAGCTCACGGGAAGTAATGAAGAGGGGATAAATCAGGTGAGCACGCAGGCCAGTTTACTTCCCCTCGCAAGGAGATCAGTTATTCGAGGAAGTTCGCTGCTCTTAAAATATCTAAGGAAATCCTAGAGGAGTGGGACACCCTAACTTGTTGTAAGCACCCGTTGTCAAGATCCTTTTTTTGGAGAGTGGGTAAGAAAATTGTCACTGTAAGACCATTAACATATACCGGTCTGAATCGACACACGAACTCGTTCCAAATTTTCATGTGTTCTAATGGTCTTCGGATGTCATTTTCTTACTTAGGAGACATTCCCCGTTGCTAATAAGGTATCCATCCACATTAAAACACATTTCCGATCAGGAACACGACTTCGCGGAAGAATATTGAAACAACGACGAATGGCACGTTGCACTGCCATAAGCGACCGACCGTTAGAGAAATATACAAAAGCGCTTTGCTACCTCGACCACAGTATATTTGCGACTTAGACGGGAGGAAAGACAAATATCCCATTCCATCCCTTCCATCGAGCCCTTCCCACGCCCCTCCCCACAAACGACATTGCAACATGTTCAAATCAGGAAGCTCCCTTACCCCTCCCTGTATTAACAACTTCTTTAGCTTTTTCAAACATTTGAGTGAAAAAAAAAAATAATTTTTATATTTACCTACGATATTGTTTCGGGGTTGATCGTGTTCCAAATGTATTAAGGTAAATGTTATCAACAGGCAAGTTCGTTTAGAATAAATCATAATTAATCCAGAATTCTCCTATAAAAGTCCAGAAGATTTACTTTAAGCAGCAAAAAAATTATCACATCTAGGTTCCGTGCTACCTCAAATTCAAAGTTCACATAGCAATACAAATGAGTAGTCGGATTATCGCAACGTGACGATTTAACTCGCATTTGCTGTCAATCTTTGACTAAAATGTTGCTTCCCTGCATCGTCTTTATATAGAGCGGGAAGAATTTGCTCTTAATTTCTGGAATTTCCCTTTTTAAATAATCCTCCTCCTTCTGGACAATTTTAGGTTTGTTTTCATCGCAAAGATGAAGAGTGGGTGATATTTGGCGACTAAATGTTTCGCCAAGTTTATGGCCAAACTCCCTTAGATTCTCTTAGTATTATTGAAGAGTATTCTTTCTTCATCTTACCGTCAGCAATAATCCTTCAACAAATAAGCGAATGACGTCTGCCACATTTGTATTGAAATATTATGTATTTTAGTATAAAATATTTATAATAATGTACAATATTGCTATTGTATGGCATTACAATATGTATATTTTAGAAAATTTAAATGTTTCTAATGCCAACTGTCTGAAATAGTCAGAACGAGGCCCACGAAATTCATCGTGGCAAGGGGCTAGAAGTACGCCTGTCGTTGGCCTAGGCCTTGAGCCCCATACAGGTGACAGTACGAACTAGCTTGGGGAAATTCCCCGAAGGGACGATAGATAGCGACACCACCGATCTCCCTCCACAATTTATGCATGGAACTGAAGGGGAGGTGAATATTCTCCATTCCCCTGCACTCGTGATTTCTGCCCACAAGACTTTCGGAACCACTGATTCAACGAGCATGTACCCTGTGTGTATTCGAAATGTATTTGGTGTCATCGGGCATCGAATCCAGGCCTTCCGGTCTGGAGTTCGATGCTCTTACCATAGGCTACCCACGGCCCAAATTTAAATACTAAAAATATTTTCTTTTATCTTTCTCTTAGAGGTGAGGTGAGATGAGGCTGTGGTAGTCTAATCTTCATGGTCACGAGCTCGTGGCTGGCGTGTTACGAGTTCGAGTCCCTGTGCCACTAAAGATTCGCAGTGTAGAGGCACTGATCCACGTTGAATCTGTTGTGACTCAAAGTCCTCTCGTTGTTATCGTGGGCAAGGTCTGAGATAGTCACATATCACGTGTCAACCTCGTCATTTCGCCAGTGTTGAAATTTGCAATGTCCATTCACAATACCTTTCGTGTTGTTTTAGAGTGCGAAGTAAAAACTCACTCACTTTGATATATATAACAATTTCCTGCTTAAATAAAGATACTGTATGTTTTACATACCGTTATATATCAATCAAATTAATGATATATATATTTGATAGATAGATAATAGGTTTATAGAAGTTATTCATGATGTAAGTATATTTCATTTGCTTAAAAATAAATATACTAATTCATTTTGTATTGTATTAAAATCCATTGGTATATTTTTAAAAATAGAAGGATATCCATTTTTTAGATAAAATTTGCAAAAAAAATAGACAAACTACGTTGAGAAGAATTTAAAAACCTTTTCTTTAATATTTCAAGCAATTGTTTTCTGAATGAAATATCAATTGTGGATTGCTGGAGAATTTGCTATGAATAACAGCTACACGGGGAAAGTGTTTCCCCTATATTTGATAAATTACTACTAAAAAATAAATTCTTGTTTTGAAAGAGTAAATTCCAACTTGTTACATTTTTATATTTTTACTATATTTTCAAAAAAGGCGCAAATTGTTCGTTAGAAGAAAATGAAACATATATAGAGGAATGCAATATGTACTTTTGTACGCAGCTGGAAAGAACTATGAGAACTTTAGAGATCTATTTTCTAATGATAGTATAAATATAGAGGAAATATTTCCACCTGATATAAGCAAGAAAAAAATCCAACAATGTTTCAACAAAGTTTCAAATGTTTCTTACTTGTCACGTGTAGGAAATTACTAAGATAAAAAGCTTTTACGTTTTAAAAATAATTTTTGTGGCTTTTTTCAATAAAGAATATTATTTAATTAACTAAACGTTTTATTTAATGTTTACTATTATTAGATTCCAATTCAATATAGGGATCCAAATCTACTGGGTGTCTGCAAATTAGTTGGGCAATTTCGTAAGTTAAGAGCGTCCAAAATATTAAATGAAATATACCCGTTTAAAGTCTGATTAGTTGTAACAGATCCTAAGTATTTTCATAAACGGTGTTGGGTATCTATAAATAACGCTATCTTTTACTGAGCGATAATCATTCATTTTTCGGCATTACGATAATGGAGGAGAACAACGGTACTGAAAAAAGCAAAGGGCTGTCTTTGGTTTCTTGAAAATCATTTTGTTGTGAAAATACGATGAAATTCTTTTAGACAATACAAGGAAAAGGCCCTGAAAAGAGGTACTTTTTAAATACAACACTTTCACGACAAATCAAACAATAACTGATCCATGTTTGTTTTTCTCTACGAACTTGTCAACTTACCATTGTCATGAAGCAAATTATTTTTTTAGAATATTTTTCACTTGCAAAATATGAGGTTAAAAATTAGTTTCACTCATTAAAACAGTTACTACTCCGCGCTGTCTGTTATCATTAACTATAGCAGTTACAAATAGAAAAGAAAAATATTAGTTTGTGAATCCTGACAATATCCGCAAAAAATTGATATATTTGATTTCTTGACTGAGAGAATTTCCCACGAAATTTTTAATACATTCTTAAAAAAATGAATTTTTTTCCTAAAACAATGGACCATGACCTAGACACTTGAAAAGGCCCGGTGTGCTGCAAGGTTCAGTATCACTCTGCTATAGTTTATGTAAGAAGCCTTCACACTTGCTGAATTCCACGAAATATTAAATTATGTTCGCGCGCGCGCGTTATTTAAGGAATCCGACTACGTTTGGAACTGGGACTTTGCAAAAGCGAATAAATGGATAATATTTATGATATTTAGTGTCACTTAGATTAGAAAGAATGTATAAAATTGTCTTAAGAATACTATTGTAATAAAAAATTATTTAAGTACAATATTTTGACAAAAAATGAACATAGAATGACCAATATTCAAAACATTCTCCTTTTATGAAAAATGCTTCTATTATAATAATATTTTACCTGTATATAGCTTAGTCCTTTGTACACAGGCTGAAATAGGATTTTTGAAATATATAACTTAGAAGTGGATTTATCCATATTTATTACAACAGAGGGGAGAAATTTGAAGAAAAAAAGCTGATAATTATTTCAATTGGTGGTAAGTCTAAAAATAATGTCAATTTTTCAAAAATTTTAATTCAGACTCGCTGGAGAAGTCTTTACTTTACATATACAAAATATTATTGTTATAGAAGCATTTTTTTAAAAGAGAACATTTTGAAAAAAGGTTATTCTAAGTTATTTTTTTGCCAAAATATTGTACTTAAATAATTGTTTCGTCATAATGTCCTTAAAACAATTGTATACATGTATTCTGATCTAAGTGACACTAAATATCATGAAAATTATCCATTTATGTGCTTTTTTAAGGTCATGGTTCCGAACGTTACTTTAAGTTTTTAATTAACAACACACGATATTGGTTCGTAATTGTTGGTAGATATTGATAATTAAACATTATATCATGCACCTTGTTAACAGCTTTTTAGTTATTAGGTTTAATTCTCTATCACTTTTTATTAAAGACTTTAAATTAAAATAAATCTTAAAATTGGTAAATTTGCGTTAAGCACATTAATTTTGCAAAGAAAATAACCTGTTATTGACAACTGATAGAAGATAAAAGCTATCGCAGGGAAAATTTTCTACAGCAAATACCTTGAATGAGTTCTTTTAAGATGGCCATGACTAATCGGTTTCTTTTTTTTTTTATTCAGTCTTCTCTTTTCGCAAAAGGAATTATTCACTTAGATAGTTCTTTTTCAAACGTTCTCTTTACCCTCGACACCTTTTTCTAAAAAAGAAAAAAAAATATTTTTGAGAGAAACGTTCTTTCGTTTTTTTTCCTTCGCTTTTTCCTTTCTCTCTTCTTCCCCCCCCCTCCTTATTGCTCCTTTTTTCTCACCTCTTCTTAAGGAGACGGTGAATAACCAATGTATCGAATTTCCGTAACTTCCAAGTAAGCGAAATTAAGTTATTGTCGTTATTGTAAAGAACTAGACTTTTGACAGTGAAATTTTTATTATATGGGGAATCACGTGGACGGATATTGAACAAGGCTGGGAAAAAAGTGCATAAAGCTGAAGAGGGGGGGGGAAGTCATAGCCCAATTAACTGCTGTATTTACGGTGGAAACAAATTTTGCATGTATATTCTGGGGAAGAAAGCTCCCTTTAAGTTACTGTTAATAAAAAAGAAATAAAAAAATTAGGTACGAAGAATCAGGAGCGTAATTTCTGTAAATTATTCCCGTTGCGAATTTCAAAAATAATATTGTTTATGAATTTTTAAAGATATTTTTTAATTCTCATAAAATGCCTTGTTTTCTTGGGAATGTTTGTTATTGTTGTTTAAATATAATCGGTAAAATATATAAAGTTTTAAACTACTATATATTTACAGTAGAGAGTTTGACATTTAGCAAACAATTAGCTATTTGTTTCATCAGTTGTTTTCCATTGTACTGAATTTTTAAATTTTGAGGCTTGTTAAGATGCAACTGGTATGCTATACAATTTATTTCATCGTATTTAATCTTAATATTGAAAACACTATGAAATGCTTATGTTACAAATTGATTAACTGATCATTTTGTAAGAATGATAAGAATTTTTTTTTATGTTTAAGATTGTTGTTCTGTTGATAAAAAAAGCTTATTTTGGTGAAATAAAAAAGCTTAGGCGATATATATTTTATGGAAGCAATTTATTAAATAATATGCCAAGTTAATTTTTTAACGCTATATAAATCAGAAAATAAATATTATGAATAAATATCTCATATTCATTGATAAATATATCTTTGCTAAGACATTCGGGCAGATTTCAAGGCATTCTGACTTAAATTATGCTTAGTATATAGTTTACACTTTTGTTGTGCCTGAAATCTGAATAATTTTTTTCTAACTGTTCCAAATGTATATATTATTAGACATTAATAATGAAATTAAAATACACTTCTGAACCTTGTTAAGTTATTTGAAACTTTAGAAATTATCTGGTAAGTGTTATTTTAGTTACGGATAGCCATAAGTGACAAATTATTAAAAAACTTATTTGCTGGATATTGAGGTCACTAATAGTTCATTTGCCTTGTGTCATTAAATGCATAATGGAAAGAAAGCAGTTACCATAATTTTTCTCTATATATTTTTAAAATTATACTATTTCTACTACGAAAATACTGAGTAGTTTTGTCCAATAGCAAATTAAGGGAAACATTTTATTTGATCTGATTTTTTTAGTTTTAATCATACAGATGGAAACCGATTTGTTAAGAGGATTTGGTACCCCATAAAACGACAGATCTATCGTTATTTTTATTTAATATTATTCTTTGTATTATTATCTTTCGATTGATATATGACTAGTGCATGTCTGAAAGCTAGAAGTTGTATAAAGCTTCATTTGAAAACAAATTAGGCAAGTCCCACACGCACTTTTTGGAAAAAAAAAGCTAAAAAAAGCGTTTTAATAAAATATTCTACTTTATAAAGAGAAATAATAGCACCAAAAAAGAATGTGTAATATATAAAAATGCAGAATATTACAGAGACAATACTATACAATCATTTTCTTTTGTGAAATAAGTGCAGCGAAAATGTTTGAATTAAGGCATTTTATATTAATAATTTTATAATTACAGTTCTTATTCTTGATATCTTTTTCATATAAATAAAATACCTTAATATTACAGGAAGAAAAAAACTAAACTTTCTGCTGTGACGGAAATTTTTTTTTAAACATATTTCTTGAATTTTCTTGTGCATTTAATACCTTCTAAAAATTGATCATTTATAAAAATGTGTGGGTTTAAAAAATACCAAAATGCAATTATTTTAAATAAAAATGTATAACTAATATCTTAAAGTGGTATTTTAAGTTTATTTAAGCCTAATATAATTATTTTTTCAGAATTATAAATTTTAAAGTGGTTTTTCTCAGTTTGTGTTTTTCGAAACATTAGTGCATTCAAAATGCTACTCCTTCCACAGTTATTTACCAATTACTTCCAATTTTTTTTCCTGCGAGTTATATATAAAATATGTAATAAAATTAGGGATCTGTTTTTCTGTTAACTGATTATCTCTTTTTAAAAAAAATTAAAATGTAAGATATATTACCCTTTTCGTTGATTTTTAGCATGCATATCAACATTTTATTTTTTTTCTCAAAAACGAATTAAGTTATTCAAAACCCGATCGCTAAATTTCCTTAAAACATCCATAAGAATATTACAAAAAAAATTTAAAGTCAAAAAATTAATATTTACAAAAGGAGTAGAATTTTAAAATTTTCCAAATTTTCTTCAAAAAATTAAATTTTTTAAAATTGTGTGAATAATATGTGAAAAATTTCATATCGGATCACTTTCTTCAATAGAAACGTTATACAAAATGCTAAAGTATGATTTTTAAATACATAAATAAAGAAAGTTGTTCATAGGGTACCAAGCCCCTTAAGGAATCCGACTACGTTCGGAACCGTGATTTTACAAAAGTGCATAAATGGATAATTTCATGATATTTAGTGTCGCTTAGATTATAATACATGTATACAATTGTTTTAAGGCTATTTTGACAAAAAAATTATTTAAATACAATATTTTGGCTAAAATTTAACTTTTTCAAAATGTTTTCCTTTAGTGAAAAATGCTTCTATTATAATAATATTTCCCTGTATGTAGCTCAGATCTCTCTACAGAGGATCAACTGAAATTTTTGACATATATAATTTAAAAATGGGTTTATCCATATTTTACGACAACAGAGTGGAGACATTTTAAGAAAAAAACGCCGATAATTATTTCAATTGGTTGTAACTCTTGAAAATAATGTGAATTTTTCAAACATCATAGTTAAGCCTCTGAAAAGAATTATGAGCTATATACAGGCATAATATTATTATAATAGAATCGTTTTTCACAAAGGGAGAACATTTTGAAAAAGGTTATTCTAAGTTAATTTTTTGCCAAAATATTGTATTTAAACAATTTTTTTTGTCAAAATGTCCTTAAAACAATTTTATACATGTAGTCTTATCTAAGTGACATTAAATATCATGACGATGCACGTTAAATCTGTCGAATCTCAAACGTCCTTCCATTGGTGCGGTGCGGAAGTTAGGATGGTGCCAACTCAGGTGTTATCCTCGTCACTTGACTATGGTTCAAAGTTACAAGGCCCGTGGCCAAATACCTTCGAGTATCTCAATATAGTGTGACGTTTATTTTTAT
Organism: Trichonephila clavipes; assembly: GCA_019973935.1. Lineage (NCBI taxonomy): Eukaryota > Metazoa > Arthropoda > Arachnida > Araneae > Nephilidae > Trichonephila > Trichonephila clavipes. The sequence continues at coordinate 504,623 of BMAU01019422.1, forward strand.
TCACTCACTCAAATATTTTCTTGTGATGTAAGGGTTAAGAAAAAATTTTACGAATTATGTTGCGATAATAGTCTATATATATATATATATATATATATATATATATATATATATATGTGAAGATTTTGCATTGGAAAATTCTGTATCATTAAAAATAATTGTTTAACGTGCATTTCTAAATCTTTACAGGAGAATCAATACGTACAAATAATTTGACGGAACCTGAACAGTTTTGAATCAAACTTTAAAGGTAGCTATTGGAAACGTGCAAGAAAATTTTGAAAGTGAAATAGTAAACTCTCTTGATGAATATATGCTTTCCATTATTCTAAGTAACTCTTCATGTAGGAAAGATGCTTTGTTGCAAAAATGTTCAGTATGCGTTCATCATGATGTGAATGATACATGATACTATAAAAACAGTGCATTTCGTTCTCAATAGCTATTCTCTGTGGCAGAGATTTACTATTTTCACTTGAACAAATTGTCTCTGAGTGGTTCTGCATTGTGTTGGGCGAAATAAAAGCAATATTTAGTATGATGTTTTGAATTTGTAATTCATTCTGCAACCTTTCAATTTTTTAAAAAAAATTAAGAACATTTATTTTGCAAAACTCATCTAAATGTAGTCTAAACATGATTCAATCTAAAAATGCCCTTTCACATCGAAAATAATTTGAATATTGATAGTTTTATTATTAGTAGTACAAATATTTTGAAAAAAAATATCGTAAAATATTTTACATAAAAATGTTTTATATAATAATACTTAACCTCCCATAATTACGTATTTTATAATCTCTTATTCTTCGAACTCATTCCCAAAGTATTAATATCTGTCTGAATGCATTTATTTTTCCAGTTTATAATACACTATTAACATATACTTTTCTACACGCTATTGCGAGATAGATTCAAATAAATATATTGTAAACATATTTGGTCATTCTGTTATTATAAGGAAAGAAATATATCTTTATAGATTGGTAATATCTATATGAATGAATCTATTTTTGCAATATAAAATACGTTTCTATATAGTTACGTAACAATATTTTAAAAATAAAAGGCTTAATCGTATGTTGTAAACATATGTTGAATTGAAATTGCGTATATAAACCTTGTTTTTGAATTTTAATATTAAAGTGTTGTAAACGGAATCTGAGTTAAGTTTGATACGTACATTTTGAACTTTTATGTTTTTAAATAATTACGTATTAAAAAAGTTTTGAAAATAAACTGTACGCATTCGGACCTCGATAATGTTTGTTGAAGAATTTTTGAAGTAAAAACATAAAGCATAATTGGATAAGATTATCATGATGTTCGTATATTGATCACACGATATATAATTAGTTGAATACTACGTTTAAGAGAAAGTCCTCCTACCCTCCATTTGATTTTGATAAAATAGTTTGATTATTAATATTCTGCCTTTAAATAAAGTCAAATTCGTGTTAAAGAATACAGAAAAAGTGCACCATATTTTCGAAAAAATTAAAATTATTAGAGTACATTTTATTTACATAGTTGTTTGCATATGAATGTATTTACTAAAAAACAATGAAATAAAAATATTCACAAAAACTTAAGGTACGCGACTACGTTCGGAACTGTGATTTTGCAAAAGCACATAAATGGATAATTTTCATGATAGTTAGTGTCACTTAGATTAGGATATATGCATAAATTGTTTTAAGGACATTTTGACAAAAACAATTTATTTAAATATAATATTTTGGCAAAACATTAACTTAGAATAATTTTTTTTCCATATGTTCTCCTTTGGTGAAAAATGGTTCTATTATAATAAGATTTTGCCTGTATATAGCTCAGACCTCTCTACAGAGGCTCAACTAGAGTTTTTGAAATATATAACTTAGAAGTGGGTTTATTCATATTTTATGACAACAGAGGGGAGCAATTTTAAGAAAAAAAACGCCAATAATTATTTCTATTGTTGGTAACTCTAAAAATGTGAATATTTTTAAAAAAATTCTAGTTGAGCCTCTGTAGAGAGGTCTGAGCTATATACAGGCAAAATATTATTATAATAGAACAATTTTACCCAAAAGGAGAACATTTGGAAAAAAGATTATTCTAAGTTAATTTTTTGCCAAAATATTATAATTCAATAATTTTTTTTGTCAAAATGTCCTTAAAACAATTTATGCATATATCCTCATCTAAGTGACACTAACTATCATGAAAATTATCCATTTATATGCTTTTTTAAAATCTCGCTTCCGAACGTAGTCGGATACCTTAATGAAATTTAATACAAAATTTTAAAGTTTCTGAAAAACAAAACAATTATTGATTTTTTGGAAAATAATGTGATATTTTTCTTTGCATTGAATTTTTAGCATCAATTTGTCAATAAATTTTTCAATGTCATCCATTTTCTTATCCATTTCAAAACAGGAATATGCGTCTAAATATTTGCGCATATTTTTCATGATGTTCCTCATTTTGAATGGCATGGGAACAAGAGCTGCATTATTCATTTCAATTTTGTTCCCGAAATCTGTATCAAGGGTATGTTTCAGCTTTGAGCAAACTACAAAATGTTTTTTTCTGCTTTAATTGGATCTGTACAGACATTATCATCATCTACTGCTACAAAATTTTTCGATGATTCTATAAAACAGTCGAATAAAACAGAAACTTTCTCTAACACTTCATTATTTACGTATTTTGTTCATTCCCAGAAGAGAAATCTTTTTCGGTTAAGCGATTTTCGTTTCGTGTTAAGAGAAAAAATGCATGTAAATGTGTAGTCAATCGTCGGGACAGCTGTATTATTTCGTGTTAACCGATATTTAGTCTTGAGTTTTTCCGTGTTAAACCTGTGTATTACATGTAAATTACAGTTTTACATTTTGAGCAATGAACAGTTGTATAATTTGTACAATGGCACTCGCACGCACAATCACATACACATATACGTAACAGAACGTTGATTAAAATTTCTAAAAATTCCTAAAAAGATAAGTATTTATTGATTCTGTGTGTTTGTTTTTTTAAATATTTAATTGTAACACAACAACTTAGAAAAAGTAATAATTCACACAATATTTTTTTCCTTTTGTAGTACATCTCTTTTCGTTGGGCATTAATAACTCTTTTTAAACTTAGCTTACTCAATGATATTCCCTTCTATATCACTCGTATTCAAATAGAAACAGAACTTCGTAAAAAATTCCCACGCAGCCATTTCAATACCGATGCATTTCGTTTAAGAGTACGAGACTCGACAAAGATCCTGGAGAGCAGGAGGCATTTGCTTTGATGTGAAAACTAATTTCCAGATGAATAAGTCGTTTCAAGATTGTTTTTATTCTCATGGAAAATAACGCGGAGATACAAGAATGAAAATAGTTTCTTAAAGGAATTCCTTGGATCTTGATAGAATGGAAGATCTTAATAGAATAGATAGATCTTAAGAGATCTTAAGATAGATCTTAAGAGAATGGCGAATTTTGTAAAGAAAACTACATTTCGTACTCTTACATATGGGGTAAAGGAACATGGAATTAGATGGAATTAAAGCTTTTTTTTTGCTGAGCTACAATAAATGATATTTGGTTTCATGTTAGTCAGATACATATGAATTACAGAATGCATTAAATTGTTACTGAAACTTAAATGTGATATCAGTTATACAATTGTCTAAGCTTTTATTCATAACTAATTTCATTAAGTTTAATTAATTAATCTCACTACAATCTTAGTGATAACTATCCTGAGGAATATATGCTATACGTACTTAAATCTTTTGGCATATAAATACGTGTGATGGAATTTCATACGTAGGCACGTGAGCTAAGATTATTATATCAAAGTATTTCAGTTAATTTATGCATGCATTTCTCTTGAATGATATTCAGATTTTGCCACAATTACACGCAGAATTTAAAAACAATTAGAAGCCCAGTGGCTGAGTGGTAGCGAATCGCTCTCCTACACCACATGCCCAGGGTTCAAACCCCTGGCTGGGCAAGGTCGATTTAGCTTTTCTTCCCTTTTGTGGGTCGATAAATGAGTACCAAGCTTGTATAGGAACTAAACAATGTGGGTTTAGCGTCATACTGACCAAATGACCGTAACATCTGCTCATGCACCTCAATGCCTGAGATGATAAAAATTGAGATGGGAACAGTAATCCATGGCTGTCATGGGCCATAGTGCTACAATTTGGTAACAAATTTTATTCGTCAATGATTTTGGGGAAATTTATATTTAACTTTATTATTAGATTAGTAATAGTCGAACCCCAATTGAATTCTTTCGAGATTTAAAAATGTTATTGAAACGTACTAAATATTTGAAAACTGAATTGAATTAATGCAATCCGATAGAACACTTAAAATCTTATCGCTTGTGAGTGTGGTGGCCGTGGCAACCTAGTGGTCAAGGTAACGGACTCGTGACCGGCGTATCATGAGTTTGATCCTAGTACCGTTGAAGACCCACTGTTTAGAGGAGTGATGCACGTTAAATCTATCGAGAGGTCAAACGTCCTATCATTGGTGTGGTAGTTAGGAGAGCAGGTGCCAGCTCAGGTGTCTTCCTCGTCACTTAAACCAGGATTGAAAATTTTACGAGATCCGTCACCAAAAGCCCTCGAGTAGCTGAACAGTGTGACGTTAAAATTCAATCAATCAAATGGATCAAGTGAAATCTGTAAATATAATCTTGAAACGTTTATATTTATCCCGTTTTTATTTCTTTTTAGAATCAAAATATAAATTTAATTTTTTTTATTTAATTTAGAAATTAACGTTAATTTTCCCAATCTCTGTTAATAAAGAATACTTCCAGAAATTCTGATTCTGTTTTAGGAAGTACTTTTCCATTGTGAGTATATTTTTTAATTCAGTTCTCTCTTGACGTATGTGCTATTAAGTGTTCGATTGTTTTTCAAATCTCGGGGAAAGTCTACGCATTCAACTGGAAATTTATTTCTTAATAAAATGTAACATATTATGGAACTCTCTAGTAGTTATAATAAGTGTTGTTCTTTTACGAAGAAACCACCAAACATGTACACACACAAATTGCACCGTCCTTGTCAAATGTTTGACTAGAATGTTGTTTCTGTTTCATTATTACATAAACTAAAAAGAACCAAGTATATACACCTCCCAGAATCTTCTGGATTTTTTTATGGAGATATTTTTTTTTGGATCTCCAAATTTGACAAACATCCCCGAAGTCCCCTACTTATGTGCCCATCCCCTTTAGTCCCCATCCCCTACTTATGTGCACTATACTTGAGAATATTGTCTTTTGGATTTCAAAAGACTTTTCCGTCCACAATACTTTTTTTTGAGGGGGCACAAAAGTGAACGATTCCAAAAAACTTCCCGTTACAATACTTCAATAAAACCAATGGTAAAAAACATCTATATAACCGCAGGCAATATAATTTAGATGATATGTAACTGTTTGAGTGCTTGATAGATAAGGAATGCCAAATACATGAACGTTATTTGTTATATGTAAATTATCTCTAGCATAAAAATTTGAAAACGTTTCAAAATAAAGGTAATAAATAAACTAATAACTAAAGTCTGGGTGTGATCAATTTTTTCGGTAATGATCTGTTCTATTTCTTAAAGCAGCCAATAGCAAAACGTTAAAATATTAGATGCCTTCGCGGTAGAGATCTAAGGCTTTTGCTTTCATCTTTGCTGCTTACTGTTTTAGTACGAATAAGCCTTTAAACACAACTTTTTTGAGTCTGTAGTCAATCTACTTATATTCTATTTGTTGCTGCACTTTTGAAAATTTTATTTATAAACACTCATGCGTTAACCAGAAGATGCTTGTGTATGTTTGCATATCAAAGATGTTGACACATTTACTCCTGTCATTTTTAGTTTTGTCTAGTGGTCTAGAAGTTCACACCGCAAAATAGATTAACAAGTTACTATTTCATTCAGAACAGCGGTTGTCAAACATTTTTACCTCACGGACCAGTAAATTCATAATTTAAATCCCGCGGATCACTAAGCTTATTTTTTAAGTGTTAGATATATTTAGAAAAAAAAATTGTCATCTAAGAACACACATATAAAATGTATCTAGTTAATAAAATGAAACTATTAATTGTAACCAAATTATGAAAGCTTTATTAATAAACCATAATAAAATAAACAAAATGAACAAAATCTGAAAACAAAACAAAAATTTTTTAAGTAAATTATATCAAACTTTTAGTATTATACATTAATAGTGTGATGGACGTTCCTGTTTACTTAAAATAAGATTATGGAGATTTTGGATCCAATGTTGTTACTGCAAAACGGAAACTGCATTTACATTTCAAGCAGAGATCGGTAGCGTGTTTTGATGGCTGTGATGAAAAGGATGTTTGAAGAAAAGGCCTTTTCACATAAAATGATTATTGAGAATTGAATCAGAATTACCATCGCCTGTAAACTAAGGAAAGCTTTTATGGAAAGCTAAAACTGAGATCTAAAGTAGATTTTCTCAAACTTTCTTTTCTTCGACTCAATTTTCAATCATAATTTTCCTCGCGCCCCCTCCCTATAATATTAATGTATTGAATTCAAAATTAATTTACTTTGACGTAAAGGTACAAGGATACTCTAATTATTAACCGGACAAATTATCAAGATAAATGCTAAATTTTGTATATAATTTCATGACCTGCCCATAGAAATCACTGGTAATTACTAAACTTGTTCTACTTAATATTGTTAAATTAATTATGAAACACATTGTGCAGTACTGATACATGTATAAATGTACTATATCAATATAAATGTGTATTTAATTTTTTTTATTGTGTCAGAATGTATTTCTTTCTTTCTGCTTCCTTTCCATAAATTAATAATTTTTTTAAAACAATCATCTTTTATTTTCGACTTTTTCATAAGCTCGTGCCCCCCCTTGTAGAGTTATTAAGCCCTCCTAGAGTGGCACGCCTCACAGTTTGAGAAACACTGTTCTAAAGGATTAATGAAATTTAGATTTCAGAATTTCGTCGGAGGATAAGTCAACGAATCTTTCTTTTAGATGCATGCTTAAATTATTATCCTGAATTTTAGCAGCAAACGGATCTATTATCAACATATAATAATGTAACTACAGCAGTATAGCTTATTTACCGTGGCGTTATTCTGTGAAATAGTTTTTATAATTTTCACGTATTGTTATAAATAGAATTATGTTTCAGTGTATCTCAAAGCATAACTTAGCATGATGAGTAAGTATACTCCGCATATTTTTCTGAGGATCAGTAACATTATCTCACGGCCCACTGGTGGTCCACGGACCACCACTTTGACGACTTCTGATTCAGAACACATAATGCACTTACACAAAATGTGTTTTTGCGTAGTAATAAAAACACAGAGAAACAAGTTTTCAATTCATAATGTGCATTATACAATACAAATGTTTTCACAAGTTTTATCATTTCTACATTTATTTACTTCGAGAGTTTATTTTTACTGCAATTGTATAAAGTTTCATTATTCTGACGATTATTTTCTGTTATGTAATTGTGTTTTTGTCACATTTTTTAAGAGATAATCGAGATCCAACTACTCCCCCTTGCGAACTCAGAGAGAGACTCTCATTCTAATCCAAATCTTAAGACTAGCAGCAGCTAGGCTGCTTACATAGTCATGCAGCACGATACTTAACACTTCTATACTAAATACTTACTACTTCATAGTTTTAATTGAGATTGTATATATATATATATATATATACACTGCTGGACAATTGCTAAGGACGGATCCCAAATTGCTATGTAGCATAACATTAAGCGAGACATGAGGCCTAGTAGGATAAAATATAGTTGCCACACTGTTCAGACATTAGAATAAATAATATTTATTGTACTGATAAGTACAAAAGCTGTGAAACATCTGAAAGAAAAAAAATGTTCATTTGATCTGCGTACGGAGAAATGGAACAATGCATCTAAAAGTCAGCAGGCACCTTAAAGAAAGGTATCAGTACGGGATATGTCCACCGTGGAGTGTGATGCAACATTCCACACGTCGTACCATACTTTGCACAACATTATACAGCAGCTGTTGAGGCAATTTATCCCATTCCTCTGTGAGTGCACGGATGAGGGTGTTCTTGTTTGTCGGAGGATAATTTAAACCAGCAACTTGCCTCCCCAAAGCATCCCACACATTTTCAATGGGGTTTAGATCTGGAGAACGCGCTGGCCATACGAGACATTGAATACCCTCGCTGTCTAGACAATGCTGAACAGCGAGTGTTCGATGACATGTTGCGTTGTCGTCCATAAAAACAAATTTATCACCGACAGCAACACGGAAAAGACGAACATGAGGAAGTAGAACTTCATGAATGTATCGTTGGCCCGTCATAGTCCCATTCGCAACCACATGTAGGCGCGTGCGGCCATTGATCATGATGCCGGCCCACACCATGATACTGCATGTCGGATATCGGTCCTTTTCGTGGATATTTTCTGGACGATAAGCAGTACCACTCTCGCGCCAGATCAGTTGGCGTCTACAATCCGATGACAGACTGAACCTACTCTCATCTGAGAATAGTACGCATGCCCAGTCCTGTACAGTCCAATTGTGATGCTCACGACACCATTGCAAACGGGCAGTACGCTGCTGTCTGGTCAATGGGATACACACAACAGGTCTGCGTGCGTATAGTCCTCCTCCCCTCTAACGTCTGGTAACAGTTTTTCGGGAGATCTGCTTTCCTGAGGCAGCAAGAAACTGATTTGCCACCTGCTGAGCTGTGGTGCGCCTGTTCCTTTTTACTGATAGGACGATATATCTGTCTTCTGCAGGCGTCGTACTTCTAACACGACCTCCCTCGTGCCGTCTACTACACATTCCAGTAGTTTTAAATGACTTCCACAGCCGTGAAACAACGCTGTGAGCGATGTCGAACACCCTGGCAACATTTGTTATTTTTCGCCCTTCTTCGATCTTTCCAATAATTCGGCCACGCATAAAATCATCTATGTGATGTCGGGAAGACATGCCAAAACTTTTTAGTTCGTCTATTAAATCTTTCCTGTAAAACTTTGACTTGAAACAACAACTGTCCACACGCGTCAAAACCTTTAAAGCTCTTATGAACGCTATCACGTGATGAACAGACGTGGAAAAAAGATTTGCATACTCATACTTCTTCTTACTAATATCCCGCACTTATTCTAATTTTCCACATTTTGCTTCCTTTCATTTTGTGGTTGCTATGGATGATAGTGTTATCCGTACTTAGCAATTGTCCAGCAGTGTACAATACAAATGTTTCTCACAAGTTTTATCATTTCTACATTTATTTACTTCGAGAGTTTATTTTTACTGCGATTGTATAAAGTTTCATTATTCTGACGATGTATATGTATATATACAATGTTAAAATTTTCAATCGTTTATAAAAGACTTTTTATTCATCCACTCAAGTTCCGAAATATTTTTATAAACTTGTAGTGGATGATATTTGATGTTAATACAGTTTTTTCAAATATTAATTCATTAGTTAAACTTAATTAATGAATACATAATAGCAAACAAAAATAAGAGTCCAACATCATGTAAAAAATGGAAAATCGCTCGCTGTGTCTTTGTAGCGTAATGGATAGCGTGTTGGACTTATAATCCAAAGGTCGTCGGTTGGAAACCCACCTCGGATGGCCTAATTTCTAAGAATGCGATTTATTTTTACTATGCTATTTTAGTGGAATAATTATGTTTAATTAATAAATTAATAGGAGCAAACAAAAATAATAGTCTAACAGCATATATAGAAATGAAAATGGAAAATTGCAAGGAAAATCACTTTCTATTTTGCCACTTAATATTGTGATTCTGTCATATGTATGCACCTATTTTTATATTAATTGTAATTATTAAATAAAAAGTAACTAAAATAAAATGTTTCTTTGTTGACCTAAGTATGAATTGACTTAATTTTTTATGTTGCTTGTTTATATTAAAAATTTATAATTATGCACTTTTTTGTTAAAGTTTTATCTTTTATCAACTGTCCATACATTTTATTAGTCGCTTTTTCGTTTCTTTATTTTTAGATAATCTTTTTATTCTAACTACAATCAAAGGGCTCATGTACTAGATCAAAAATTATTTAACAATAACTGTGATTATGATCATCCTTTTGAATTAATTTGGGTCACCAAATTAATCCCGATCTTTTCGGCTAGGTTCCTTCTTAAATTTCTGTGATTATAATTTTAATTAATAAGAACAACCAATAAAAGAAACTTCTTGAAGAGAAAAATGAATACTTTCTCGGATATGTCCTCCTCCCGCATCCTTTTAATTTGGTCCAGAAAACATTTCTTTTGCGAACTCTAATTTGAACGCCAGCTTCTAGAGAAACTATCCAGTTCCTCACATAATTTGAGAAAAATTATTTCGCATAGTTTTTTTCCTTTCCTTTTTTGAAAACTCCTTTGAACTCGCTTCGTATTTCTAAGTAATCATGCTTTTAAAAGAGGTAAAATTTGCATTAGGAATCCTTTTTTTTCCTAATGAGTGGTACTTTTCATTGAGGTTCCCAACCGTCGAAAAGTTTTTCCCCCCTTTTGCATACATTGAGTTTGTGTCATCCTTTTTGTTATGAAGTTATAATTTTCTTTGATTTCATTAGAAGCTTTTACAAGAAACAGATACTTCGAATTGAAAATGTTGATTTTATATCTGACTAGTTCCATTATGCTTGTACTATAAATTTAGTTGTAATCATGTGCATAATAAAATGAAATATGTTTAACACGAACACGCTTAAGACGAAAAATCGTTTAACACGAAATATTGCAAAGTTCCGTAAAAACTATGTATTTTCATACATTTTTTTCACTTAGTACGAAATGAAAATCTCTTAACATGAAACATTTCCCTTCTGGAAATGAACAATACACCGAAAACACAGCCAAGCAGTTTCAGCATGATAAGGTTTCATTGCAGTAGATGATGATAGTTTGTGTGCAGAACCAATTAATGACGACAAACATACTTTGGAGTTTCTTCCATGCTCAAAATTTATCATTGATGCAGGTTATGAAGATGAAAATGAAATGAATAATGCAGCTTCTTTCTATGCCCACGTCCCCCGAGATGAAGAGCATGATGAAAAGTATGCACAATTATTTAGACGCGAATTCCAATAATAAAATTAATAACAAAATGGTCAATATCGAACAATTTGATGCTAAAAAAGACAATACAAAGAAAAACATAAAATTATTTGGCAAAAACTCATTAATTTTTTTGTTTTTCAAAAAACTTGAACATTTTGTATTAAATTTCATTAAGTTCTTATGAAAGTTATAGTTCTATTCATTTTTTTGAAATGAATGCATATAAACATATCTTTGAAATAAAATGTACTGTAATAAACTTAATTTTGTTGAATATATGGGTTCTTTTTGTAATATCCCTTAGCACGAAATTCTTTTTATACGAAACAATATTTCAGCCCCTTCAGTTAGTTTCATAATAACCGATTTTCACTGTAATTCTTTCTTTCTTTTCTTTTTTTAAAAATTTTTTTCCCGTATTTATCTGAAAATTCTTTTTTCAGTCAAGTCACAAAATCAAAAGTCTCATTTGTTTAAAGAAATGTTTCACCTTCATAGTTGACATTCTTTTTAAGAATATCATTATGTAAAATATTTTAACTCTGAATCGAATATATTAAAGTACTAAATAAAAGACACATATTTTAAATTAGTAGAAAATTAAAATTTATCTTAAAACGCTTAAATGGATTTTTTTTTGTAGGCTTGGATTACTCTAAATCTGATTTATCGTTAGAATACAGATATTTTAGTAGAAAAATAATTCTTATATTTTGTTTCCTTTTTTCAATTCCTACTATTAGCTCACACTTTCCCTATATATATTTATTTATATATCTTGTTGAAATTTTCTTTCGTTAATAAATTACTTTTTACTTATCCACTCAAGTTCAAATACTTTTTTTTAAAATTGTAGTGGAGGACACTTGATGTTATTACAGTTTTTTTTAATATTAATCCATTAATTAATTATAGTTTAGGAAAAATATTTCATTTGGTATTTTTCATCTAGATAGTAGCACTATTTGATAAAATAGCTCTTGTTAAATTTGTGATGAAGATTTAACTTATCCTAAATATTCATACGCTAGTTGGACGTCGGCATTCCTTTTACACTGGTTGATTAAATTCTTTAAGAATGTAATTACAAATTTAAGGTGGTTAAATGAATTTAATGTTAATTTAAAAGGTGCTTTTTTCCCACAATATTGTGACTTTGTCATATGTATATACATATTTATATTAATTGTAATTATTTAATATAAGGTAACTAAAATTCAATTATTCTTTGCTGACCAAAGTAGGAATTGACTTAATTTTTTTTATTTATTGCTTGATTTCACTTGTACCTTGATTACAAAAATATATTTTAATGCTTATTGACATGATTACCTTCGGTACATTGGGTGACCGTGATAGTAATCTCGCAGTGGGCTTTACTACGTTTAAGCTGTACGTTGAAGTCCTGATGCCCACTAAAAGTCCCGTCGTGTTGTGCCTCTACATAAATATTTGGAATCAAGATATGTATTCTAAATTCACACATAATGTACTCATTGGTATTTAATAATTATTATTTTCTTAGTAAAGATTAAACATTCTGCATTTGTTTTATGGCCCCAATAGCCGAACGATCATAATTTCGATATTGCGGTCTGCTTTTTTTTTGTCGAGAACTGAAAACCTCCCGTGTAGAGGGGCCGATGCACGTTAAATGTATCGAGGCTCAATGCCCACCTGTTGGTGTGGTGGTAGTCAGGAGAAGTGCTAACTCAGAAGTCGTCGTCGTCACTTCACCACTGTGGTTAAAAAATGCTAGGTATATTGCCAATAGCCATTGTGTTGATTAGTATTTTGACGCTAATAAAACGCTCACTCACACAGAAGAAATTCCTTTTGCACTTTAAGGTATCCAAACACATTGAAAATGACCAAATTCGGTCAAGACAGATGTTTTTGCTTTATATTTTAAGGCTGTTTTCAACTAATGTTAAATAACAGGACCCAAATTCAGAATCTTTTTTCAGATATAAAAGTACTCAAACATTAATATTATATTCTGGCTTCATTATCCTGTAGAGAATCGCTTATTTTATCATACTACTCATTTTTATCTGAGTTAACACATTTTTCATTTATAAAATGTGTTTCGCATTTTTTCTCTTATACCATAAAGCTAAATGAGTTATCCCTTTACACGTTTAAAAGAAAAACGAATTATATTTGTGAAGTATTTTCAATTTTTAAAAACACTATCTTTCTTCTCAAACAAATCCATGAGTTACAATGTCACAAATTTATATAAAAATTGAGACATTTTATTCTGTCTGAAAATGTGCTCCGCGTTAAGTTCACACTTTTGTATATACGGTGAAAACAGCCTTAATGAATAGATCTATCTTTTGATTTTGTAAAACATACTTTGTTTTGTTTCAAGGCTACCTAGAGACCAAGTTGCAATCAATTATATAAAATTAGAAAAAACCGGAACTGGTTATTTCATGTACTAGAAGTGGGCATTTAAAATGTTCAAAAACTATCATGGCGAGTCTGATAACTCAAAATATTACGAATGTATTTCTATAAAACTTTTTAAACCTGATATTTATGCTATTTTCTAGAGAATGTACTAAAATATTTCTTATTGTATGAATAATTTTTGAGTTATAGCATATTTAAAAAATGGTCTCATAAAGAATGTGACTTTTCTTATAATGTTTACTTAATCTCTAAAATTTCAAAATTTTAATAAAACTTTAAAATGTTCGAACATTTTCTAGATAAATGCATTTAATTTGTTTTAATAATATTTTTACTAATATAAGTTTATTACTTTTTTCTCTAATTGCTTTGATGTGTTATAAAAATATTGCTGAAATTTCACATATAATTGTGATTTTTGTAAAGCTTAGACAATTTATTGTAAATATTGTAAGTTAAATATTGATATATATTGGTATTGAATCCAAAAAAGTGTTTATAATGCTTAATTATGCTTTTTTATTAAAAAGTACTCCGAACGTGTTCGGATACCATATCTGGACTTTCTTCCTGTGTTCATCGCAGAGTTCAAAGTACACCGTATAAAAAATAAAGAAAAGAAAGGAGATACAGAAATAATTCAGTTTAGCATTTAAGTTTTATTTATCTTCTTAATAATGCTTAACCCATAAGAGAATTACAATGACTAAAAACTGTCTTAATGAAATCCGAAAATATATGAAATCAATTTTAATCAAAAGAAAAACAAAAAAAAATGTTCTATTGTATAAAAGTCTTTTAAGAACAGTATTAACTTATACATGTGAAACTTGGTCCATGTCTCGAACAGATGATAACATGATAAATATCTACATACACGAGAGGAAGATTTTAAGATTCATTTTTGGAGGAATTCAGGACAATGGAACAGGGTGAAGAAGATCAAATTTAGAGCTCTATCAATCATATAAAGAATCTGACATTGCCAACTTCATCAAAATACAGCGAATTAAATTGGCAGGTCACGTTATCAAAAGGAGTGAAGACTGTATCACTAAAAAAGTCTTCACTGCTCAACCAATTGGCACATGAATAAAGAGTAGGCGACATCTTAGATAGATTGATGGCCTAGAAAAAGCTCTCCTAGTTTTGAGAACTAGGGAAGAATGCTAGCTTGAAGAAGACTGACCTGGAAAAGGCTTCTTGAGAAGGCCAAGCTTCACCCTGGACTGTTTTGCCACTGATTAATGAAGGAATTCTTAATCAGTAATTTAGAAGGTTTCACCTACCAATAAATTGCTCTTTAAAAATCTAATTACTTACACTCACAACAAAGATACCTATAGGTATAATGTTTTTCTTTTCTTTTTTTGCATCATCAACAACGACGCACGTTTTTATTTAAAAAAATTTGGAAGTAGAAGATAATGGAATGCCCCAGAAGTTTGCTTAACAAGTGTGAAATAAATATAAAACGCAGCAACAGTTATCAAAATGCAACTGCAATAAATAATCCTTAAAAAAGTTATTTTTTGGTATAATTTGGACAGTTGAAGATATTTTAATTAGAACTTTCATTTTTTTCAAGGAAGATAATATGCTTTACATTTATGAGTAGCAAGGATTCGTTAAAATGAATGTTTCTTTTTCTAAATCACTATTGAAGATGGGAAAAGAAACGAGATATCCTGATTTTCAGTTATTGTGTTAATTTTCAGAGAACTAATCAAGGTAAAACCCAGAATAAAGGTAGCAAGATTCGAAAAAAAAAGCTAAATTTTAAAACTAGATGAATAACTTATGAATATCGATCACATGAAAAGGAGCATAAGCTGAAATTAGGGTTTCGGATTTCTCGGTTTTTTTATATTCTCTGGAATTTCCGAGAAATCCTATTATTGTAATTGCCGTTCCCGGAATTTTCAGAAATGCATCAAATTATTTAAAAACAAGTGTTTATTTTAAAAAGATATCAATAAAAATTTTATAAAATAAGGAAAATACAGTTATTTTCTTCAGCTTTCGACAGTTAAATTTTTAGATTTTCAAACGTTTGTATTTGTATTCAAACTTTAACCCTTTATCTACCAATGGTACTTATAAGTACCACTCACTTTAAAATTACATAGAATAACCCTTTTTACGAATACTCTGATGATACTTAGCAGGAATATTCTTCCTAATCCTATCTTCTATATCTGGTAACACGGGTTTTATGATGAGTATTTTAGCGGGAAAGGCGTTTAGTTTTATGGCAGAAATTGCATTTTCAGCTGACAGCGGATACGGATTACGAAGATTGTTATTTTTGTTCCGAAAAAAATATAGTTAATGCCAAAAGGTAAGTGTCTAATTTTTCCGTATGTTAATGAAGACTTTAGAAAACTATTTGACTATTTATTTTAAGTGAACAGTGCATGTAATTAATTTTACAGTTAAATATCTTTAATTGATTAATTAGCTCTAACGCATTAAATTTCCCAAAGTTGATTATTTTGTTTGTGTATATCCCTCAATTTTCAATGTAGTGATTCAAAAAGTATTACATGAAAAAAACTGCAATAAATCTCATAATGCGGTAGATAAAGGCTTAAAGTGTATGTCATACAGCTATTAATAAAACTGAAAAAGTTTTAAAAGAGTAATAAGTGTATTAAATATCTTTTTATCCATGCTCCCTGCATAATAAGTATAATTTTGTTAGACAGACATTAATCTACCTTTTTGTAATCCAGTGAAATTCCCCAGATATTTTGATAAATAATTTTCAAATGTAGTTAAAAACGAAATTTGCAGAAACAAATATTTCATAGGAATAAATAATAATTATTATTCCTATTTCCTGAAGAAACGAATTATTGCAAATTTTAATGCAAAATAATTTATTTGCTGTGATATATTTATTATGAACTATCTTTATTTTTCTGTGTTGTTACCGCCTCAATTTTTTATTTTCAATTTTATCAAATATAAAGGAAAAAATCTTTTCCTAAATAAAAAGTTTTTTACTTTTTTATTCTTTTAAATAAAATTTATCACTTGTAGCACTAAAAGCAAGAATTGTTAACGACATGGAAAAAAAATTACAACTGGAGATTTTGTAAATTAAAAATCTCGAAGAATAAATTCACATTAAAAAATAATTACTAAAATTAATGATACTTGACTGATGCGCATGCATTTCAAAATTAATTAGTCAATTTTCTTTGGAATAATATCAATCAGTTATTCATCTAATGTTGGTACTAAGATAGATATATTTATTTGCTGATGAAGTATTGATTACGTACGTTAAAGATATTAAATATTGTATTCAACAGATTTTGCTTGTATAACCGATTTCTTATTTATAGAATTGCTATATTATTGTTATAAAAACATAAATTAAAATTAATGTAAGAATCTCACACGAAAGTTTAATTAAGGAAAATAATAAATAACAAAAGTTGTAAAAAATAAATGTTTTAATTAGACAAGACTCTAAATATGCATGAACATAAAAATTAATAAAAACATTGTTATAAATGTTTATCTCGCATGAAAATTTTTAATAATTTGTAATTTAGCTCTTTAATGAATTTTTTGGAATCTTAATTTGAGTGATAAATTTTTAACTGTAGAAATGTAAAGGCTTTATTTTTCTTTTCAACTCAAGTTAATTGCGATTCTTAAGATTTTCGGCTCTAATATATTTATTTATCTTATTTTTTTGTAAAATATATCTCTTTAAGTCAACATTTTTATAAATCTAAGGGAGGGGTAAAGGTATAATTTATGAAAAAAAAATTGAATAATTAGTATTAAATATTGGGGTTCATATCAAATCGATTAAAGTCAAAAGCAGTTTACAAGATTTGTATTTAATTTTGGTTAATTATACAGACTTACTTACAGACGATTATCTTAAAAATGAAATATTTTTAAGTACCGCATCTAATTTACTACATTAATTGATAAATTAAGCGAAAATGTTTTTTGAATGATTGTTAATTAAAAGTTTCTTAAAATTATTTTTGCTACAAGTTCATTTAAGTAGAAGTAATCAGACCCAAAAAGCTACTGATATACACGAAAAGTTGGTTGATATTCGAAAATTTCACTTATATGTGAAATATAAAAAGTAATTTCTCAATAAATATGTAGGAAAAATGGAAAGAAATCTTTTTTTATTTTAAAAAATTTTATTCGTAATTATAAATAAACTAAATGGTTGTATTTTTAACCACTCATGGAAATATTAACGATTCCAGCTTTTTTAGTTTCACGATAATAAATCACTCAAATGTTTTTAAAATAAAGAATATATTACGATAAATTAGATTTATGATATCTTGAGGTAATAAAATTATTCAAAAATTTGCTTTCTTGGCAGTTAAAAATTTCCCAGATTACAAAAACTTTGGATCGTAGACACGGAAATTGCTTTTTAATTCATTCTAAATGTCTTTGTTTGAAATTGTGTGAGTTATGCAGTCTCAATAATTCAAACTGAGCCTACATCAATTTTATAATAAAATCTGTCAGAGTATTGTGAGCCATTCAAATGCATATAATTGAATTGAGAATTTGCGAAAATATTGGAAAAGTTCACTACGAAATCTGTATTTTGAAGAGTTTTTTATGTTTTCTAATTTAAATACATAATTTACATTTCAATATTCAACAACAAAATACAAATGATTTGTCGTTTAATTTGGCTGCTTTTATGGTTTATTATAATGAATGTAGTTTTCAAAAGGTAATGAAAGAATTGTGGAAATTTAGTAAATTTAATTTTGATTATATATAAAGAGTGTTTTTTTTAGAGGTATAGAACTTAAAATTGCAATAAAACAACGATGTATTATTCGATTGACATGAATTTTTTTTATTCGAAATATAATCTTGTGGCATTACATTTTAAAAATGATTTCTGGCATAGGACTGCCACGGCTGGCTCGGATGTAGTCCAATCTGGACGTCCAATTTTCGATGACTTTTTCCAACATTTGTGGCCGTATATCGGCAATAACACGGCGAATGTTGTCTTCCAAATGGTCAAGCGTTTGTGGCTTATCCGCATAGACCAATGACTTTACATAGCCCCACAGAAAATAGTCTAGCGGCGTTAAATCACAAGATCTTGGAGGCCAATTCACAGGTCCAAGACGTGAAATTAGGCGGTCACCAAACGTGTCTTTCAATAAATCGATTGTGGCACGAGCTGTGTGACATGTTGCGCCTTCTTGTTGGAACCACAGCTCCTGGACATCATGATTGTTCAATTCAGGAATGAAAAAGTTAGTAATCATGGCTCTGTACCGATCACCATTGACTGTAACGTTGTGGCCTTCATCGTTTTTGAAGAAGGATTCCACCAGCCCATAAAGCGCACCAAACAGTCAGTTTTTCTGGATGTAACGGTGTTTCGACATACACTTGTGGATTAGTTTCACTCCAAATGCGGCAGTTTTGTTTGCTGACGTAGCCATTCAACCAGAAGTGCGCTTCATCGCTAAACAAAATTTGCTTATGAAAATCGGGAACAACGGCAATCTCGTTTGGGCCCATTCGACGAATCTACGCCTTGCTTGATCATATTTAAAATGTAATGCCGCAAGATTATCTTTCGAATAAAAAAATCATCTCAATTGAATAATACATCGTTGGTTTATTTCAATTTAAAGTTCTATACCTCTAAAAACACCCTATATATATATATATATATATATATATATATATATATATATATGAAAATTGAAATGTAACTTAAATCTATATAATAAGTAATGTATTACTTCCTTGATATTACAATTTAATAGCTTTTTTCTTCTCGAACATTTTTGGATAGTAAATATTTGAAAATAGAGCTCATCATTTATATATAAATTACATACTTCGACTTACGTGATTTTGTAATCTCCTCGATTTGTCTTTTGTTTGAGCGCTATACAATTTTATTACTCATTCTCAGCTTGGAATTTGGCTAATGTACATGTTCGGTCGTATCGCACGGAATCGACACTTAACCGTAATAATCTATTTTGTGTTATTTATTTGTTATCTATGTAGTAAACTCCACAACATTTGATGAGTTTATGGAAATGTATGAGTAAGGCATTGAAGAATTTGAGTCTTTAGACCCAATTCATTGAGATGATTGAATGACGATTGGGAATTTGACAGAATGCCTCAGTTAAATTGAAAAATGTTTACCAATTTTTCAAAATGCAGAATCCAACGAAGTGTATACATTTTCGACAAAACAAGGAATAAAAAAATTATTAGCAAGCCGCAACGAAGTATTGTGAAAAAAAAATAATCTGAGTCGCAGACTAACTCTTTGTTGTTGTTGTTGTTGCACGCTCCCATTCGTCAGCAGTTCTAGACCAGGTCTATGACATCGTACACTTTCGGATAGTTCAGCACCAGCAAGGGAACGCCTGCTGAGTCCTGCCTGGTGAGCCCTAGGCACTTGAGGATATATGAAATATGTATGATGTATGACGTAGATTGTATGAAACCTTCTACATCAAAGTAACTTCGATTCGCGATACTGTAATTGTGTTGTCTAAGATATTATTAAACATTTTTGTGCTACATTATTTTCTTTCATCAGTCGAACGGGAATCTTTTGAACTACATCTATCCATCCACTCAGATCATGTGATTTGAACTTTCATTTACCGCTTGGTGTAAATTCTGAGATGTTTGGAAATTCTGCCCTCTTATTCCTTGTCCATCATAATGTAATCGGCTGCAGCTGTTGTGTTTTTGTGTTGTGTGTTTTCTTTGTGGTGCTTTTCATATATGAGTGTGTGTGTTTCTGCATGTGACTAACAGGATTAACAATGAACATCGAATTGCCTAGTCATTGCAACATCGACCATGATAAATAATGTCTTAATTAAGAAATTCTTGCCATTCGACACACCCTTTTAGTTAATAACTAATAATGGCTACGAATACCACCCACACACTACATAATTTGTGTTTATCAAAACATATAGAAGAATAGGTGATCAGAAGGTTTTTTTCTCAATTGCTTCTTAAAAGAATCTGCCTTTTATGTCTTATAATTTTTTTTTTTTGCTTAAAATATTTTAACACATTTTCCTTTGAAATAAATGAAGAAAAACAATTGAAGTGCATCAGTATCGTCTATACTTGGCTGATAAGTTATCTGCCCGGTAAAAACTTCTACATCTTTAATAGTATGGTGATCTAGGGTTATTTCACCATCAGGGGTGAGCTCTGTGGCTACTTTCAGAGCTTCCGTAACCACTTCCCCAGGCAAGATGTATAACTTGTACGTAAATATTTGCTACGAAACAGTAATCCCTTTCTTAAACTTGCAAACAAAAGTCAAGGGTAAGAACTTAGAATGAAAATAATTTTCATAAATGTGTTGAATATATAGCTATAGGTATCCATTAAGATGATTTCAATTTGTTTTTAAAACAAATCTTTCAAATGTTTCCAATTCTTTGTGATGCATTATTTTTAAACATTTTATTGTTTATGCAGTTTTTAATTAAGAGTCAAAATAAGCTGCAATTTATAATTAAGAGCCATTTAAAATGAGCTGAAATGGGAAAAATATACTATTATCGTTATTTTAATTGCTAGATTATTATTTATCATATAATATATCCAATCGAATAAAACGTAATATATAATCTCTAAAATAGCATTAATCATTAAATTTAATTTATAAAAAGAAACTCAGAATCTAAAAGCATTATTTTTTGGTTTTAAATACTATCAATAAAACTAGCATGATTTATAAAAAGTTCAGAAGAAATAAGTTGTAAAATACTTATATATATTTTGGTTTGAGATTCTAGCAGAAGACAGTGTTTCCTCTTTTGTACAACTGACTGAACGTGCTGGGATTATATTTTCCTTCTGTCTTAGCTACTTTATTGGTGTTGATATTTAACATGTTTAATTAAAATGGCTATCTTCACATTGACCATCATTGTGCCACAATTGAGTCATGCGGTTATAGGTAATAGGAGTCGCAGTGGAAAAAAAAACTCCTTTACAGTTTCTTATCAATCTATCAATCTTCGAAGGAAAAATATTCTTTTCTTTATGTTTTTAAAAGTTTGGTATAACATATAAGTGAAAAGTGTTTGTAATTCATCATAAATCTTGAGTGAAATACTCTTTTTCTCCTCCAGAAAAGCTGCATTTTCTTAAATTAATGTACAACTAAAGTTTGTGTTCTAAAATATCGCTGTACAAGACACATTGCAAGATATTTGAAACCGGGTAAAATTTGAAATGCACCACTATTTGTTTTTTCCTGTCCCTAATGATCCGGAGTAAAATCAATTCCTCGATCACTAATGCATTTGATTTCAGGGTTCAAAAGCATGATAAAAAAATCATTTTTTATCATGCTTTGGGGAGAAATTTTTAAGGAAACGTGGTTATTTAATACTCATATTTACTAGCTACGTGATGAGCGGCAGTATGAGTCCAGCCACAAATTTTGAATTTTTAAGCCCATCACACGTATTACATGGGACGTAGCTGTGTATTATACAAGGCTAGGCTTAAAAGCTTTGACGCAGCTTGACACCAAAGTTACAAAACCGGTGTACTAACTCAAATCATTCCTTCGTCAATTGACAGAAATTCAAAAATACAACGTTCATTATCGATAATCAAAGTTCATCCTTTCTTTGTGTTGCTGGAATGTGATACTAAATCACATTAAACTAAAAGCTCTTAAGTTACTTGCATGAATACTTTGCACGTTTGTGTTTATAAGCAAAAATATTACGTAAAGTCCTGACAGATTGTCAATATCCAATAATTTGTTTTAAATTTGTTTCACAAACGACGAGGAATTGTTGAAAATGTATGTATTTTTTTTTATGAACAGTTGTGCACCAAGAGGAAAACTACAGAAATACTTAAATAATTTAAAAACATAATATTATAAAAGAAATATTCATGTACTATAGAAATTCGCGCTAAATACCTTAAATTTTTTAAAAATAATTTTTATATCTATCCTTTTTTTTAAACATGCTGAAACATTTAAAGAGCCACAAAATAATTTTGGTATTAATGTTTTTAGGCAATACTTCATAAGTAATTCAATGTCAAGTTGTTGATTTGTTTATCGTGTATTATATCACCATAAATTTTCTAGTTCACATTTACGTGATGTTGCATGCTAAACAACTAGTTTAAAAAGGAATCTTCCTCAATTGCTTCATCATAATCATATCTGGCAAGGTAGCTCTTTGTGCTTAAGTGCTTAAGAGCTTTTATTTCTGGCCTCTGATGTTTGCTCCTTACAAAATAAGGGATCTCCGCAATTCTTTGTCTATTCAATCATCTAAAAAGCATCACGGAGTATGATTGTGTACCACTGGATTTACATCAAAAGTCAAGGTAGTGAATGTGTAGACCAAGAATTTGAACACTAGATGGCATCATAGTCTAGCCCTATAGGTTGCAAATATACTTCATAAACAGCTTAAAAATGAATATTTCTAAGAACACAAATAGTAATATGAAAATATATATTACATAACCAACAGCGAATATATAATGTTCTAAATGTATTGGAGACAGAGTGGGTGGAGGGGGGGGGAGGGGCGTCCATGGAAAGGCAGAATGGTTGGAATAACAAATGCTGCACAGAATTAGTCGGGTGTGTTAATAGGTTGGACAACTTGTTTAATCTTATAAATGTGAATTTGCTTACCACATTAATGTTTCAAATACGGATTGTGTTTCAAGAAAAAGAAATAATGCTAGTGAATGCTGCACCTAACTTCTGCAAAGCTAATGAAGTTTGTGTTAGTTTCAATCCTTAATTTTATGCCCGTGGACAGTAGAAGCTATGTTTATTGTTTGGAAATGATTTTTCTCATAAGTATCTGATAAATCTATTAAGTTGTTCTGAAAGCAATTTCTTGTTTTGTTTTATTTTATTCGTGTGTGTGTGAAAAGTAAAGACAATTTTATGAATAAATATTTATTTAATTATATAAGCTGAACCAGCTAATTTTATTAAGCCTGTCCAATACCTTTTGCCATCTTTTTGGTAGTAACACGATTCCACGTTCTTAAAAATTTTTGTTCTTTGATGTTAAATAACTGATCCACGCAATTTTTGACCTCGTCATTTGAAGTAAATGTTTTACCGTCTAAAAAGATTTTGGAGAGCGGTTCAAATAATAATAAGGTGCCAGATCTAAAGAATATGGTGGGTGTGGCAGAATATCCCATTCAAGCTTTTAATGGCTTTTGGCGAGTTACGAAACTTATTTGAGTTCTCGCATTACCTTGGGGGATCACTACACCTTCTCTCTTGATCAATTCTGGTATTTTTTTTGTTTAAGTGAATCATTCAGTACGTCCAGCTGAGCACACTCTTCAGAATTAGTTGTTGTGTTTTCCGTCGTGAGCACACGATGAACCCTGACGTCAAACTGTGAGGTTAAGCCTGTGGCCACGGTAGCCGAGTGGTCAAGGTATCGGACCGTGGCTTGCCATGTCACGAGTTCGAGCCCAGTACCACTAAAGATCCGCCGTGTAGGGCAGCGATGCACGTTAAATCTGTCGAGAGCTGAAACGTCCTCCCGTTGGTGTGGTGTGATAGTTAGGAGAGGGGGGTACCAGCTCAGGTGTCGTCCACGTCACTTGACCATGGTTCAAAATTACGTGGTCCGTCACCAAAGGCCCTTGTGTAGCTAAACAGTGCTACGTTAATAATCAATCAATCACTCAATCAATCAGTTGAGGTTAAACCTAGACCTTTCAAGGGGTCATGGACACTTGAATTTGAATTTCAGTGACCTCACAAGTTGTTACACGCGTTTGTCTTCATTGTGTCTTTATTAGGTTCAATTGGCCTTCCAGAACGTGGTGCATCTTCAACATCAAAACTGGTGGATCGACACTTTGCAAACCAGTTTTGGCACTTGCATATCATCAATACATCGTCTCCTTACATATCGGCTAATATTTTTCTTGCTTGAACACCATTTTTATCTTTTCGATAGTAAAAAAGTAAAATATGCCCCAAATCCTGCATTTCACTCTCCATATTTGAAAGGGCCCTAAACTATTGGGTAGAATCATTTAGACTTTTTCACAAGCAAGCCTTGTTATATTTGTTTTTAAATCATGTAATGATTATGCGGCTTAAGTAGGAAGCTGGGTGTAAAAAGACACATTTAAATATTCTGACGGGAAAAAAGAAAATTGCTTTCTGAACAACCCAGTATTTATATATTTTTCTACTTACTGTGAAGTTTCAATGTGTAATGAACATAGCAATGTTTTTCCACAGAAAACCATGAAACACTATATTCTTTGTTGATTATTTATATCTGAAAATAAGAATTAGTAATTGGTTTCTGGAACCGAAATAAGACTATCAGTGCGAAGTATACTGTAGTGAGAAACGTAAACAAAATTGAAATTACAAAATGTAAAAGCAAGGAGAGATTTGAAGAGTTGTGCAAGTGTACTTAACATGTGTTATAGGTACATGTACTTAATTTGAATCTCGTATGTATATGTAATGGTAATGTTAATTTAAATTACACCACATATTAATGGATAGTATATATTGTGTCGCAAACTTCAATTCATATTCCAAATATGGAAGTTTAATTTAAAAGATTTAGTTTTGTTTGCTAAAGGAGATTTAGAAAGAGAAAAATAAAGAGTATCTAAGGAAATATGTGAACAACTATGAAAATAATTTAATTTTCTTACAAAGTTACAACTCAATGAGCTTTGAGGTTGACATCATAAATATATATCAAATTAAAAAAAGCCATTTGCACTAAAGTAAAGTTCTTTACATTTCCTCAACATAACACATTAGATATCTGAACAGTTGAATGAAAAATAAGTGTTATTTTAGACTCTGTTCTGAAGAATCCGGCGATTTTATGGAAGTGGAACACCCTACTAAACTTATTTCTCATAAAATCCCATTAAACGCCCATTCTCATTACTCTTTTGGGGTTTGTGAATATTGTGCGTGATACGACAGTGATGATAACTGATGTGATCGCTGCGTTAAAGTATTCAAAATGAGACATCGTGCAGGTCTTGCCACCAGTTTTTAGTTCGAGATTCAGGCGGTTTTATGGAATCTGGTCTAGTTTGTACGCGAGTCCCTGGTTTTGCCTTTTTGTGTCTCTCTAAAGTTGGATATTGACACGCTTCCTAAAGAAAACACGTGATATAAAACAGTTTCTGTTTGGCGTAGCCCAGATTACTATTCAGCCATTGGTACCTTGTCGATCTTTGTAGGATTGGCATGAGAACTGCCGCAGTCTCCACCAAAGGACCCATTTCCTGTTCGGGAACCAGAGACGTCACAACGGTCATGTAGTTCTGCGTGGTAAAGTATCAAGACTGGACACTACGTTGCTTATATTCTAAGGTGAGTCAACCTTTATCCAGCCAACGGAGAGGTGGCCGGTGCAGTTCCCATGCCAATCTCCTACTACGTCCAAACAGAATTGGTTCTGCATTACGTGATGCTTTAGAAGGGTGTGAATTGTTCAATATTTAAGTAAAAACCAAAAGACTCTAAATTAGCTAAGAAGCTTCACAAACGCTAGAAAAAACTTCTACAATCTAACGGAATCTATCTCACAGTTACTGTGACCTATCAAGGCTCACATTTATTAACATCCGAATGTCGTTCCAAAGCAGCCTTTCACAAGAATGATCCAGCCTTAACGGTGACTTCAACAGCACTGTACAATAGCGGTGCCGTAGCAGAACTTTGTTAGTTCCTCAAAAGCCTTGTCCAAAGTAAGGTCAAAGGTTGATTTGCTGCAGAATTTATGAGTCGGAATTGTCCTCTTTTAGAATCCAAGTGTGACCTTTGAGAAAAAATTAGTTTAACAGGAAGTCTGTTTCGCAACAGAGACCACCGTACTCTCTATCGATCCTTTAAGAATCATAAAAGAGAATAATGATTATCCATGAGAAAAATGTGAATGTATGACATCTGTAGAAGAATCCACAGTAAAACTTATTTCATGAATTACATGAAACATTGTTAAATATTATTTGAAAGCTATGTTAAAAAGTAGTTACATCAACTTATTAGGTAATATAAAACCTTTAAATAGGTACCTAGAATGAATCAAAGTCACTCTATAGATCATAGGTTTCCAACCCTTTTCGAACTGGTGCCCCCTTTTCTAATGACTAGTTTGATACATTTCAGAGAAATAAGAGTTTACCTACATAATGCGTTGTGGAAACAAAAATTAAATTTTTTAAAAAAATATTCTATTACTAATAGAATATACTTTTTTAATTTAATTTTTTTCTAACACCCCCAATTTTTTTTTACTTGCTCATCTGAAATTGATATTGCCACGAATAAATGTGTAATATTATATAATTTAGTCATAGATAGGATATTGTTGGAATTGAAATGCTACTGAATCTCTTTGTTTAAAAGAAAGCAATGAAAGTTTTAGCTTACCTGCTACCAGGACAGGCAGGTGTTTAAAGATACGAAGTATTCTATAGTAAACTATTACTTTCCAAATAAATAAATTGACAGTTTCAGCTTTTAAGGAATCACACGCTAATTCTAGGTTAACATTTGTTATTATATTTCTTGAATAATGTACAAAATGAAGGCAGTGGACAAAACATTTTTCCTACTGCTCACATACACCCCTATGTGCCGACTTAACGCCCTCTTACTTGTTCTTGGTCCTTTACTGTCCCCTGAAAGCTTCAAACACCCACGTAGAAATCTAAGCTCTAGATTTAATTCTTTAAGTTAATATTATCTAAATTCGAATTAAAATTGCGAAGTTGGCAAGAAACATCTATATTGCAGAGGTTGCGATCTGTCATGGATAAAAGATAAGGGTTGAAAATTACCACATGGGAATTTTTGTTTAACTCATCTGGATAAATAGACGCAGGGGACAAGTTTCTAGACCACCATACCTAATCGGTTTCTATTTATTTTTTTTCATTGAGTCTTCTATATTTGTAAAATGAATCATTCACTTAGACAGTTTCTTTTAAAACGTTTTCTTTATTTGTGACATCTCTTTTTTTTACCCCGAGAAAAAATTCTTCCGTGTTTTTTATTTCTTTTTTTCTTTTCCTCCTATTTCTCTCCTCTTTCTATAGCTTCTTTTCTTCGCTTCTTTTTAAGCAGACGGTGAATATCTGATGTATATATTGAATTTCAGTAGATTCCAAGAAAGTAAAATTAAGTTATGGTCGTTTTTGTAAAGGACTAGAATCTTCACAGGCAAGTTTTAATCGGAGGAGAAGAGTGGTTGGAATTTCAACAAGGAAGGGAAACTTACTCTCAAAAATGAGTAAATAGATATATGCCAAGTAATGGGCTGAACTCTTGCGATGTCATAGTCACATGATAATAACCCCAGCTTTTAGTCATTCAGTTCAAAACCTAATGTTATCTCATAGTCACATGATAAAAGCAATCACGTGTTTCCAGCTGATTAGTTAAGGCACTTCACTGTTGCCAACTTTTAAACACTTGAAAACATCCACATAAAAAATACCAGTTTGTCAACAACAATAATGTACATAGACGAAAGGCATTTTATACAAAATTACATGCATAAAATAAGATTTTCTTTAATTTTAAAATCTTTTGAAGAAATTTATTTTTTATAACATTTGAAGATTTTTACCCAATTATAAAATTTGAAATTTTACCCAAGTATTACAAATAGAACCACAAGTATAATTACTCTGGTGTAAGAAATTTCGAGAATTTGTCGATTATCTCTAGAGCTACTGAACCGATTTTAATAAAATTTGATAGGTATATACATTGATACAATACAAAACAAATGACCATTCAACAATTGCAATACACCCGCATGATCCTGTGTAACACACATTGGAATTGTAAGGTATGAAACAGCGGTTGCAGAATACACAAAAGAAATTGGTTAATAGAGGGTATGACCCCCCTTTTACAGCTATATCAGCCTCGAAGCATGATGTCATACTTGAAATAAGGCAGTTTATCAGTTCTTGAGAGAGAGAGAGAGAGTGAGAGGCAATTGGTCTCATTCGTTCAGCAACGCTGCTTTCATTTCCTGGATGGTTCTTGGAAGGGGTTGGGAGTTGCATTTGTCCTCCCCAGAGTGTCTCAGAACATGCTCTATAGAATTGTGGTTTGGAGACCTGGCTGACCAATCCATACGGCGAATATCTTCACTTTAAAGAAATTCGTCGACTGGAAGAGTTCTATGTGGCCTCGTGTTATCGTCCCTTAAAAGGAATTCGAGGCTACATGCACCCCTGAAAAGCTGAACATAGGGCTGCAAGAGCTCAATCCCAGTCACAGGGCCTCTTTCAAAGACATGGGGAGGTGCACGACCAACCAACATGATGCCTTCTCAGACCATTAACCCTCCTCCATCATAATTGTCAATTTCACGGACTTTGGAGGGCAGGTAATGGATCCCTTGTTCTCTTTATATGAACGCATGGCGATAATCGGTGTTTAGGCTGAAACATGAATCATCGGTGAATAGAACAGAGTCGCCCATTGATCCCTACTCCAACCTCTATGCGGTCCGCACCAGGCTAAACGGACTCTTTTGTTCGTATACGTGAACAGGACGCAAACAGCAGGTCTTCTGGCAAACAACACTCTCTCATGACATTTTTTTTACCCTTGATACATGGGTTCCTGGGAACGCTTACAAGTAATGCAAGAGCCACAAGAAGCTGTAGCCCCTCTGTTACGCCTTACTGTAATCGACAAATGGCGATCTTCTCTTGCTGTTGTGGCTCTGGGATGACCTTGAGCATGCTTTATCTCGATGGATCCAGTATCTCAGAACTGTTTTCATAGGTTACAAACGATGCTGAGCGTTAAATTGAATTCTCTACAAATCTGGACTTGACATTGTCTTTCTTCTAGCCTCCCCACGATTCGCCACTTTATTCCTTCATCTAAACATTGGAGGTTACTAATTTCTACTGTTAAAATTTGAATTAAACCGATTTCTTCAAAATAACACCAAAAAATTCATTGAGGTGTGCTGGCAAACGAAATATGTTTTTAAATTTCACGCGCTTGTAAAGCTGGTCTTTCTGCTGGCTCCGCCCACACACACGTGAAAGCGTACATACTTGCCGTACAAGATTTGCATTTTTCCAATTCCTACTATTAGTTCACACTCTCTATTTATTTATATATCTTGGTGGAATTTTCAATCGTTAATAAAATACATTTTAAAGCACTCAATTCAGCTGAAATGTTATATACATGATTATTTTGGATGACAATACAATAATTTAATTACAGTTAATAAACATTAATTGATTAAAAGTAATTATTTAAAGAATTACAAATACAGTCACATTGGCATCATTTTTGGCGACTTGTGTCAAAACTTGAAAAGGTTTTTCCTCTCACGTTTTAAAGCATTCAGTGGAACTGAAATTTTATATACACGATTGTTTTGGATGACAATACGATACTTTAATGATAATTAATAAAACTAGTTACCACTTTAATGTTGTGATTCTGTCATATGTATATACATATTTATATTAATTGTAACTATTTAATAAAAAGTAGCTAAAATAAAGTTTTTCTTTGTTGATCTAAGTAGAAATTGACTTAATTTTTTTTGTTTATTACTTGTGTGTGTGTTATCTACATACAGTGGTGTTTCATTTAGTTCAGTTCTTTTCATGCAATTCCATAAAATATGCAAATTTTCTTAATTTATTTCATCAGTGTAGTTTGATGTCTGTTTTGCATCCAATGGAGAACATCTCTATCATGTGACCATCATGAATTGAGCCCATTGTGGAATTAAACCCAAAAATACGTTTAAGAGTATATTCCTTTACGTAAAAGAGAAATAGTTATGTTCCTATCGAGCCTTTATCTATATATACTTTCGTTATATTTTTACAGAAAATAATCTTTTTAAATACGATGCAGTATATTAAATTAACAAGTTATTCATTATAGTTAATCGATTTTTTCCTGGATAAAAATAAATTTTTATTTTTAAGAAAATTATAGCGTTTTATAAACGGGGAGGGCTACCCACTTCAGCCCTAAAAATTCAGTGGTGGGCTGCATGCCAATAGCATGTTGAGTGAAACTATTTTTAAGACATTTTAATATTCTGGAATGTATTTGCACATTGTTATATTTTTATAGTGTATGAGAACAAAGAAAGATAATCTTAAGAGCTATTTTTTATCGACAAAGATGATAATGCGAAGAAATTTATTTGCATATAATAATAAATGAGCAAAATTAACCCATTTATAAATGACATAAAGAGTTCTGTAAAAACTGTATCCTTTACCGTTTAAGCAAATACGGAAATTAATAAAGAAGAAGGAATCTTTTTTAACGAGCCAATTAATCCTTTCTAATTCCTTATTCAATATTTCTGCTTAAATGTTTTATTTAGTTTTAGTTATCTTTAATGTTCAAAAGTTTAATATCATAGAGTATTTAAACTTAGTGCTATTAAACTTGTATACATTATTTAAAATTAATATTCACTTATTTCAGATAAGCAGAATATGCATTAAATTGAGTTGATAACTACAAAATACAAACCTGAATTAATTTTTCTAAAATTTAATCTGACCGAATTTAAGTAAGTTTGTTTTGCTTGTAGCACTTTATACATTATTTATAAGTAGTTTTAATGTTTTACGCAGTGCAAGTCTCTTAGATAAAATCAATTTTTGTTTTGTTGTGACATGTTTAATCCATTTAATAAGAGATAAAACAGGTGTCTTCTTCCTACACTGTTTCCCGTTAACCTGTAATGTTTTCATCCACGAACCCTTACTAATCCTCTTAGGGAATTCTAACTCTTTTAAAGGTTGTTCTATTGAAAACTTCCTACCGAAGAAGAAAATACGGTTTATGTGTAAATGAAGGGTTATATTTAAGCATTAGCTTTTAGGTACGCAAAGTTAAGAGTTAGAAATCAGTGGTTACTAATTGAGAGCTATTCGAGAGTTGCTCGGCGAATATTTGATGAACAATTAAAGATTTCTAATTGACAATTTAGTCAATAAGTTAGAGTACATTTATAACGACCGGAGGTCGAATAGCTGAAAATGGGATTACGGTAATTTTGACCGCAGATAACCAAAGCGTTCCAAGAGTAAGTTAACGGAATTATTATCAATTATTAAGTATCCTTTCTACCGTGCAACTTAATAAAATTCTATACTTAATACTGGGTTGTTAAAATTAAGTGAAAGAATAATAAATTAAAATTGTTCTGATTATGGCTGATCTTTCTTGTAACCCTCAAACACCAATAAATGAGATGGCGAGTTTATTACAGCCTGTTTCTACGGTCTTAATTCTAGACTTGTGTTCCATGGAGTAATTTAATGTGTGTGTATATATCGGGAAAAATAAAATATGCAGTTATAATTGACGTAGGATAAAATTGAAAAAAAAAATTGAAACAGTTTTTTTCAGTTAGGTAGATTATTGAAAACATTTCTAAAAAAATTCTGTTCTGTTAAATAATATATTTGGCGAATTTATATACCATCTTTGCTAAACAGGAATTTAACGAATGTTAATATTGAAAGTAATAAGTGTTATATTACCAGAAACATTTAGAAGAAAGTATGCAAGAGGTTTTATTCTTTAGTCATCTTGAAATTAAAAAAAAACCATGTATCACTCAGTATTGCATTTTCAAGTAATGTGCTTGTATCAGTTAAAATCAGTATTTCATTATTTGATCACAGAAATTTGGAAACATGGTGGCCAACAACCCCTTGCGCGAATTGCTATTCCAAAAATATTTTTATCGTCTTACTTTTCAGTAATAAATTTGTTTTTAAAAACAAAAAATTTTCTTTGCCCCCTGGATTTGAAACATAATGGTTGTAGAGTGATTTTTTGCACTCTAGTAACCCAATAACCAAGTTGATTTCCGCAAAACTGATTTTCAGTGGATCTCTACTCTGTAAAATAAACATGCGTGCTAAATTTCCAGTAAAAATCTAATAGAGTAAAAATGGAAGGTTTATTACCAATGTGTCCCGTTACTCCTTTGAGAGTCGATTTTCAAAAGAAAAGTTTTTAGCGTGTATCAATTCAATAAAATAAACATGTAAGCCAAATTTCCTTATTATAGACCTAGTAGTTCGAAAACGGGATTATTTTTTTGTTAATACGTCCCGGTAACACACGTTTCCTCCAGGAGTCGATTTCCATAAAATCTATTCTTAGTGGATCTTTATGCAACAAAAGAAACAATCTTATCGAATTTCAAGTATGTGGTATAACAATTCTAAAACAGGATTTTTTTGTAACTTCTTTTGACCCTTCGCCACCTCCTCCTTTGGGGTCGATTTTCGCAAAACTCTTTGTTAAAGGAACTTGCCTACCGATTTTCAAGCAGGTGGGTCTAATAGTTTAAGGCTACACAATACCATTTTTCAAAACATTTTTTGAAGTCAGTAACAGTAAAAATAATTTATGTTTTATATTCAGGTTATATTATTAAGTTGATTCTGAAAGTATAAAGTCAGTTTGACCAGCCATTATTTTACAATTTTAAAAAATTAAGAATTTTTGAAGTTTTCTCAAATTTTTATAAAGTGCTCGATTTTTAAAATGTTTTAGTCGTTTTAAGTTATTTATGTTTCTTATATTATTGCAAACAAAAGTTAGCATGGATTTGAAAATCTATTTCCTTGTTGATTTTTAATAATTACTTATCTAGAAAAACTTGGGAAAAACACTAAAATTTTTAAAATAGTGACTTAAGCATTTTTCAAAAAAAATAATTTGGAATCTCAGCCTTAAATTCATATTAACTTTTATAGAATATACGTTTGGGAGTATATACAAAAGAAATTCAAGGCTCTATGATGAACAGAAAAAAAACCTTAGACATTAGAAAACACTTATACCTTCAAAATTGAAAGGCTGAGAAAAACGCATTTAAAGCATGTAAAGGTATAAAACAAAAACTATAATGCCCGCAAAGCTCTAAATTCTTAAAATGTTTGTTCTGTATTAAAACCACAGTTTAGTTACATATAATTAAAAAAATGTTTTTTTTAAATTCAAAATATATTTTTTCATAATATTGATAGCATTTGTTACGACGACAGTTAATTCAGCTTAGTCTTAAACTAATATTCTCACAAAAGTTTAGAAACACAAAACGTTTATGTACAATATAATAATGAAACTAACTTAAGCTAAAAATTGCCAGGTTTGTTTATAAAATTTAATTTTTTTCAGTTTTTAATCGGTCAGTTCAGGAAGTTTTATCTCTTGTTGTTTGGTATATTAAGGAAATATATTCATTTATATCAGCAATACTTGAATTCAGAATATTTTTATTCAGAAGTCTAATTGCAGTATCATCTGAGGACTGATTTTTAGATACATCATTTTCAATAGTATTCCATCTCGTCAAAATATTGTTTCTCGTAGTAACCTGAGAATGGCATTTTCTCAACAGGAAAAAATTAATGATAAAGCTTATAAGTTATATAAACTATTTTTTAAAGCAAAAATTGGCCTTGAAAATAGTTTTAATAATTAATTATGATAGCTCAAAAAACTCAAAACATAATCAAACAGAAATTTTTTTAGTTATTAAAATTGGAATTAATAAACATTTCACGCCAAAATAGTTCTTTTTACTCTAAAATATTTTTAATTAATTCTACTTAAGAGTGCAAAAATGCTTTAAAATAAAACCGAATATCTTAAAAACTAATTTGTTAACATATCTGATATTTGGTGGCAAGCTTCTCTATGATGTGAGCCACAAGAAAATGAAAAAATAACTTTTTCGTTAATTATGAAATCTTTAGGATACTGTGTAGTATTAAAAACGCCAATATTTATCTATTACGTTTCTTTATTCCTTGAAATGCCCCTTGGGGGTCGTTTATCATAAAACCTGTTTTGTAGCTGTTCTCTACTACATGAAAGAAACCTGTTAACAAAATTTCAAGACTTTACGTTAAATAATTTAAAAGTGGAAATAATTACCTATAACACCCAAGCCCCCGAAACGTCTCTTGGAGGTCGATGTTCACGAAATTCATTTTGTGCTGGATCTCTACTCTATGAAAGAAATCGTCTTACCAAATTTCAAGACTGTATGTCCAGCAATTTAAAAATGGGAATAATTATCTATAACACACCTTAATTCCCCGTAACGCCCCTTGGGTTTCGATTTTAGTAAAATCCGTTCTTAGGGAAACTCTATTTTTTGTAAGGTGCATGCCTATAAAATTTCGAGTCTATAGGTTTAATAGTTCTAGAGATATTGTGAAGAGTGAGATAGAATCGCTTTTCTCCTTTATAAATATACAGATAAATCAATCAATTATATGTTTAAAGATATTTGAAATGAGATCATAAGTTAATTTTTCATAATCGAGTATATACATAACGCTATTTTAGTAAGCAAGAAATTACACATACCTTTGAGTTTGCTTATGAAATGCAAATGAACTAGTATAAAAAAATAGCATGAAAATAGTATTTTTTTTCTTTCTTAAGAATATAAGTAAAAAAAAAACATTCGAGTTACAGCTGTATATTAAAAACGGTGTAGTATTAACTGTAGTTATTTCTTTAAAAAAGTACTTTTTTAAATAATGTGAAGTTCAAAAAAAGTAAGCTTTATGCATAATTATTCTCAAAATGATTTTCTCTATTATTTCTGTTTGTTCTAATACTTTTTTATAGTATTTATACCTAATCATATTTTGCTTCAAGGTCTTTTAATCAAGCAGGAGTAGAGCTTTGTATAAAACATAGTCCTTACAATACGGAGAGATTTACAGGAATTCTGAAAAATGAAGGGAAAAAAAATCTTGCTTTGGCAAGAAAATTTATTTCCAGATGAATAATTTAATAAGTTGTATTAAGTAGTTTTCATTCTCTCGGGGAAAAAAACACCACAAAGACTTTGTGATGAAACAGTTGCTTTAAGGGATTTTTTTTAAAAAACTTGAATACTCAATGACTTAGTTGAGAAAATGATGAATTTCCTAAAGAAAAGATTTGATACTCTTAACATACATAAAAAAGGAGATGGGGATGAATTTGATGATTTTTTTACGTTTTTTTAAATAATTATACAATACTTATAGATATATTTATAGGCAGAATGGATTGAAATTTGATACGGCACTTATATTGCATATGTATGGTATGGATATATTATTCATGTTTTAAAAATCTAAATGCACTTTAAATTAATTCAGAGTGGAATTTTTAAAATTATTTACGTTAGTATAAAAATATCTTGAATTATTTCTGGAATAGATGTCAAAGTTTATAACGTTACTACAGTATGGTACGCATTTCCTTAATTTTATAAGCTAATTGAATTTATAGTTGAATTTTATACTGAAGCGTAACGTATTTAATTGATGAAAAAATTCAAATAATTTAGCCTCTTCATTGTAGCACCCGTACGTAGTACGGGTATTACGTTCGGGGCACTACTGCTTATTACGGCGTGCGGGCATTCTTGATTCTCTATCGTTTGAACTGTTTCGCCCTTAATGTTGGTTACATTTTTGTCATCATATTAGTTGAATAGAGGGCAATAGTTGTATGGTAAAATAAGTTCAGGAAATGCAGTAAAAAAATTTTAAGTTATTGTACTTTTTTATCCTTACAGGCTTGAGTGTAGTTTCACTGTTAAGCATTCATGTAGGAAAAATTGACAACTTACAGGGAAAATGCTATTATTTTCATTAAAAATAAAAATTAATCCTAAATGATGAAAAAAACTAAAAATGAAAATTGTAATAACCTTTTCCTACTTAAAATTGCGGCATTAATAAAAAAAGTAAAATAAATAGATGTGAAATTTTTTGGAGTGAATTCTGGGAAAAATGAAACTGTTAAATGTTTAACAACAGTCATTAAATTTTGTGTACATATGTCATCTGAATTTTATGGTGTTATTTTTATTTAATCAGAAATTAAAGAGTATAACACATTTTTTTGAGTTTTTGTTATATTTCTGAATATATTCTGTTATACTTTGAAAATTTTGTTCTGTTTTTTGCAAATAAAACAATAGATAATAAAATAGTAAATATTTGCTCGCTATATAAAAAAATTATTATATGCTTTAATAGACATTTCAGCATAAATTCATTCTTTCGCCGAATGCAGATGTATTTCAGCAAATAGTTATGAAATTCTTAGATTCCCTCACATCTAAAGCAGATTTCGTGGCAAAATCCTTTGAAAGTTAAGCGAAAGCTTTGTAGAAATACGAACTCCAAAAGAAATGTGATTAACGTAATTGCTTATCATCGAAATAATCTTGTAAATTCTTAGGTTTGGAATTAACATTGGGAAGGCAATATTGCTTCCGAAGTGCTTTTTTTTTAAATTTCAAATACCTCTACACCCTTAATGCAAGGAGAAAATGTAAAAGAATTTATTTTATGAATTCTTTAAATATTTTTTAATTCTTTCCTACTGAAGAAATACAGTTTCATTTTACTATTAAACACCACAATAAATCACTAACATTTAACAGAAAAGATAGATTTTACATACAGCGTGTTCCCAAATCCGACCGTCAAATTCCGAGGAGAATTCATCTTAGAACAAAGGGGCACAAACCACGTTTAGTCAGTGAAACTTACAATAATAGTAGTCATCGGGAAGACCAGCCTTATATATTCCTACAGCTTGCCCTCCAGGAGTGTCTGCAGATAGTACCCACTTCTGCGCACCAGAATATGTGGTTCATGCTCGAAGGTGCACCAGCACATTTTTCGACTACAGTGCGTGGCCAATCCGAATCCAATCCTCCGCGGGCCGATTCCAATCCACCTGCATATTTCATATTTTGAGTGGAGTATTGGATTCGGCGAACCTGCTGCTTGGCATCCACGCTCCTCAGATACCAGTCCCCTGGATTTCTTCTTCTGAAACCGCTTGTGCATGAGACATCGGTGGCTACTGTGGAGCATACCACGGCACGGATCTCCAACGCTTTAGCTGACGTCACCAGCACACTGGATTTGTTTGAACATATCGAACAATCCCTTTCGTTGTTGCCGGCTGTGATATGACCTACGCCTTGGCTACTTCGAACAATTCCTGTAACAATCACTTGTCGCTGTATTTCTAATGTTTAGCTATGATGCATTGTTCGTATTACTAAGGTTTGATTATAGCAATGGGCAGGGAAACAAATTAAAAACATGGAGTCTAAAATTTAAATAGTAAAGTTTATTTTAAAGAAAAAAACAACTAAAGAAAAAACACTTAATTTAATTAACAGAGCTCAGGACAATGACTGCATTCATTCGTACCCAGCCATAGAATGAATTCTTTTCTAAACCCCAAGAGAGGAAGAGGATTCTCTGGCGTCTTTCGGCCACACCTTTAATACTTCGCCTTCCAAACCCCAAGGGGAGGGACTAAACATCTCTTGTAGCAGGTGGTGAAGAACACTTTGGAGTCTTACAGTATTATAAACATGCTTTACATCTAATAAATGTCTTCCTTACCTCTTATTGACCCGCTTCATTCCATTCGACATCATCCCCTCTGTGGTAGTTTTTGCGATCACTCCAAATAAACGCGGTTTTTGAACCATGTTCTATAGGAATTTGTTATCTTCATGCTGCATGTTATCACCTCTCTAAATTTAGCGGTCGAATTTAGCAAAACTTTGTATTTATGCATTCATTTCTTAGATATTGACCAAAACGGTATCTTATTAGATAGAACGTGGTCGGGTGTTATATTTTTCTTTTCTACAGGCCCCTTTGCAGGATTCAAGTGACTGTAGTATAGTGGCCATAGACCCGCGCTCGTGTTCATTGTGTTATGAATTCAAGTTCGGAGGCCACTGAAGACCTACTATGTAAAGGGGTTAATTCTGCCAAGGCTCTCAAAATTCTCATGTTGGCGGGGAAGTTTGCAAAGTGGGATGCCAGAGAGTTCAGATGTCATCATGTCGAACTTCGAATAAAATTAAAAGATCCTCCGCAATAGCTCTCGTGCTACTTTGTGTGACTGGAATGAATACTCATAAATTTCCACGGGGAAGCACTAAAACATTTCTACTGAATTAATACCCAATCGACGCTTTAAACTAGGAATTTACGTTACGTTTTCATTACAGGGTGCCGGGCTTAAAGCACTCAAAAGTAAAGGCTTATTATTACGGAACTACCCATCAGAATGCAACAAATGGCTCATCCATGGATTGAAAAACTCCAAGATTTTTTGGGTCTAGTCCAATCGGTCACACATGCGTGCATTATTAGGAAATTACAGACGTTAAACTTTTACGCTGACTTCATTTGTACAGATGTGGATGCCACAGTAAAAGGTGCAGTGCATACTTTGGTTACAGAATTTAAATCAGTCACGCGTGTACAGCAACGTGTTCGAACAGAATGGAATGTCGACCCTCCGTCATCAAAATATATCCATCAATGGGACATAACTTTAAAAGATATGGGAACTTTCGTATTTGAAACTGGCAAGTAACCTTAAGTTTTCGTGACAGAAGACACTGTTGATCGTGTGCGTGATTCATTTTGTAGGAGTCATGATAAGTCTGTTAGGAAACCCAGTCACGACATTCCATTCTGTTTTAACAGGTAGCGGGACTGATGTAAATTCCGTTACTTAAAGTACGCACTGCATCTTTTACTGACGAGTCCACACATCTTTACTAATGAAGTCAGTGTAAAAAGTTTATCGTCTGTTTATTGGCGAATAATGAGCGCACGTTTAGATGATCGAACTAGACTCAAAACGTTTCGGAGGGTTTTCCAATCTATGGATGAATAGTTTATTGTATTCTGATTGTTAGTTCAGTAATAATTAGCCATTACTTTTGGATATTTTAAGCCCGGACACCCTATTCTTTTAAAAATTACAATTTTGCTTCTTTAAAAATTGTTCAATTCTATAACTTTTAGTTCATTTACTAGATTATATCATTGAAAATGCATCGAAGAAACTTCAAGAACTCTTCCGATTCTCAGGATATCATATTAGATACAGCAGCAATGCAAATATGCCGGCAGTCTGAACAGTACAGCAACACATTCAAATACTAATTACAAATGAATAAAGTAAGATATTCACTTACGGATTGTTTGGGTTCCATATATAAAATACCAATCATGCAATCTTTATATTGCATGTTTTAAATATGTCCACTAACAGTTGAGAGTAAAACATAGAGTCTACCCGGGATTTCTGGCCACGTTTTTTGAAGCATTGCAGAATCATCACTCTGAATGGGCATTGTAATTAGACTTTTCAATTCATCAGAGTTGCGGATTGTAGATTTGTAAACAATGTGTTACACGTATCCCTGCAAGAAGTCCAAAGGTGTTATGTCTTAAGATCAAAGGGGCCATG
Organism: Trichonephila clavipes; assembly: GCA_019973935.1. Classification (NCBI taxonomy): domain Eukaryota; kingdom Metazoa; phylum Arthropoda; class Arachnida; order Araneae; family Nephilidae; genus Trichonephila; species Trichonephila clavipes. The sequence goes on from BMAU01019422.1 coordinate 544,606, forward strand.
GTATTGGTATTCCTCTTTCCATCCATCATTCGAGGAACTTTATCTATTTTTAGTGGTGTGTCATTTTTGTTGTAATTGAATTGCAGGTTTAAACTCGATAAACCCTTTTACAATTGGTGCTTGTCATTGTGGTGAATCCATTTTAAAACGAGAATATTTCAAAACGTAGACATTGCAACGTCTACTTTGCATTTCATTAAACAGAAACTTTAATCTGGTCTTGAAGAAACGTAAAATACCACACGTGAGAGAGAGAAAAATCTTTGTTTATTTTTATTCATATTTGAAAGAGTATCCATGATTTTTGGACATTCTGTATAGTTCATAGGAAAACGAATTTAAACGTTTATAAAAGGTATGTTAGACAGATTCAGTGACTAGTAGATTTTTCCTAACTTTCAATAAATTAAAACAAATAGAAATTCAGAGAGCTATTTTTTGATTTTTAAATTAAAGATTATAAAATTAAAGAAAATAAGTTTTGACCAAAAATTATTTCAACGTAGAAATTTAAATTAAGATATATTAATTAATGCAAAAAAGAGATAAATATATGGTTAATGCAGTTTTTAAATCAAGATTTATCTATTTAGAGATGTGGAACTTTCCTCAACCTTACTTTCCATAGATTGACTTATTAATTTTAAGGTAAGAAATTTCAGAAAACTTTATTTTAAGCGAATCAATTTACGCTCTTCGTAATTAAGAAACTATTCGCTTCGATATATGCTAAGGCAGTTTTTTCAATTTTTTCGCATGGTTAGCAGCGATGCCAGCTTTAATTAAAAATCTCGTGTAAAAGATAATGAGATGTTTCCAAAAGTGTTTTGTTTATAAAATTAAAACCGTTTATTTTCTTTTCAAAAGCTAGAAAATGCAGTTCGCCTTAAACCGAAATTACAATTTTACTAAGGAACATTAATAAAATTTGATATTTTTCGGTCATATGATTTGTTAAAATGGATGTATCATTTTTATCATCAATAAAAATAGAGGTTAAAAAATGTAATATGTTTGTAGTCTGGGCTAATTTTATTATTTCTCTGAAATCTAATCAAGATAAAAACCAGGGGAGAAAGATAACAAAATTTCAAAAAAACCCACAAGTTTAAATTAATTACTTAATGATATTGATTACTTAGAGAAGTAAGTAAACGCTTAAATGTAATTGAGGTTAATTCTCTGAGTGACCATAAAATGAATTTTTTATTTCTGAGCAATCTGTAATTTTTACGAAACAAAAAAGATTTTTTGCTGTTGAGAGCATTATACGAATTAAAAAAAAAACGAGAAAAAATATTCACAGGTGTTTTTTCTGAAACATAAAAACTCTGAACTGTTTTTACTTGCATAAAAATTAGTTTCGCGTAATTTAAAGCAAAATAACCGGATATTACAGTAATTAATTAAGACTTTGACCGATGTCAGATAAATGTAATTTAAGAAAAATTATTAAATTATTCATAGTACCTCAAATTTTGAGTGTCAATAATAAGTGGAACTAATATTGACTCTATTTTTTATTATTCAAATCTGGCCACATAGCTATCTAAATGTAGTATTTACTTTTGATCTAAAAATTCATGGTAATAATGCATTTGATATCGGGGAAATGATATCACAGAAATACCATGGTAATATGATTGAAGTATTTTTCCCGTAATGTTTTACGTATTAAAAACCATCATTTTGAAGACTCGGGAAGTCTCCAAATGTGAGTCATTTCAGGATGGCTCCATCTTTTGGCGGCTCTCGCTACCAAATTTCAACGCTTGAATTAATTTTAATTCACATTATTAAGGTAAATTTAGTCACATACTCTCTATTGAATTCAAAACTGACGTTAGACTTGACTTTTTGTTCTACTAGAAAACTTTTGATAAAATTTCAAACTTGATAATTTAATGATGATGATCAAATATTAAGATTGTTCTAAATGCTTTTCAAAATCTTAAAAAAAATCTTATATTATACGTATACTTTAAGATGAAGTGTATTTTGTTTACCTATTATTGTTGATAAATATGTACTCTCTATTTAAAAGAAAGTATTGGTAAAAAGCAAAAATTGGCAACAACGAAGCGTATAAACTGATTGGCTGGAAACGCGTGGTTGCCGTGACCTATTATATATGAATTTAGCCCATTAATTTAATTAAAACCTCCACGTCATTGTGATGTGTTTTGCCATTGAGTCCATGGTATTTTGTGTGTGGAAATAATTGAAGTCTAATTTTGATTTTAAATATTCTACATAGATCTGAACTGCTTTTGAATGAATCATGATCTAATACAAATTATTTTTGAGACAGCGAATGCATGTTTTTACTTTTTATTCCATGTATGAGAAAAAATTGCCGCCAATACCTCTTAAACGGTTAATTGCTTTTGATGATTGTCAGTCATCTATAAGGAGATTAAGTGTTCAGCTCTTTTTATCATCCAGATATCGTTGTAGTAAGGACTTCGTCTGAAATAATAATCATGGATGAAATGCTATGTTTTAAGTAACTCTGTTTCTTGAGCTGTTGCATCTACATTCTTTTAAATTTACTAGAGATTTTTCTTCAGTTAAAAAGATACCAGCTAAGTACATTTTTTGAGGAAATAGACTCCCACAACGATTTAAAAGATAATATTTATATATTTGCTTTGGATAATATTTAAAGTAACTGACAAATAAACCTCTGAAATATCGGATTATTTACCTTCATTGATTTATTTTTACTGCTGTATTTTATTTGATAAATCTTTTTTTCTTAGTCTAATTTGCAATGTACTTAACATTAGATTCAAAATATTAATACGATTTTGCACCAATTTTTTTTTACTCTTCTACCTCGATTGTTAGATTTTTAAATTTATCCAGGTGAAGAATAGGTATACCTGCTAGTTTATTTATATTTGTGAATATAGATGGGAAACATTACACGCACGCACACACAACTATATAACTCTAATAATCAAATACTTTTAGGAAATGAAAATTTTTTGTCATGTCATTATTTAAAAAAAATGAGATTGTGTTATATTTCAAATTTCTTTTTCTCGTAATCCTCATAGGAATAACCCAATGTATTGAATTATTTCTCCAAATTTCAGATTAACTTCTAAGATATAACCACTGTGAAAATATCTTGAATTTATTTTACTCTTTAAATAATTGCAAGTTATAAATGTATATACATTTAGTATGTCTATTTAATGAAAATTTGTCTATTCTTATATAACTAAAAACAACTTAAGAATATGAATCTTGTAAGGAATGAAAAAGTGTGCGGTGAACATTTTTTTTCAAATACTTTACAAATAAATAAAGGTATATACAAAAAAGCAACAGTGTTGTTTTTAAATTTTTATTTTCTTCAAATTAATTAGTTTTAAAAGTAAATTTATAGTTACTTCGTTTGTTTATAATTTTTTACTAGAGAATTAATTTTAAAAAACTCAAAGAACTATAAATGAAACTAAATGACAATTTTTTTAAAAAAAGAATTGAGTCCTCGTCAAAAATTTTTTAATTACCAGTACGTTAAGAAAATTTAATAAATTTCTGAAATTGTATAGGTATTTCAAGGATAAAACTATTCCGTCAGCAGGCTTTGCAAAAAGTAGAAATTTAATTATGATTTTTGAATTCTAATTTTAACCGAAAAAAAAATGGTTTCACAGAATAATAACCATTTAAAAAGCCTGATCAAATCTACGTGTTATAATCTAGTTTCTTAATTTCCTTTAAAATTTTAGAATAAATTTTTACTGTATGAATTTGCTTTTTGATATATAGGTATGATTGTATTACAACAAATCTGACAAAACACATAGTGCAAACGATTTCGACATAGATGAAATAATTTAATTATATCCTCAAAAGCAGAGTGAGTGATAGAAGACACGTGAAATAAATAAATTGAGAACGAGGTTATCGTTGAAAGGAATATTGGAGTTTAGAAAAGTCTTTAAAGAAAAGACACATAAAACAAGAAATTATTCTTTAATATATTTAGACGGACTGTATCTCCTACCTTAGGGGTCTTAGAGTCTTTTACTAACAACAATTTATATCCATAAAAAACCGTGTTTATGAGCGATCAACATTAATTATACATAATAATTTTCTTTAACATTACATTTCACTCATAAGAGGTACTTTTTTAAATCAACGTTTTATTCCATAAAGCATTTAAAAAAGGCAGAGATAAAGATGAAAGAAGAGAGAATTAATCAGCAAAATTTAAGCACAATCATTGGTTACTTTTCAACATAATCTCCATAAAGTTACATTCGTCGAAGTAATTTATTCTGCCTTTGAACGAGCTTTTTGATACCTTCTTCAAAACTAGTGATGTGAAATGGACTTCAGAATTGCTCGTTGGTCTGATAGTTTTCCCCTCCTTGCTAATTCTTCATTTCTAGGGGAAAATGAGAAACACTCGGTGATAAGTCGGGGCTATACGCTGAGTGATTAAATGCATTTTATTTAAACTGTTCTAGAAGCTGCTGGGCAGCACTGTGAAGATGAGAGCATTTTTATGAATAAGGACAACTCCAGAAGTCAGTATCTCTCTTTTTTGGTTTGATGTATCTTCGTAGTCCCTTCTGCTTCAAGAAAAATAATAACGTTACGCAATTCGTATTTGATGGTAGTATCAAATTCGTGTGTTATGTTTACGTCTCCAGTGTTAATCTCAAACTGGCGGTCTTGCACCAATTCGAGATTTAGCTGTACAAAGCAGAATTAGTGATTAGAGAAATGCGCAATTGCTCACCGCGCATCACGCTACTATTTATAAGGTTGTTATGCTATTTTTTTTTCACATGAGGCAATTATCTGTAGGTCAACTTGTTTTTTGTCCCCACTTCTCTAGTGTAAAGAGGGGAGATAATTCCATCCACACGTGAACACAATGTTGTCTAAAAAGGGGGGCCGTAATGGACAAGTTTTTGCCGAACTCAGCGATACAATGAAGTAATAGAAGGATTTCTTCTTCAATACATGTGAAGTTCTCATACAATAAACTTCTACACGTGTGAAGGTCGTAGGTTTCACAATATCTTTTTAGTTGTGTGGATGTTTGAGAAGGATAACATATAATTCGAGAGAGATTTAGGGACTGACATAGCAGGGAGGGTCATTGGACCACATGTAAAGGCATCCAGTAGATTCTTATAAAAACTAGCTTCTGATTGGCTACACCTTCTGCTAGGAGCAGCACAAGTTGAATGCTATGAAAGGGTCCTTAAACGGCAAAACACAGTGAGGAATCATTCTGATAACTTTTGACATGTGCTAAAGGGCCCACTTTTATTGCTTAAAAGTCAATGTTTTTCTTTTCTTTTTTCATTAAAAGTACTATACCTTAATTTTTCTTCACTTTAAGTAACCTTATTAAACCTACTGTTTAATGAATAATGGAACTAAAACAACTAAAGCATTTGTATAATTATCACATTTGAAATCTTCAAGGAAAAATGTTATTAAAAATTTTAAAAAAATATAATTAAAAAAATAACGTTTATTTTTCAAACCATTGTACAAAAACGTAGAAATATTTCTCAATAGAAAATTCTCTTCAGAAAGCAGAAGTAACTCAGTTTGTCAAATATATATGTGTGTGCATATTAAATTAAAACTTTCTGTGCAATGCTCTTATTTTTTTTTTTTAAATAATTGGAAGTTGTAGACAAAAAAGGTAATTACAATTTATCCTGGAGCTTAAAAGAAAACTTTTTTCACGGCAAAAGAAGGGGAAAAAAAGCTTTTTTTTTTTTGATGCGTTAAGGTTTTTTCTTTTAAGCTTTTGGATCTTTTTCGATTTTGAAAAAGTAACATTCTAAATAAAACAATTTAAAAATATGTAGCCATTAATAAATACCAGCATTTTATCATAATATAGGAAGCTTGTATGTTTTGTTTTGTGCGCCTTTCACTTTTTCCAAATAATTTTAAAAATTTAATTTGAAATAAAAAAAACGTGTTTTTGTATCAAAGATATTCATACACTTTTGGCTCAGTTTATTTGAAATTTCTAAAACTGTAACAAAATGAAGTATCTGTATCAACAATTAGAATGAATGAATGTAGTATCGGCTTAAAAATAATAATATAGATAAGTATTTCACTTATTTTATTCAAATTTAAATCTTTCTAAAATAAATTTTGGACTTAATTACCTATTATATAACACTTAAAATGGTACATTAATAACAATGTAATGAGCATAACAAATATTTATGAAACATATATGAAATATCATTTTATAAGGCAGGCAATTTTCGAATAAAATAAAAACTCCATTTAAAATTCATAGTATATAAAAAAATTCTTTTAGGTAATCTCCGCAATTAAAAAAATTCCTTCGTCATAAACACTGTTTTTATAATGTTTTACAGCAAAAACAAAACATTTTAAGTTGTTTACACGCACTGACACATACCCATTGAAATTATTATGATCACTTGACACTTAGACGGAAATCCTGTATGACGTCATGTACTTACCCTTGCCCTAGAGAGTGAGATAGCTATGAATATGAAATGTATAGGAAAAATGAAGCATGAGTTGCATTGTGTTGCTTATGAAGAAATAGAGACAAAATGTGATTTAGCTGTGTTTGAACGCGAGATACGATTGTAAATGCTAGAAATGTCGGAACCAGAGTATACGCCAAAATGCTGCAGCCGTGAATAATTCTTGAGCAGCAATTATTAAGGCATACAGAGAGTGAATTCTCAAGCAGAACACCAGGTCTCAACATCAGGCGTGTAGTTGTCACAGACTACTGAAAGTTCGCTCGGAAGGGAGATCCGCGAAATATGCCTAGACCAACAGAAGGCCAATCAAACTTCAAATTGCAATGAATCTTAATTAAAGAGTAACTTTGTTCGTCACTGAATGAACGGTTCGCCGCATCCTATACTGTAAGTCAGTGTTTCTCAAAGTTTCCATATTCGCGACCCGATATTCAATTATAATTTTCATCGCCCCCCCATACAATATCAATGTATTGAATTTAATAATATTATACTCTGATGCTAAGAATACGGTATGACTTTAACCTCTTTAGTTCCACCGGCGTATATAAACGTCTCACTCAGCCAAATCATTATATTCTCTGACGTATATATCCGTTTTACCGAAGTACGATCTTTTTTGTGTACTGCTATACGTAAGATTTTGGAATGCAATAAAATCCGTACAAATGATCAAGATAAGAGTTTTATATATGGTTTTTGTATATAATTTTATTCATGACAATCCCATGGGGGTCATTGGTAAACGTTCGTAAGTTAGTATTGTTAAATTAATAATAAAATATTGTGTAGCATTGATACATTTATAACAGTAATACATCAGTGTAAATGTGTATTTTACTTTTTATTATGCATTTTATTTGTTTACTTTCAGTAGATTAATCTTTTGCAAACGATGTTCTGTTTTCGACTTTTCAATATGCTCGCGCCCCCCTCGTAGAGTTATCACAATCCTCAAGGGGTGCGCCCCAGAGTTTGAGAAACGATACTGTAAGTGCTATGGTAGCCGATGACCTGTTCAAAAGCTTTGGCTGATCTTGTTCAAGGCCAAGAGTAACCTCTAGTTTGTAAAGGAGCACAGGAATTGGGCTGTAGACGACTGGAAAAGGGTCACGGGGTCCAATTAATTACGTTTTTAATTAAACATATGGCAGGGTGTGAATTTCGAGAAATTAGAAAGAAATTACGATCCAAATCTGCATTTACACAACTCTTCATGCTTGTGGTGGCAATATTATGTTTTAGGATATGTTATTTGGCAAAGCTTGGGACATTTTTTTCATGAGGAATAATGGGTGATTAACCAAGGATATTTTTTTCCAAATAAAATACATCCTTTTATAATAATAAAGTTCCCAGCCAGAAATAGATTTGGCTGCGGTAGACCAGTGGTCAAGGAATAGGATCATGACTGGCATATAATGACTTCGAGCCCAGTAACACTAAAGACCCGCCGTGTAGGGAAGCGATGCACGTTAAATCTGTTGATAGCTGAAACGGCTTCCCGTTGGTGTGGTGTGTAAGTTAGGAGAGAGGGCTGCCAGCTCAGGTGTCGTCCACGTTACTTGACCATGGTTCAAAATTACGTGGTCCGTCACCAAAAGCCCTCGTGTAGCTGAACAGTGCGACGTTAATATTCACTCCCTCACTCGCCAGAAATTGATACTTTCAGCAAGTAATTGTTATATAGTTGATATTGTCCCCTGATGATTCAAAAAACATTGCAGATACTTTGCTTAGTAGCCTGCAAAGTCACCATAACTCAATCGCATTGAGAATCTGTGGGATCAAATTAAACGGGTCGTTTGGCAGATCTTGATCCAGGACCATCCAAACTGAAGCCATTGGAAAATGCAATGCATCGGATCTAGTCACAAACTCAGCATACTAACTTCTAATTGAGTGTTTCTCAAAGTGTGGGGCGCACCTCCCTGGGGGGACGCGCTAACCCTACAAAGGGGGTGCGAGCATATCGAAAATAAAATATTTAAAAGAAATTAATTTACTGTAATGAAGCAAGAAAATACTTTCTAACATAATAAAAATATACATTTACACTAATAGAATTTATTACTATTAATTCATCAATTCATTTCGATACACTCATTAGCTGTCTTATCCTATAACTAAATAAAAAACATAACATTTTGTTTGATTTGCTATAATCCCACGATGAGAGATTTTTTTACTGAGTTTTCTTTTTAAACCAAAATACTATTTCAGATAAAAGACAAAATCCAGGCCCAGAGAAACATTCTAGGAAGATAACAAATTCATCTGTTTGACCTTCGAACTTACTGGTATGGCTAGTTCGTTCCTTTTTTATATCTTTATTTTTCATTTAGGGAAGTTGTAACTAATGCGCCTACACGAAATCATTATGTGACGTTTCGAAAAGCCCAGAAAGCCCTTTGAAGGATTATTTGGCCAATATTTATTTTTATGAGTATTCTGAAACATATAAAGCATGATGAAAAAAACGTTTTATTTCATTCCTTTTTAGAACAAACATTTATAGTTTTACATTGATTACATATTTAACCTGGGAGCAGTCGCCCGGGGTACAGAGTCAAACTACAAAAATCTGAACAAAATATGACAGTTTGCTTGCAGATATCATTCCTGTAACGTTCGAGAAAAGTTTTCAGTGATGTGTGTCCTTTATTAAGGTCGCGTACCTTAGAAACATTTTAATTCGGTTCTATTGGAATTTTTCTCCAATTATCAATGAAAAAAAAGTAGAAAGTAGATAATTATGCTTTCTCTTAGTTAAATTATTCACTGGAATTGTGATTTTTATTGTGTACAATAAAAATAATTGTAAAAAAGCTTCGGTGTGACTCCATTACCCCACGCGACTATTACCATTAGTATCGAATGCGCGTCTGCTCCCGGCTTAAAATATTTTGAAGTCTTTTGTTTTAAATATTAAAAATAACACAATTATTCTTTATCGGAATTTTACATTCTTTTTCATTATTTAACATTAATAAGAAATGCTAATTTGTGAGGATTACAATTACAGTTCGTTTAAATCTATTTATAATATGAGAATTCATTAAAAAAATCATGTTACACTTTTGTATTCATTGCTGTGCTCTTGGTTTTACTCTCTTTACAATTCAGCAAGTACCGACTGGGTGGCGTAGTTGGTTTGTCGCTGGATATTTGCACCTAAGCTTGTGGGTTCGACCCCAGCCCATGTCGATGGATTTTCATGATGGAGAAAATCGACAGCGGTCATGAACAGCCATGTCGTATGATTATTCGGCATGTAAAAATCCCTTGAAGTGCCCGTTTGGCTTAGCTACCAAAATACTTTAAAAAAAAATTAAGTTAAATTTTGCATCGTCAGATTTCAGCCCCCTCCCTCTGAGGTGGTAATTGGGCATCAAAATTACTTGCGGCAATTGGTACCACCTGTAATACGGTGTCACACTATAAAGTGATACCAGCTCCTGGGGAATAAGCTAGGTCTGCAAAAGTAAAAAATACCCACATTTGCAATTACACGTTTTGCGCAGACGTCGGATAGTTTGCCCAGACTTACGCAGACGTTCGCGAGAATGCTAATTGTGACGGATATGATAGAGAGCAACATAGACTAGACTATTTTTCCAATGAAATTTTAACTTTTAGAAATGTATGATGGAAGAAATAAATCTTTGAATAAATATCATTTTGCAATCTGTTCCAATTTAAAAATTCTAGATACGAAAAATAACATGATAATTATCTTATTACTTAAAAGAGTAATTTTTTAAAATATTATTACTTAAAAGTAATTTGCTTAAAATATGCATTACTTAAAAGTAACAAATACGAAATTTTTAATACTTTCTTGGGAATTTGTACTGTTTATAATTAAGATCGTATGGTAGCTTTAGCGAGAAAGCGCATTATTATTGTATAAGGAGGGGGAGGGGCGATAAAAATTATGATAGAAAATTGGGTCGCCAGTAGTGAAAGTTTGAGAAGTACTGTTCTAATACCTTATAGAATTCATACCCAGAACAATCCATGCAGTATTAATGGCAAAAGGTTGTCCAATGTTGTACTGAAGAGATAAATTAAAAGAAATTAGCCACTCAGTGTGTGTATATATGCATGTTAGTATAAATTTTTGAATGCATGTATGTAAAGTAATACAAAGTTAAAAAAAGAAAACACGTAATAGCAAAAATATGTAATGTTTTAAAATGTTTTTTTTTAAGTTGTGTGAAAATTCCGTTACACAATTTACTGCGGAAGTTTTATTCAAATTCGAAAAGTATTTAACAAAAAACATGAGGATATATTTGTTTCCTTCGTGAAAGAAAGAATTCAACCTATATTTTATATCTTCAGCAAAATTTTTTTGTATTTTGCTACTAATGAACATAGAATTTTTTTCCCATACTGTTAATAATAATTCTAATAAATTAAAAGTAAAAAAAAAAAAAAAAAAACTTTTTTAGAAACAGGTTTGTATTTAAAGGCAGTGAAAAGAATAAAATAAACTTTTATTTTAAAGCTTTTTTTGCTGTCAATTTATAACGTCATTACACAATTTATAATATAAAAGCTTGTTGCAAGATTTAAGTACTCATATTTACTTAGTTTGAAAATTTTAAAAAATGAAAATCAATCAGATCAATTTATTTAATTTGCTTGTTTATCTACAAAGGTAAATCTTTCGACAAGCTTTTATATCATAAATTGTGTAATGATTTTAAAGTTAATAGCAAAAAAAGTTTTAAAAGGAAATTTTATTTTATTCTTTTCAGAGCATTTAAATAAAAGCATGTTTTTTTTAAAAAAAGCTTTTTTTACTTTTAATTTATTTTTTTACTTTTTAGTTATTGCTGGATAGGTTTCTCAGTCTGTTCATCTCATTCAGTGCATCATTGTTGCAAGGTCGTTTGCCGGTTAATTTTGAACCGGCAAGCTCAGGGGTACTCAGTCTTTTTTCCCGCCAGGCCACGTATATATGATAGATATTTCACTGGGGTCGCAACAAGAGGATAAAGCGCAGAGGGGGGTAAACGCTGTAAGACCAAAACAACATTGGACAAAGCAAAAGTAATCAAAATATAAAAAACTTTTTTTTTTTTTTTGCTTTTACTATAACATTATGATACACCTACTGTAATTACTTAAAATGACAATACAGAAACAAAACAAAAGAAAAAAGATAGTTATAAATCCTTCAAGTGCATATTAGTTTTGTTGTCTTTTTGCTCTAAAATAAAACACTTTTTATTTTTATATGTCCCAATCCACAATCAATTTAATAAATATTTGTGGAAACATTTTAAAGCGATATTTAAAACGATGTCATTGAATAAGAAAAAATGCAAAGAAAGTAATTTCATAGAATTTCGCGATTTAATTTAGATGTGGAAATGAAATAAGAATTTAAATGCTCTCGGCAGAAAATATGGAATGTTTTTCTAGTACTTAAATTTAAGCGAAAATTAAATTTTTTTCATCCAATTTTTTTAATGCTCTGGATGGAGCTTTTTTTTTTGACAAAACAATAAATGTTCGTGTTGCATCTTTGAGTTTGCTGTTGTTTTCTACAAGAATGTAATTACTTGATTGCATTACATTAAAAAATAATAAAACAGAATCATCGTAAGTATTTTTCTATCAGCAAATTTTAAAATAATAGATATTTAATTTGTCATAAAATGCAGAAATTAAAAGATAAATAAATAAAAATAACTAATAAGAACGAATGGTATTGTGGGGGCAGTTTTTATATTGCGTAGATTTTAAGTACTTAGAATTGAAATTGTTTAAGAAGTTTAATTAAGAAGAAGTTTATTTAAGTTAATTAAGAAGTTTTTTTAATATTTTTTCTGTTTATGTGGATGGAGATTATAAATATCAACACATTTTTTTCTCCTTTTCTTCTGGAATGGAATAAAAAAATACGCTAAAATGAAAATCTCCTTGTTTTTCGATCCAGTAAGCATTTTTCTAGCTAGTTTAGATCTTTGAAATATCTTCAAATAATGCTGGATCTCAGAAGTAGTTGGGGAATATTTGAGATTTAGCTAAATTTAGAATATATTAATATATATATATATATATATATATATATATAGATAGATAGATAGATATATTACTGATGAAGGTTGGTCGTCCACAAAACATGTTTAAACCTGCAATCCTGGTTCCTAAGGCCAGGAGTTTGTCATTATACTACTGTGCCTTCTACCTATTTATAGTTATCTTAGGTTATAACTATCTGTTTATTTTTATATTTTCGTTTATATATTTGTGTATATGTATAGATATATATTTATATATATATGTGTATATATATATTTATATATTGATTTTTTTATATTGGATTATATTTACTTTTTTATTCTTGGCTGCATTGCGCCTAATTATAAAAGAAATTTATGAATTACTGCGGTTTTTCATTAGTTTAAGCAATTTAGCTTATGGCCTAATTATGATTTCTTAACAGATACTAATTTTGGCTATTGTATATACTCATTTACATTTCTCTTATATCAATGTTTTTTAACTCTTTGCTTTCATATTCAAGACTTGTTTTACTTATTTTTATTCTTTTTTAGTATTATTCAGGTTTTTAGTGCATTAATTTTTACTTATATTTTTTATTCTTTTTTTAGTATATTCTAGTTTTTTAACTTTATTTTTACTTATATATTTTTATATTATCTTTTTATATTATCATTTTTATTTATGTAATATGTCTATCATGTAATACATATTTGTTTGTATTGATTTTTGGTATCTTGAGGTGTTGATGGTTTTATATCTACTTAGAGCAATGCACTTCATTTTCCTTAACATTTATCTACTTTATGATTTTGGTACAATTTGTATTGGCGACTGGCAATTAGGTTAGTTTATAGCTGATCTTTGCTCGTTGGTGTACTGATTAGGTAGGTACAGCATCGTAATAATATTACCTATTTGTATCCCTCTGTTGATTTTTGTGTGGTGGTTGGCTGTCTTTTGAGCCTTTTCTTAGCTTTGGTTTTAGTTTTGAGCATAGCTTTCTCTTACTTTTAAGAGCTTACTTTCAAGTTTGTTTTTTTAAATTAACTTGTTTCTGTTTTGCTTTGGCACACTCTCTTTTGACTGGGTATCAATTTCTGGATTCTTTACAGAAATCTCTATCTATTTTGACTTTACTTTTGAGAGCTTACTTTCAAGTTTGTTTTTTATAAATTTACTTGTTTCTGTTTTGCTTTGGCACACTCTCTTTTCACTGGGTATCAACTTCTGTATTATTTACAGAAATACCTATCTATTTTGACTTGTTAGTTATTAGAATGAGGGAGTTGTATAACTCTCCTTCTTTCTCCAATAACAATTTTGGAAAGGAACTGAATTCTGTTAAAGGATTAAATATTTGTAATAGTAATTCTAATATTAAACTATTCAAGACTGGAATTTTTTGGAACAAAAAATTCATTAATGGCTATCATAATCATAAACAAAACTTGTTAGATTCTAGTAATCACATTTCACAAAATATTAATGAATGTTACATTAAGAGTCCTGTAATACATGGAATTAATGATAATTTATCTTATAATTTTGATAACACTCAATCTTAAAATAGTCTTAAGTTAAAATTCAATAAATGTAGAGATAGTAGATGTAAGACATGTACTATGTTAAATAAAGATCAATATGATTGTGAATCTAAATTTAACCTTTGTAAAATTTTTAATTGTATTTATATCTTTTAAATTGAAAAGTATGTCAATATATAAATATATTAGACATACCTCCAATACTATTAACTTAAGGATTAATCAGCATAGACATGATGTTAAATTCTTTAATAATTCCAATAATTCTAATTGAACTTAGACACTTTCATATGCATGATTTCAAAAATGTTGAACTGTCTATCATTAAAGTTATTCCAATTACTAAGCACATATTATGGTGGGAAAATCACTTTATTAGGAGTTTTAATACAATTTATCCATATGGTCTTAATGTTTTGTATTCTGCTAAAAATACTTTGCAAATAATGTTACAGAATAATAATAAATAATTTTTTATAATGCCAATAAATTAAATAATAATCCTAAAAGAAATTCTAGAAGTAATAGAACTAAAAGGAAAATTAGAGATACAAATTCATTAAATGACAATATTAAAGTTCTTATTGATGATTTTGAAAAAGACTTTAATATCAAGAAGATCTAATACTTCATATTTGGTCTTAATAAGCATGAAATTGTATTGTTATATGAAACCTTAAATAATGATTCCTTAAAGGTTTGTCATGCAGTACACATTATTAAAGACATTCTTAACTATCTAGTTAATAAATTCAATATTAATGTTGAGAAAATTAATGAACCTATTACAGAGTACTGCACTTTATTATTCATGAAGAAAACTTTTGACAAAATCACCTTTTCTAAAGTATTTAATAGACATTTGTCACTTTTTTCGGTTAGAAAGGTGGTTGTAAAGAAAGCATTTAAATATAACAAAAAAATGGGCAGATTTATCAATAATTACAGCAATAGTTCGCCCTCTATTAATATAGGAGATTGTATATGTAAAAAATATAATGATTTTATTGATGGTCATCATAAACATGTAGTTACTGGCAAGTTAGACATAATCAATGACAATATTTTAAAAGATATAATGAGTAAAGGCACTAGTTTTAGATTAAATGTTTCTAATAACAACAATACTGTTAAAAAACAAATTATTAAACATATATATAATTTTATTACAAAATCTGCAATTAAATTTGGACTACTTGTTGAGGCATTTGATGAGTATAAGTACAATATTATAAAATACCTTATGAATTTTAGCTACCATTCTAAATATGAAACTACTTTTAAAGATATAAAACAGAAAATTTATGAACTACAAAAGAATTTTATCATAGTTTACATTGATAAAGTACCTGGTAACTATATGCTGTCTCATTTGTAAGTATTTATATTATAATATTCTTAATGATCACTTTCTAAATAATGGACCTTTTAAAAAATTAGATTTGTCACATAATGAAATTAGTAATCGTATTATTGCTATTTATAAAATATTAGGTTTTTGTATTCCTCAAATTAAGTATCCATATATATTTTCAACTCCAAAATTCCATAAAAGTCCTGTTAGATTTAAAACTGTGACAAATGGGGTTTTAAAATTTATATTACTATTGCAGGCAAATTACTTCATAATATTATACAAAACTTTATTAATCAGCAATGTAATAAAGCTATAATTAAAATAGTAAAGAAATTAAAGATTTTTTAATAATAAAAATATTTATTCAGTTCATAGTTATGACTTTGAAGATCTTTTCAATTCCATTGATATAAATGATACTATTAAAGTAATTTTAGAAAACCACAGTATGTATAATCTTAATATTACTATTAACAAATTTAAAACGCTCATAGATTTTGTCTTAAAAGAAAATTATATTAATTTTTTTTAATGGTTCTTTATATAAACAAGAGAAAGGACTTCCACAAGGGGGCCAGCTAGCAATAGTTTGGCTAATCTTTATTTACATTTTTATGAATATAATTATTTTATTAATAATGACTACTATATTTTTAGATATATTGATGATTTAACTATTTTTGGTAAAAATGATAATTTAAATCCCATTATTAATTTTTATCAGGCTTACTTAAACTTAGTTAAAATTAATAATAATCCAATCAAAACTAATTACCTAGATGTAACACTGTATATTAAGGATTTGAAATTACATAGTAATATTTATGATAAAATAGATGCCTTTAATTTTAATATCATCAAAGTGCCTTAGTGGAATTCAAATTTATCAATATCTATAAATAAAAATATTATTCTTAACTATATTTATCGTAATAATGTATTAGTTAGCGATAAAGATAATATTTTTTTAAATCTTAATAAATTTTTTAATCACTGTATTGAACATGGATATCCTGCTAACTTTCTTTGTAACTATATTTATAATGGTTTTTAATGATACAATTTGTATTACTGTAATTATTTACTGTCATTATGTTTTGTAATGATTTTTTAAATTTCTACAATATCTAATTTATTCTACAATTATTAAATAGATGGCGCCACATGCTTATTAAATTTTAATAATATTATATTTTTTTGTGTTTCATTTATATTTCACACTAATTTTTATATGAATATTATTTTATGATTTTTAAAAGTATATATATATGTATATATATATATATATATATATATATATATATATATATATATATATATATATATATATATATATATATATATATATATATATATATATATATATATATATATATAATCACTCCCTTGTATTTGACGGGAACACATTACTAGTTGATGCACTCCCGACCTACGTCTACACTGCGAATAAAAGTAGGTTATATATGTTTTTGTTCATATGTTATTTAGTTTAATTATTTTTTAATATTTAAATTACTCTTTTATAGTTCTTTCCTTTCCTCTTGGTACATTGTATGACAAATTTCAGGTGAAGGTTGGTCGGCCCCAAAACATTTTTAAACCTGCAATCCTGGTTCCTAAGGCCAGGAGTTTGTCATTATACTATACTGTGCCTTCTACCTATTTATAGTTATCTTATGTTATAACTATCTGTTTAATTTTATATTTGTGTGTATATATATATATATATATATATATATATATATATATATATATATATATATATATATATATATATATATATATATATTGAATTTTTATATTGGATTATATATATATATTATTTGTGCTTAATATTTTGAAACTTTTGAGGCATCAATTTAAAATAGACTCGCTGCTTTGAATCTATTATGTGTGATCAATATATTCTTTCAATAATATATTGGACATTCAAGTGTCATGTTTGATAACAAAACTTGCCATCAAACATGTATCAATATATGTATTTATTACTGCAATTAATTTTTATAGTGAAGTTCATTTCAATTTATAATGATTATTAAATATTTAAGAATATGGATGGGCTAGCTAAACATTTTTAAGATCGATTATTATTGTTTCGATTAATTATAGAAGCAAATGTGGGAAAATGCCTTGTCGCAAATGTTTTGATAAATACCGCATCTGAAGTTTTGTATTTTTCTCAGTATAAACCAAAGCATTTATTTCTTAAACTTGAAGTTTTTAATTGTTTTAATAACATTATTAATTCCCTTTTGGCGATGCTGAATTCGAATTTTTTGTCCATCTGTGAAATGCAGAGTGATTAAACATGTATGTAACAAGGTTAGTTGTGGAGAGCACACTCTTAACATATGTCAAAAGCGCAAGCTCTCATTTTACCACCCTTATATTTTATAACTGATATATTATTATAAATGTTAAGGTACACAAAATTGTCCAAATTAATATATATATATATATATATATATATATATATATATATATATATATAATTATAATAATTATAATAATTATAATATATATTTATATATATATATATAATCTAGTTTTGGAGAAATTCTTGGATTGACAGGAGAAATGCAACGGGCTGACGTTTGTCCTATTATACTTTATGTCAATATTCAGTAAAGAGGTCTGCACTCCAAGCCATGACAAAAATGAGATCTCTTTCAGCGTTGATCAGCAGCGAGTGAGAACACGTGTCTTCTTTTTGTCCGGCGAAAGTAAAAGTTAAAGTTCTTATGCGGAAGGTGGGTTGAGTTGTCCTTGTAGGAAGTTTACCCCAACTGACGCTTGAAGGGCTGGGATTCATCACATATATATATGTATGTTTATATCTATATATATATATATATATATATATATATATATATATATATATATATATATATATATATATATATGCTTGTTTTTCATTCGTAGTGCGTGATTAGTTCCAAAGCTTACCACTGACTTCAGTCTAGTTATCTGATGCTAAGACACAAAAACAAATCACAAAACTAAAACATTGGCTATTAAAAAGTGTTTCATTAGTTTACTGTCATTTTCAAGAAATACTACTTTAACCATCATTAATTATTTGTTATGAATTTTAAAAGATTAAATTGCGTGGGACATAATTAACTTTACTAAATTATGACACAGCTAATTGAAAGTATTACCGCCAATAGCAGTGTTTTTCTAATTTAATGAAGATGAAAGACGTTATCGTTGCGCGCTCTAAGAATCAACACAATCTCTTTTTAAAAAATTGTTGGTTTGATAATTTAATTAGGAGACAAGAGATGGTAACTTAGAAATATTTTGATGTTGATTAATTTTTGTAAAATGATATATTTGCTCGGTCTTTCTCTTTACACTTTTTTTAAAAAATGTGGTTTTTGTTGGATATAGAATGATAATAAAAACATTAAAATGCATGAATTCGAGTTTCGGAACAATAGAAAACAACAAAAAGGAAGTTACTAAATGGATACTTACATTACTTATGGGCATCTTATAAATATGCCTTATCGTTAGTTGTAATGTGACATAACTTGCATATTATATGTTCAGCCCACCAGTTATAGTGGTTAATTACACTGACTGCTATGCCGTAGGGCCTGGGTTCGAATCCTAGAGAAGGCACGTATGTTTGTACATGTATAGTGTCTTTGTGGCTTGGGAGAATATAAAATAGCTGTAAAGCCACAAGTCCTCTCGTAAGCTTGGTGGAAGGGAAAGAGAAGTGAGTGGTTACTGACCCCCTGCCCCAGGGTGTTCTCCCTCAAAAATGGGGTGGAACCGTGCAAAACTGTACAGTCCCCTGGGTGGTGCTCAGAGCTCGGCTAAAGACAGACGTAACGATTAAGCCCCTAGCTGCGATGAATTACGTGGGCCTTGATCTCTCTCTCTCTCGGATGTTATTGCCGATCAGATGACATAAGTAACAACAAGACAACAAGCAACAACATATTATATATATATGTCGACTTATTTCGTCAAATCAAATATCTTCGCCATATGCCATGATATACAGCCAATAGCAGAAAATAACTCCTGATGTTTGAAGATTTTAATAATTACATGGCAGTATTTGGCTACACTTTTTGAGTTGGCGACGATTTTTCATTTAGCCCAAAATAGTCGAAGGTATAATACGTAAAAAGCAAAATACCATAACACTCTCGTATACCAGTCGTTTTAAATTCGGGAAATTAATATAATGGAATAATAATTCTACTTTACTTCTTAAACCTAGGTCAATGCATCGATTTGAAGGCATCACATTTATTTTTAATGCCCCTTATATATATAATTTATGATATTCAAAAATATTTCTAAATGTATCATAAAAAAAGTTCAGAAATGAATCGTGTTGTTGTGGTTATTTTTGCCCACCTAATCGACATTAACATCAGATCAAGGCCCACGTAATTCATCGTGGAAATGGGCTAGATCAGCGATATTCAAGCTGTGGCCCCCCTAGCCTTTTAAATGGCCCAGTCATGGTCCATTGCTCTAAGAAACTGACTTATTTAGGAACATTGAATTAAATTTTGATGGGGAATTCTTTGTCAAGAAATCAAATATGTAAATTTTGCTTTTTGCTGTTTGTGTCGTAAGGGTACAAATTGATTCATTTTCCGTTTGGAACGTTTACGGTTAGTGATAACAGACAGCAGTAGAGTAGTGACAATTTTTTGAGTAGAACTAATTTTTAACTATTTTTCATACTTTACAAGCGAAAAATATTAAAAATAAAATCGTTTCAAGACGATTTGCAGGCTAACTATTTTGTAGTTAAAAACAAACATGGATCAGTAATTGTTTGATTTGTCAGGAAAGTGCTATGTTTAAAAAGTGCAAATAAACAGGAATCATTCAATGATGCATTTCTTCGAAAATCTCCTTCAAGAGGTGACAAATAGACTTTTTCTTGAATAATCTTTGCAGCAGCAGCAAAGTGTTTTGTGAGTGGCAATATCACAGATGTAACAAAGACATCCCATGAAGTATGTAACATCATTGGTAATCGTATAAAATCGTTTGCTGCTGTAGAAAACGTGAAGCAGTGTTTCTTAAATGTTTCTAGTTTAGTGTTAGTGACAAAAATAAAAAAAAAATATAATAAATAATAAATAAAAAAAAGTAAAAAAGGAGTTATATATAATATTTTGATCAATTTTTTTCACATACTAAATTTCCATTGTTATCTTGGTCTTACAGCATTTCTTCCCCTCCCCCATTTACCCCCTTTTGCGTTTCACTTGAAACAACTAACTTATGTATGCGGCCCACGTGTGAAACAGCTGATATGTATGCAGCCTAGTAGAAAAAAAGGTTGAGTACCCCTGGGCAAGAATATACGCTGTTGTTAGTCGTAGCTTTGATCACCATACACATTTGGCTCAGTTTTACCCCAATTTTGACGAAGATTACCCTGGGAGTGGTCAAAGGTCTCTCACCTCTCTTTTCCTTCCATCAACCTCATGAAAGGACTTGCGGTTTGACGGCTATTCAGTGTACCCCCATGCCACAAAGGTACTATACATTTACAAACATACATGCCTTCTCCGGGATTCGAACCCAGGTCCTACGGCAACGTAGTCAGCGTCACTAACCACTATACCGGACGGGTGGTAGATATAAATCATTGAAACTAGAAATATTGAAACTTTGTATATACCAATATTGCCCAAAAGCAGTCAAAATGATTGTATTGTGAAAGAATGATTAAGGTGTAAAAAGGAAATTGTTTTAAAAAAAATTAACTTTTTTTTTATATTTTTTATATTATTTAGTCATATAACGAGTTATTAGTAAATATTAACAATAAGAAAAATTACTTCAGTTGGAAAAAAATATTCTAAAACATTTTAAAAAATTATGCATTATATACGTAATTACAAAAACAATTGAAATTAAAAAGCAGTCAAAAGGACTTCTTTGCACAATCCAGTATTAAACCAGGTATCAATACTTTTCAGAAATCGGTGGTAAAATGTTAATAAGAATCCTGGGTTATTTTTGGCTGATTAAATTTAAATTTATTTCATAGTCCAGGTGTGATTACAAAAGCGGAACTTACATAGGATCACGAAGTCAAAATATCCGAATGATACAATTCTTCACACTAATTTTTTTAATTGCTAACCGTATGATTAATTTTAAATGCCAAACAAAACCATAATGACATGTTCTCTTATAGCAAATGTTCTATTCAGCATAAATTAAAAATCAGGACCTTTATGAATATATTCATAAAAATACTATCCTTCTTTAACTTTACAAAAATAAGTAAGGCATTAGCACGCGGGTGATGCCTTACTTCTAAGTTATCCTCGTGACCTAGGGGTGTGGGGTGGCCGCGGTAGCCGAGTGGTATCGGATCGTGGCTTGCCTAGTCACGGGTTCGAGCCCAGTACCACTAAAGACCCGCCGTGCAGGGCAGCGATGCACGTTAAATCTGTCGAGAGCTGAAACATCCTCCCGTTGGTGTGGTGTGATAGTTAGGAGAGGGGGGTGCTAGCTCAGGTGTCGTCTACGTCACTTGACCATGGTTCAAATTTACGTGGTCCGTCGCCAAAATCCATCGTGTAGCTGAACAGTGCGACGTTAATATTCAATCAATCAATCAATAGGGGTGTGGTAGTGAATGAAGAACCATGCGTTGCCATAATCTTAATATATCTTTATTAAGATCTTAAACTAGACACTATACAATGATAATATTTATATTTTAACTTAGCGGATCTGAGGTGAAGAAACAAACAAAACGTATTACTAAATAAGCGCGATCGTGACCACTATATTTAATTTTTTCGCTTACTCCTAACCTCTGTATATACACAGTTCCTAGTATTTAATAGAACGACCCTACCTCTATATTTTGGGTAGCCGCAAATTTCTCAGATCCAAAATGGCGTTATGCTTTATACCGTGTGGAATGGTATCCACCTTGACTTGAACGCACTGGCTCGAATAGTTGAAATCTGGAATATCGGTTTGCTTCAGCTTATGCACTTAAACTCAGACTAGCATAATCACTTTCCAAAAGGTTGCACCGCTTACGCTAAACTTATGCTATTTAAAAGGTTTTTAATTTGCACAATCACGCTTCGCTTCTGGATTTGGTTGGAAAGAATTTGCCTTTTTTGGCCCCAAAGAACCGAAGAGGACAATTAATAGAAAGCGCGATGAGCCCGTCACAAATTTGTTTAAAAATCAGGAGGCAAATTCTCATTTATTAACATTAGTAGTTATATTTTCTGAGACTCAGCGTTGACTATAATATCCTATTATAATGGTCCTTTTTCACAGTTTTAATTACAAAAATAACATACCATTCTGAATTAAAAGGTTAATGCCAATGCTACCAATGTGTTCACCAAAACTTTCGATTTTCTTCTCCACGTTTGGTATATTTAATATCCAAACACGCTCACTTTCTCTATTTGTTTAAATATATACATTGAATAAAAAGTAAATTATCCGAAACCTTTTCTAAATCACACATGAAAGACTAATATTTCATTCATCATTGTTCAAAGCTAATTTCTTAAAATGATCCGTTTCATTTATAAAGTCTTGTGCTGGTAATGCTAAAATATTTTTTATATAACATTTGTTTTGCATTTTTGATTCAGAAATTATATGAAACGAAAAATATTTGTAAATAAATTAAGAGATTCTTTGTGATTATTTATATATTAAAATCTATTAAGATTAATGATTTTATATAAAAATAATTCTTTTCAAAAAAGCTTAATTTTGACTTACAATACCTTCCAAGTAGTTTCGGATCAATTTATTAGAATCTCCTTTTTGAAGTAAAACCATATATATATTTTCCATAATTACCCATTCACCCATTTTCTATAATTTTAACTTTCGGAACAAACAACAACACCTTTATTTGAAAAATGTGGTATTTCTTTTGGAAATATTGATTTGTTCATTCGTGTTCTAACGCACTAGATTATTTTCAATGATACATTTTATTTGATAAGATGTTATTAATATTTGAAAACTGGTTATATAACTAACAGATAAGGTACAACATTTAAAAAAAATATTTGAATGAAAAAGAAAAAATTTACATTGCTGTGAAAATTGCTGATTTTTGGTTTTCGAAAGGAAAGACTCTTAAGAAATATATTTTCTGTGCGGTACCTTTCACATTCTGACAAAAAGGCCGGGGATATATAGCGTTTTTGTATAAGGACTGGATGAGATATCGAACTTTTAAATCTTCAGGTTGAGGTCAGTACTTGACAAACAGAGGCTGGAACTCCAAAAGCCTCAAATGGACCCGTACCAGTTCTTTTGTGACTGTAAATGTTGTTTTTTATTCACAGCGAAGATATCTAGACGAAAATAGTTGAGCATATAATTCCACCTATAACCAATCAGTTAATATTATAGCATGATATACAAATCTTGCACGAGATTGCTCACATTCAGGTTATGAACATTTTTTCAACTACCATGTACAATTATGCAACAAACAATCATGTTTTTAAATATTATTTTTGTTTTAAGTATTAGTACTGCAAATAAACCATGTTTAAATAGGTATATATTCTTTTAGTGTTCATGAAATAAAACTAGGTTTTGTTTCAAGTAAAAAGTTATCCATTACAACAGAGCACATTAATTTGTAAAGTATTGTAATGAAGTTTACAAAATGATAAATCGTGAGCATTACTTAATTTGAGAAAAAAAGGGAAAAAAGTAGGAATTAAAAAGAGGTTAAGGCTGTGTGTGTGTGCTTTAAAACCCGTTTTCTTTCTTTTTACATATAAAAAAAAGAATTACTTAATTCAAAATTCATTACAAATCACAAGTACTTTTTCTATTATATCTGAAAAACACTTTTCGGTCAAAGCTACTGTATTTACTTGAATCTAAGGCCCCCCTCAAATTCTCAATAAGATTTCATGAAGAATAGTGTAAAATGGTTTATCGATACCCAGTTTGACGAAATTAAAATAAATTTAAAATTAAAACTGATAATAAATGAACAATTAGATAATTTATCAGAATTATATAAGCTTTTAAAACATCCATGAACCTGTAATTTCTGTAAATACCCCATCCAACAATTTTTTCCTTTTCGATTCTAAGCCGCATCTAATTTTCAGTAGCGTTAACGCTGAGAAAAAAAAGTGCGGTTCAGATTCGAGTAAATGTGGTGTAAAAAAATAGTTTTTTTTCCTTCTAGAAAATTACAATCAAGTGAAGGTTTAATTTCATGTTTCATTTCTTTTACAAATGGGAAATATCTTTCTTTTCCCCATGTATGGTTTTCATTTAAATATATCTTTGATTTTTTGCGTAATAATTTGGAATATATAGCACATGTGCTATCGTTTCGGCACTTGATGAAATATCAGTCTTTAAAGATCCTAAGGAGCAATAATTACGAACCTCGCTACAATTTTCTTTTCTGGATTATTCATTTATCACTCTATCTTTAATTATGGTATTTAAAGCAGAGAGAAATTAAAACTATACTTTGCTTTTTAAAATATTTCGAATTTTTCGCTTGGCAAAGAGAGTTATCTACATCTCCCGTTTCATGCTAATGAATATCACTTTAGGAGTGATTAATAATAAAGGGTCTGAACCAAAAACAATAGTTATTTTTCCTTTTAGCAACTCAGGTTTCCTTTTTTACGAATGTGACTGTCAATTAAAGCTCATTAAATATGTTATTAGCAAAAGTTGACAAAAATAGCCTACAGCTAAATTTATTCCGTAAATATAACAAGATTTAAGCCGGGTGTGTGAATTTATTTGGAAGGAAAATTTATGACCCGTCAATCAGAGATTTTGGTTTTATAATTATGCTTCCCAATACAAACATAAATTATTTTTTGGCTGTAAAGTAATTTAAAACAAACATGTGTGAATCTTTTAAGTGTTTGAATTCAGTTTTACTTGTAATCTCTTTGTAAAAAGTTCTTAAATTTTAAAAAATATATATATTCTGCTTAATTTTTTAATATGTAAAATTTATTATTCTTTTATTTTTCCCTTGATGCTATATATATTTAAATTTTACTGTAGTTCGTTATAAATTTAAACCTTTGTGACAGAAATATAAAATTAATATGAATTTAATTTGAAATATTCACGAGTTTAATTGCAAAAAACAAATTAAATATATTCTCGGCTAAAAAAAGCAAGAACACTTTAGTAATTAAAAATTGTTTCCTGAAAATGCGCAGAATAAAACATATTTAAATAGGAATATCCTAATGGCTTATTTACATTTGAAACAAAATTAATTTCAACGTTCATTCTAAATTACTTAATTACTCAAATTTTTCTCTTTATTTGCAATTTTTTTATTAAATTAAATGAGTGTCTGGAAGAATATAATTATTTCAAACCAGTTTTGAAAGAATTATGGTTCATTTAAAAGATAATATTTTTAAACTGATTTTTCACTTCAATTGATACAGCGGAATTTATTTATATTCTTCTGCTGTTATAGATAAATAAATTTTGTGTTTCCCTTGTGTTATAAAATTTATAATTTGCGGGTGATTTAATTAAACATAGGGTTTTTGGAAGGCAGTACAATTTACTTCCTGGGATATAATTTTAAATTTTTTTAAGGAATGAAGTGAATTTAAAAGTAATTCTTTGAATTTTTTATTTGGAAATTCATAATCGAAATAACTCTATCAAAATAATCATTATACATATCATTTAGAATTTAAAAAAAAAAAAAAAGCGCTGTATTTTTAATATTTTTAAACTACTACTTACCGATTATGATGTTTGTTACAAACACATATATACATTTTATATATTTACTCAAACACTTACATATGTATGAGTAAATACATATATACGTGTGTATGTGTATGTCATTATTGTAGCTGTTTAAAATTGATAACAAAATTTAATAATCTTTCTTTTGTGGAAAATGTTTGATAGCACAAGACTAAATTTCCACGTTAGTTATAATATTTAAGCTCAATTTACAAATTCAATTGATGTTGGTAAATGTTTACTCGACGAAATTCTTGCCGAAGTGCGCATATACGATGCTTCCAAAGCAGGAACTTACCTCTTTTCCTTCCTGATTTATTGCATCAAATGCCCTCGCTACGAAAGAGTTATATTTCCTGCATTTCAAGATCGGTGTGGCATCTGGTGTTCGGTTGAAAACCTTTACTGGCCCAATATGTGTACACTCATTGCCATAAACATTTGCGCACTAAGAAAAAGTCGTCAAAATGAAACAAAATTTTACATATGTAGGTACTACTTTTATATAAGTAATTAGAAAATCAAAGAACAATTGTCATAAATTGCAGAACAAAGTACAAATAAAATATTTCGTATTATGTTGGGCACTTATAGCGCAAATGCACGATACGATAAGAAAATGCATTGAAGCATACAAGTTCCGTATGGTGTCTTGAGATATCTCGTTCCACAGTTGACGTAAGCTGTTCAACTCGCCGTCCCAAAATATCCCAGATATGCTGGATTGGTGACAAATCTGGGAATACAGTTGGTCAGGGAAGAGTAGCAATGTGGTGGAGTCAGGCTTGTAACATCCTTGCTGTGTGTAGCCGAGCATTGTCTTGATCAAAAATGGCTCCTGGGAGCCCTGGTATGAGTGGCAACAAATGCGGCTGGAGGATGTCATGGACATACCGCTGAGCAATCATTGTTTCATAATCCAATATTAGGAGTGATTTTGTATCGCAAGCAATGACTCCTCATATCATCACACCAGCAGTGTGAGCGGTGTGCCATTGTAAAGCGAAGGCAGAATCAAGGCATTCACCACGGGTCTCCACATACGAACACTATTGCCATCACTGCTCAAATTTAATCTATATTCTTCGCTGAAGACGGCCTCATTCCATTCCTTTGCAGTCCAATCTATCGTGTGTGACACCACTCCAAATGGAGGCATCGGTGGGGGTGGGTGTCATTGGCAGTACACGTAATGGGCGCCGCCATACCAGATGTTTTTCAGCCAGGCGCCTTAGGACGTTTCTTTAAGACACAGGGACATGTAGTGAAGGTGCTGCGCATGTCTGGAAAGCAGCCGATAAGGCAAATGGCTCTACTCTTGATGGTCTTTTCAACGACATCTTTGTCAAGGGCGTTCTGAGCTGGGTAGCCTTGTAAATGACGTCTGCAGGGTGGGGTAAGAACCGACGACCTTTGGCTTAGAAGTCCAACGTGCTACCCATGGCGCTACAGGGACACAACGAGCAATTTTCTTTTTATATATGCTGCTGGACTATTGATTTTGTTTGTTGCTATTTATCAATTTTTTGGTTAAATTAATGAATTAGGATTTGAAAAATCTGTATCAACATCAAATGTCATCCAGTACAAGTTTAAAAAATGTATTTGAACTTGAGTGGTATTACAGAAAATAATTTTATTAACGATTTAAAATTTGAACATTATATATATATATATATATATATATATATATATATATATATATATATATATATATATATATATATATATATATATATAAAGAGTGTTTTTTTAGAGGTATAGAACTTTAAACTGCAATAAAACAACGATGTATTATTCGATTGACATGAATTTTTTTTATTCGAAAGATAATCTTGTGGCATTACATTTTAAATATGATTTCTTGCATAGGACTGCTACGGCTGGCTCGGATGCAGTCCAATCTGGACGTCCAACGTTCGATGAATTTTTCCAACATTTGTGGCCGTATATCGGCAAAAACACGGTGAATGTTGTCTTCCAAATGGTCACGCGTTTGTGGCTTATCCGCATAGACCAATGACTTTACATAGCCCCACAAAAAATAGTGTAGCGGTGTTAAATCACAAGATCTTGGAGACCAATTCACAGGTCCAAAACGTGAAATTAAGCGGTCAACAAACGTGTTTTTCAATAAATCGATTGTGACATGT
Source organism: Trichonephila clavipes (assembly GCA_019973935.1). Lineage (NCBI taxonomy): Eukaryota > Metazoa > Arthropoda > Arachnida > Araneae > Nephilidae > Trichonephila > Trichonephila clavipes. The sequence continues at coordinate 572,987 of BMAU01019422.1, forward strand.
TGCGCCGTCTTGTTGAACCCACAGCTCCTAGACTTCATGATTGTTCAATTCAGGAATGAAAAAGTTAGTAATCATGGCTCTATACCGATCACCGTTGACTGTAACGTTATGGCCTTCATCGTTTATGAAGAAGGATTCCACCAGCCCATAAAGCGCACCAAACAGTCAGTTTTTCTTGACGTAACGGTGTTTCGACATACACTTGTGGATCAGCTTCTCTCCAAATGCGGCAGTTTTGTTTGTTGACGTAGCCATTCAACCAGATGTGCACTTCATCGCTAAACAAAATTCGCTTATGAAAATTGGGAACAACGGAAATTTCGTTTTGGGCCCATTCGACTAATCTACGTATTGCTTGATCATATTTAAAATGTAATGTCACAAGATTATCTTTCGAATAAAAAAAATTTATGTCAATCGAATAATACATCGTTGTTTTATTGCAACTTAAAGTTCTATACCTCTAAAAAAATACCCTTTATATATATATATATATATATATAATACATATAGGGAGAGAGTCAACTAATAGTAGAAACTAAAAAAATACTTAAAGAGAACCTGAATAGAGCAACTTATAACATCGGGGGACATAATTTGTGAATGTATAGATTAAAGAATTAACAATTGGTTTCTAGAAATTAATCTAGAAACTATTCCACTAAATTAATAATTGTCCCTTGTGGATTAAATTCTTCAATTTTTACAATGACAAAATATACTGGCACTTCAATTTATTTTTAAAAACAGCGCTTCTGAGAATATTTTTTATTGTTAAATTTATTTATTTTTTTTATATTAAGCAATAAAACTGGATATAAGCTCCTTTGTGTCCTGGTAAAAAGTCATAGAATTTAGTATCGTTTATAAAACCCTAGACATTTATTTTTGATATTGATTATTCAAAGAATGAACAAATTTAAGGTAAAGGATTATATTGATGGCGTAAATACTTACTACTGATGCGACGCTGCATTTAATCTTATTTAATTAATTAATTCTATTATACCCATTTTATAATACCCAGGTTGGCTGTCACATCGCATCATAGCTTATGTTAAAATTAAACACTAAATCCTCTAAAAACAATAAAACAGTACACTAAATTAAAAGGCCGTTCTTTAAATTAACATTTAATTTATTTAATGATTAACAAGATTAATTTTAAGTAAATGTACAAATGGTTATAACAAAATTCTACTTAGCTTTGAAAGAGGGAGGATGGAAAGGAGTGAAACACAGTCACCGCTCGAAGCCCCGCGGAGTCCAGTTCACGGCCTGGATCTAAATTAGGTTTTTTGCTCTGAGTCCCAAGTGTGAATGTGAGAGTGAGTCGAAATCGGGGTGCATCCCGTTTTTATTTGGCGTCCTCTTCACTTCCGAATCCTAGAGCGGATTCTTTACCTCGTCCGCTTAATTTCTTTTGATTGCTCCGGAGTCAGCGCAAGGTTACCACACACGGTCAGTGACATTTTTTAAGCGCGGGAAAGTCCTCCGACGCACCCCAATTATTTGTGGGTCTAATGAACCTTGCGGGCGTGATAACGTATTCACCCTTAAAAGTTCGTTTACAGAGGTGGGGCAAAACAACACATTCCTTCCACAAAATTCCGTTTCCTGTAAACAGGGCAAATGTAAAAACTGCAGTTGTAACTTTGGGGACCGTCGACCTCCCATCACTACCTACGAAGCACATTCAGCTTCATTTTTCAATTCCTACTATTAGCTCACACTCTCTATTTATTTATTTATTTTGGTGGAATTTTCAATCATTAATAAAATACATTTTAAAGCTCTCAATTGAGCTGAAATTTTATATACACGATTGTTTTGGATGTCAATACGATACTTTAATGAAAATTAATAAAAATTAATTTAATGTTGTGATTATGTCCTATGTATATACATATTTATATTAATTGTAACTATTTAATAAAAAGTAGCTAAAATAAAAATTTACTTTGTTGACCTAAGTAGGAATTGACTTAAAAACTTTTTTCTATAACTTGTGTGTGTTAAACCTTATGTCTTGAATTTTGCATCTGTGACTTCCTGACCCAAAGTTGATTTAATCCCTGCGTAGGGAGAGAGATCTCACAGCTTTAGTAAAAAATTACTTTTTATTTTTAAATAGTCAACTCCGAACTTTATATACGCAATATTCTTTCTGTAGGATATATCTTTTGCAAGTACAGTTGTCCTGAAAAAGGTATCGCGGATTCATGGGCTCATTCTCTTACGGGTCTGCATCTGGGTAGTAATGTTTACACTCGAGAAATTAAATCTCGAGTAGGTCACTTTGTCACGTAGCGGAGGTCGTCGGTGCGAGGTAGTTGGAGGAGGAGGCAGACATGATTATATAGAGGTCTAAAAGGTTAAATTTATTCAACCTGTAACACTATATGAATACATTTTAATAATAAACTGGTGGAGCAATAATAAATCATTACCCAAATTTAAGTAATACAATTATGAAAGGCATACTTCTTAAATCTCTTGTATGCCTTTTGGTCGGCTACCTCGTTCAGCTGTAAGGTGGATACCTTCCCCAATTCCTGTGGATATTTCTACTAGTATTAATCTTACGATGCGTGGCCACTGGTCGCCAACACTTGAATTAAAGGTATCCGACTACATTCGGAACTGTAATTTTAAAAAAATGCATAAATGGATAATTTTCATGATATTTAGTATCACTTAGATTAGAATACATGCATATATAGGTTTTAAGAACGTTATGTCAAAAAAACTTATTTAAATGCAATATTTTGGCAAAAAATTAACTTAGAATAATCTTTTTTTCAAAACGTTCTCCTTTTATAAAAAATGCTTCTAAAATAATAATAGTTTGCTTACGTATAGTTAAGACTTCCCCGTAGAGTCTGCACTAGGAATTTTGAAAAATTCACATTATTTTCAAAGTTACTACCAATTGAAATAATTATCGGCGTTTTTTTCCTAAAAATTCTTATCTCTGTACTAAAATATGGATAAATCCACTTCTAAGTTGCATATATCAAAAATTCTGTTTCAGCCTCTGTACAGAGGTCTGAGCTATATACAGGCAAAATATTTTTAATAATAGAAGCATTTTTCTTAAAAGAGAATGTTTTGAAAATGGGTCCTTCTATGTTCATTTTTTGTCAAAATATTATCTTTATATATAAAAATCTTCTCTGCGTGTGTATGTGACTAGACTCTTCCTAAACGGGTGGACCAAATTTGATTAAATTTTTTGTGTCAGTTCCAGTGGATTCGAGAATGGTTTAGATTCACAATCCGGTCCGATAGCGCAATTAGTTAAAATGATATTCATTACACGTGCGTTGATCAACAATTATCCTAACCTACAAATCTATTTGTGTAGCTAATTGATTACACACCTTATTAACCATTTTTTTGTTTAAAATTATTTCTTATCGGAAATCTATACTAATATGAGAAACATTTTTTGTGTGTGTTTCAGTTCTAAGCAACTCAGAAGTATAGCACTTGGCACATAATTACTATATGTCCTAATGATGTGCATTACGAAAAGTTTTTTTCGAAATTCACTTGAGATTTTTTAAGATTAAATTTTTAAGTGATTTTGCCATTTTTTTTCAACAAATGGAATTTGTTGAAAAAATAGATTTTAATTATAAAATTAATAAAAAATATTAATTTGCTAATTTTTCAACAGTCGTTTTTGTTTTTTTTTACATTTTATTTAATTACTTCAAACCATTTCTGGATATTGATTTGATTGTGCCGTTTCTTTTTCAGCTTAAAAACCAATGTACTTTGGTTTAACGTGGCTTATATTTTACTTTATTATTTCAAAATATTTCTGGATGTTATCGATTGATCCTATTGTGATAACCGTAAATGTAATGACGTTAGATATTGTAGTAACTTTTTAATACAAATTTGCATCAAAACGGTTCAGATTGTTAAAGCTTATTCATAAAAATTTGCCATTTTTGAATTTAAGATGAGTGTACAGGATTACGTTTGTCGGTTCCGCTAGTACTTAAGGTGCCTGACTAGTTTCGTGAACATTTTTTTGAAATAATGCTGAAAGTTCATTTTTAAACTCATTTTTTTGTTTGATTATAACTTAAAAGTTATAAAAATGACAAAGAAAAAAATTTTCAATATAATTTTGTAAGAAAATTGACAATTTTAGGTTACAATTAAGCATTTTTCTGCACATCACGGCAAACACTGTAAAATAAATTCTAATGCATAAGATAAAAAAAGCTCTTTGAATTTTATTTAAATAGCGTTTACCTATGTTTTGCTCTATCATCTTTGGATAATTTCAATTTATCACAAAATAAGAGGCCAAAAAGTGCACGAAAGGAAAAATTTTCAAAAATTTTGCATTTATCACAAAAAACAATAATAAAAAAGGTAAATATATTGTTTTTTCTTATTCTCTAGTGCACAACATGCATACTATAATAATAAAAAAATGATGCCAAATTCCATGCTATTATCTCAAGGACTTTTTGAGATATGTTTGTTATGCGATGAAATATGGAAAAATCTGTTTCGGAGAAAAGCGCATTTAAAGATTTAAAATCTAAATCTGAAGAAATTATGCTGCTAAAACAACCTAAAGCATCTTTATATCAAAAGAATAAACCTTTTACTATCCTATACCAGTATTATATATTTGTTTCAAGTTCTTTTTTTTTAAATTTTGTTACCAGTTTTATAGAGTGAAAAATGCTTTTCTTAACGTCGAAATGCATAGTTTTTTATATAATACAAATTAGAGATATGAAAAGCGCACTAGATAAACTTTAGTACGTTAAAAAATAATATTTTTTATATTGAAAACTAGGAATATATTTCCAATAAGTATCTTAGAGCTTAAGAAATATGTAACATAAAATATATATTAATGTGTGTTATTTTGTCAGTAAATATTCACCAAAATTTCTTTTTAAAATATTACTTATCACAAAGTTTATAAAAAATTATAAAGAAAAGCATATAAAAAACAGCTTTTAAAACCTCCATATGACTTTGACTTTTTTTCATCCTTAGTAATTTTGTTTTCTATGCAATTTTTTTTCCGCGTAAATTTTCTATATTCTAAGGGGTGACCTACAGAAGTTAAAAAGTGTTCCAGATAAAATTTTACAAATCCATGTACAAGATCTTAGGAAGGGGAAGTATTTGCATTTCTAATTATATATATATGTATAATATATATATATATAAAATGATATTAAACCTGTATATTGCAAATTAAAAGAAATTAAAGTTAATAATGCACTTACGCGAAATGTTTCAAATTTATATATATAATAATTGTATCTTTAAGTAAAATACTCCATAAAATGTTATTGAAAAATACTTTCTGAGTAAATTTCGAAACATTTTTGAATATATTTCAACTTTTTGTCACCAACTGACTGAGTATTATTGGGAGTAGCTCTGTGTCAACATTCATCTTACTGCTAGCACCAATGATGAAGCAAATTCCTTAGGCCTCACACACCTTGCTTTAGGCATAATTAATTAATATTTTATCTTTAAGAACAGAGTTTTCTATCAAACATATAAAATAAAGTTAAATGTGAAACAAAATATCGAGAAACAAGGGCTTAAGAAAATCGGAAAATGACAAAAATGTTACAAATTTATTTGCCAATTTTCACTTAAAACTCATAAATTATTTTTTAAAAAATGTCATCATGTCCCGTCATTACCTTAACTAAGTTAATATATTTTAAATAAATTCCATAAACACCAACAAAGTGTAAAAAAAGTATTAAAATGCAAACACTTCCGGTTTCAATACCTAACTTCCGGTTCATTTTTGCTGCTATCTCTTGACCTAAAAATTGTTATACCTTCGTAAATAATTGAAGTACACACAAAAGTAAGGCATTTTTAGAAAGCAGAAAATTCCACTATATAAAATATAAAGTAAAAAATTCATCATTTTCATCAAAATTGACGTTTTTGCACTATTCAAGCACCTTAAATAATTTTTTAATGCAATAATATTCTTAAAACAATTTTATATACGTTTTCTAATCTAATGACACTAAATATCATAGATATTATTGATTGATGCGCTTTTGCAAAATCACGGTTCCGAACGTAGTCGGATACCTTAAGCTTACGATAAACTCTTAACCATTTTTCAATGGGAAATCTTTGGGCTACCATTCGCGTTAATTTTACATCGAAACTTTTTGAAAAAGAAATCGGGATATTTTCAAATTAAGCCTACTAAATATATTCAAGATGTTTTCTAGCTGGCAATGAGGAGGAGAGAGAGAAAGCAAGATGTGTGTGTCAGGTGAGATTGCTACTGATCAGGTATCACTCAAAGTTACAGAATATTTCAAATATAAAATAGATGAAATAATTAAAGTGACGATTGGTCATTAAGGTTAAACTAACATTACATGGGATAATAGAATTCATCTTAGTAAAATAAAAAAAAAAGTTAATATTTGTAGTCTTCTTATAATTCGTGCATCTCGTGGTTATTCGCCGTATATTACTCGCATTGAGACATTTTCTAGTTGAAATTAATCGAATCAATAATGCCATTTTGTGAGATAAGTAGATTGTTTCTTATTATGGTTAGTATTTCTTCCCTTCCTCCCATACATCTAGGTGGGCAAGAGAAAAAAGGGATGATTCCCTCTCAATTTCTGATTTGCAAGGTTCCCGGGTTTGCACCTGGCATCCTCTAACTTGATCTCAGCTGCCATTGGTTCTTTCGGGACAAAAGTCTGTCTTGATTGGGATAATCTATGTCGCCGCACTTCGTATACCATATGAAGGGTCTACAAATGTACCTGCTGCTTTGACATTATGAATAAACACTTTGGCATTTCTTCCTCGCAAAAGAGGACGACACTCCTTTTTCATACAAGTGTATCCTGAGCTATATATCAGAACGAACGAAAATAATGGGCATCCTTTCTAAATATCGTGAAGAAAATGCATTCTGATAAATCCATTCATCTCTTGGTGTAGGACAGGGGTGGGGAAACATTTTGGATCAATGTTCCATTTTTTCGGAAAAAGTATTTAATGAGGTGTAGACGTGCTGTCAAATAATTTTGACTTGTGATTTTTGAGAAAATTATATAACTACAGCTAAAATACTAATAACTCGCGACTCTTTAATTGCTACGAACAAATATATTTTGTACTGCATTGTTGCAAATGTTTTACTTATACGTCAGTGTTTCTCAAACTGTGGGGCGTGCCCCCCTTGGGGGCGTGACAACTCTACAAGGGGGGGGCGAGCCTATTGAAAAGTCGAAAACAATAGATCATTTAAAAAAATTATTAATTTACTGAAGGTAAACAAAGAAAATACATTCTGACGTAATAAAAAATAAAATACACATTTACACTGATATATTACACTTATAAATATATCAGTGCTACTCAATGTATTTTAAAACTAATTTAACAATTCTAAGCCAAGAACAAGTTTATTAATTACCGGTGACCCCTTGGGTTTGTTAAATATATAATTTATAACAAAAATTAACACTTATTTCGATAATTTTTGTGCGGTTTATATAATTAAACCTTGGCTGCCGATCATAAGTTTTGCGATACGCATCCCAATGCCAACCGTTTTCCACGTAAGCACGCATATGTGATGTATTGGGGGAGGGGGAGGAATAAAGGAGCAAAAATACTCTGGAGTAAGTACATCACTTCGCAAACATTGTCAAGGTCCCTTTATTGCATTCCAAAGTCTTGGAATACATTTACGGAATAGCAGTTCACAGAAAAAATCGTACTTTCGAAAGAGGTATATATACGTCTGAAGAAATAAAGGCTTTGGTTTAGCGAGACGTTTATACACACAGAGACGTTTATATTAAGAGGTTAAAGTCGTATCTAGTTTTAACGTTAAAGTATAGTATTATTGAATTCAGTACATTGTTATTGTATGGGGGTGGGGCGCGATGGAAATAATGATGGAATATTGGGTCGCGAGTATTGCAACTTTGAGAAGCACTGTTATACGTATAATTGAAATTGAAGTAACATTAGTATAACTTCTGTTGTTGCAGATTGGATGTCAAAGAACTTATATTAGGATTATAGGACAATAACAAATGTTTGTTCTCCCCGCCGCCTCGTGCACTACGACCGAATACTCGCGTTTGGTCGTAATAGTTCACAGTGAACGTTGTTATTTTGAACTAAAATGCAAAACTGTTTTGATCGGTAGCGTGCCCAAAATATTGTGTCGCGTGCCATCGGTTCACCCTCCCTGGTGTAGGAGAAGAAAAAGAGAGCAAGCTCAACATCTGTTTCAGAAAGTTTACTTGGAAAGAGAGAGAGAAAAAGACATCTGGTGATTCTGTTCGCTCCTGGGCGTCAAAAATGAAAATATGGGTAGAACTCTATCGCCTAAAGGAAGCGTCTCTAGATATCAAGCCTTGACAAAATGCACGGTTAGAAAATAGTACGCACTATATTTGGTTAATATTGGCTCCAAAATAATTATTTTCTTGTAACATTTTCATAAACTTTTAAAATTGTCATATGTTGCCCATCCGGTATAGTGGTTAACGACGCTGACTGCTGTGCCGTAGAGATTGGATTCGAATCCTGGAGAAGATATAAATGTGTGCAAATGTATAGTGCCTGCGCGGCAGGGGGTACTCTAAATAGCCGTCAAGCCACAAATTCTCTCGTGAGGTTTGTGGAAAGGAAATATAGGTGGGAGGCATCTGGCCATCCCTAGAGTGTTTTTCCTTTAAATTGGGTTGGAACCGAGCCAAATCGTACTGCCACGTGTATGGTGCTCAAAGCTACAGCTAATAATATGCGTCATTTAGCCTTTTGCCATGATGAATTTCGTGGGCCTCGACCTGGTCTTTGCCGATCAGGTGGCATTAGTAACAACAACAACAACAAATTGTCTTATGACTAATTTTTATGGTGGTGAAAAATCGTCAGCCGACAACTAATATTTCATTTAGAACTTAAAGTGCGTTTCGAATTGATCAAAAATATTGCAAATCTAGAGAACAATTATTTCTTTATTTGAGCAGTAAGAACATTGTAGGTTTTTATGAAACCCCTTCTTCAAGCCAATAGAAATTGATAAAATACTCTTTTGTTACATTTTTCTAATTTGTTAAAACTTGCATTGATATTAATAAAAATAAATTTAAATATATAAATATTTTTTTGTAAATTTTGAAATATTTGCATAGTATTTCAAGAAATATCTGGGCTAATGGGATTATACTTTTATAAAGTATGAATATATATGCATATAATATATATATAATATGTGTGTGTGTTTGATTAATGTCCAGCCCTTTATGTATCAGCTGGGTTAAACTTCTTATCAGGACAACTCAACCCACCTCGCGCATAAGTGCTTTGACTACTAATTCGGCGGACTTACTGAAACCCGTGAAAGCACGACGCTCTCGTTGTTAAACGACGCTGAAATGAGACTAGTCTCTGTCATGGCTTGGAGTAAGGACTCTTTGGCTGAATATAGGAATAAAATATGATATGATAAACGGCTGCATTTTACATTTCTTCTCTGTTAATCTTTTAGAATTACTCCACTACAGGATTATATATAAATATATATATATATATATATATATTCTTTGAAGTGTAAGGGTAGCTTGCTGGTCTTGTGTGGAAACTATTTGAATTAATTATTCTGATTTTCTTGATTAAAAATCACTAAGTTGATATAAGTTTAAAATTTAGAAAAGAACAAAAGGAGTATACTTAGTTGAAGAAAAAAATTATTATTACGAAAATGTAAACATCCTAAGTCGTAGTAATAATAAAATCGTAGTAATTAGGAAAACCATTTTAGAATGAAAATGATATTTATAAAAGAAATGGGTTTTTGATTTTGCTCCAGCAGAATTTTATTTCTTAAGCATTGAATCGTTTAAATTCGTGTATAATTAATCTTTTGAATGTCCAAGTAATTGAGGAGTCTGACTTAGATATCCTATAGTTTCAAATTACTGCAATGTTTGAGAAAAAATTATTTTGCGTAGAAAATTCGTAAGTATTTTAAAGGGATATGTTTGGCACAAATCTATTTACTTCAAGTATTAAAGCTCTTTTTGTGATGTTGAAAGTTCTCTGAATTTCGTTGTAAATGTCCACTCTTAATACGGATTTGATTTGCTCAAAAGGAAAACAGACCAGAAGAAATTACAGGTTTTTAAACAATTTGAATAAGTAACTTAAAATATATTCTTCGAACCCTTTTATAAAGCTATAAAAGGAAATGTATTTGTTTTGATGTTTTTGACTTAGGAAGAAAGATAATACTTTCCACTTCGAAGTTTAAAAGTAATTTAAAATTCACTCGAAATGTTTAAAACATATGTTAAAAATGATGCAATCGCATTAGAAAACCATAAAGCGAATTTCAGAAAATTTTGGGAATTCATTTTGATGACAAATAAAAATAGGAAATTAATTCAATGAAACGACAGAATATGAATTGAAGTAAGTGTGATGTTTAAATTATAATGCATGCATATTTTTTCAGATTATTATATGTGACTAATGGAACGCTGTTTCCTTATTAAAAAGATTCAGTAAATTTAAAATTCGTACTTAAAAGACCAACTCCATATTACACCGCTAATAATATTAGTATACTTTCCTTGAATTACATTATTCATATTCTTCCACGTCTAAATAAAAGCACAACATATGCAATGCTTTTCTCAAAACTACATTGTTCAAAAAGTTTCATTCTGTCTGTTTTTTATCTGTTCTTTTCTCTCTATTTTTAGCTTGTCTCTTTTCTCTCTCTCCTTTTCTCCCCGTTTGCTCTCTCCCTTTCTCCGTTTCTCTCTTTTTATCTCTCTTCCTTTTTTATTTTTAACTTCCTTTTTCTGTCTTTTTCCTCTTTGTCTCTCCATCTCTCTCCATTTCTTCTTTTTCTTTCTCCTTTTCTTTCTATATTTAACTTTTTCTCTCTCTTTCTCTTTTTCTCTCCCTCTTTCTCTCTTTCACTTTTTACCCTCTTTCTCTCTGTTTTCTATTTCTCTCTCTTCTCTCTTTCTTTTATAGACATTTTGCAGCGTTTAATTAATTATTTTTGTCTTTGGTATCAGAGTGATGATTGCCGGATCGTTGGTTCAAATCCTGATACCATTGCAGAGTGCTGCTCCTTAAATCTGCTGAAACCCAGATGACTCACATTGACGTGAAATGCCATCTTAGAGTGAGAAGTTCCAAATTTTGCGCCCTTCGCACGTGAACATGATTGAAAATCATGAGATTCATTACCATTGACTCTGTGCATGCATTAACAATCTACAAAAATAAATAATCAATTGTAAATCAAACTATTTAACTTGTTTTCTATTTAATTCAACACAAATAATTGTGAAAAAAGGAAAAATTAAAATTTTTAAGAGAAATATAGTTGAATTTAAAAAAAAAATGGATATGTAAAAATATATTTAAGCGCATTTTTTGGTTTTATTCCATATTACACATAACATTCCCAACATTAAGGTCTATTAAAAAAATTTCAATAAAATTGATTCTTTTAAAAGTATTGAAGAAGGAGGAAATACCAATTGAAAATTTTCTGTAGTTGTATCAATTCTTGTTTTATATCTTCATATTCAGTGGGCAACTTATCGAATACACAAGACTTGACTTCAATATCAAAAATAATAAATAATAATTCTGTATTTGAATAAGATAGTATTTTGACTGTATTATGTGAAAAAGTAACTTTTTTTTATTCATTATTTTATTATACATTATAATAAAAATATTTTTATACGAATTTCGGATTTTGTTCTCTTTTCTCTGCTAGAAGAGTTTTATGGTGGGAATTATTATTTGAACAAGAGAGGATAATTTTCTATGACACTAAGTGGAGAGACGGGATCTTGGTGACAAAAACAGATTTCTCTCGAAAACTTGAGGAGGTTCTAGAATGATCATTTGACGATAACAACTTATTGGGTTTTTCACAGCCTATAGAAGGACGATGCTTTGGGGAGAAACACCAAAGTAGTAGATTGGGTAATGACTTAATTCAATTGCTTTACTCTAAATTGTAATTACAATGTTTAATATTTGTGGGACTTTTGAGACGGTGTTATTGTAAGTGTATAAAAATGGGTTCAGTTAGAAGAAAAATCTATTATAATTACAAAACAATTCCAACATAAGTTGCGATTACTACTAAGAAACCTAACACTTAATTACAACAGACAATTAACCAAATAATCTCATAAAATTCTAAGTCTGTAAATTTTTATTTGAATTTTATTATGTTTTTGAATTTTATTTCATTCCTTGTATGTCACAAAATCTTGTGTCAACAACCTCTAATCAGTGTTGAAAATTCAAAATTCTATTAAAATTCACATTTTCGCTCGTTCTCTTAAGTACAAATAATATTGTAAACAATAAAAACTGCAATTTCTAACCATATTTTAAAGAATAAATGTCCACGAAACATTTTATTTCTTTAGAAAGAAGTACAGGTATTGGTATCTTACGTAAATATGTTTCGAATAATAACGCGATTGTGCCATTCACTTTTATATGGAATTACTGAAAATTCTTGCAGAGCTAGAGCTTATTGCGAAAGCTATCTTCTTTTTAACAGAAAAAAAAATCTTTGAAAATAAAAAGTTTTCGTTTTTTTCCCCATTTGAACCAGGATTCTAAATTGTTTTCTTTTCTACTGTTCTCAAGCGATTTTAAGTCCGCAAACAAAAGAGAATCATTCACAGACGTATTTCCCCATTTTGTAAGATTTACTCGCATTTAAAATGTAAATATTGTTGATCCAGTTGGATTAAAGTGACTTTTTTTTAACGGAAAGGGGAAAAAAAGCTTCTATCATTTTTATTTTATGTGTGTTGGAACTGGAGAAACATAGACCTGATAGGGAATAAGTGTATTTTACTTATTCAAGTGCAGCTTATTTCAAAAGTTTGCGACCAGATCAAATAAATATTTGTACTGAATTTATTTCTCAAAGTATATTGATGAAATACGGTCAGACAATAGTATTGTGATTTGTTTCTCATGTATAGTAAAGCAGTGCTTCTCAAACTTTCACTATTAGCGACCCAATATTCAATCATCAATTTCATCGCTCCCCCCCCTCCATACAATAACAATGTATTGAACTCAATAACATTATACTTTGACACTAAAGCTACAATACGACTTTAACCTCACCGACGTATATAAACGTCTCACTCAGCCAAAATATTAATTTTCTGGACGTATATATACGTCTTTCCGAAGTACTATATTTTCTGTGCAGTGCTATCCAAAAATTTATTTCGAAGGCTTTGTAATACAATGGAAGGACCTTGACAGTGTTTGCGAAAGATTTACTTATTTCGGAGGATTTGCTTAATTATTTATTTTCTCCTCTCTCTAAAAAAACATCTAAATACGCTCGTCTACGTGGTAAGCGGTAGCATTGAGGAGCGAATCACGTAACTTTTAATCGGTAGTTAAGGAATTAGTTATAAACCGTATAAATTATCAAGATAATTGATAATACAAGCCCATGGGGGCACTGATAATTATCAAACTTGTTCTTAACTTGATTTTACAGAAGGATTAGTAATCTTCTCAGATTCTAAATCAGCTTTAGAAGCCTTAAAAAACGGAGAGACTAACATCTCCTGTGATATTGTTACCCTTCTAGAACAGCTGCACAACAAAAGAAAATCCTGTATATCCTGCAATGGATACCCGCACATGTCAACATTGAGGGTAATGAATGTGCAGATATATATATATATATATATATATATATATATATAGCCTCGCCAAAGAAGCTAGAGACATCGAACATAAGTGCACCAGCATCACACTTGATGATGCTAACGCAGTAGCCAAACATAGATTTATGAATCACACTTTCAAAAAACCCCTAGTTACGGAATTTTACTGTCCCCGAATTATAACATCCACAATTGCCAGATTGAGAACTGAACACCTTAAGGGCATGAAGATTCACCCAGACAAGACAAGATCATAAGTTCAATGTAAACACTGCCCAGATCTTCAACTGACGCCCAATCACATCTTGGAATGCCCAACCGTCGCAACAAAGTTACTAAAAATGGGAATGGTCCCTCTGAGGGACTCTTTGCGGGAACTCCTGTACAGCCCTGATGCTCCCAGAATAGCAGAGGCAGTGATCAAGACTTTCGACGGAAGTTAGTGATATCTACTGCATTTATTCATGGACACGAGAACAACAACAACAACAATAATAAAATATACATTATACATTACTGATACAATTGTAAGTGTATTATATCAGTGTAAATGTGTATTCTATATTTTCTTATATCAGAAAGTATTTTGTTTGTTTATTTTCAGTAAATTGATAATTTTTTAAATAACTTTTTGTTTTCGACTTTTCAATATGCTCGCGCGCCCCTCCTAGAGTTATCTCTCTCCCAAAGGGGGCGCGCCAAACAGTTTGTGAAACGCTGTAGTAAAGCATAACAATTAATTTGCGTTAAGGGCAAATACATAGTAATTTATATCTTATAAAGTGGCTATTTATTGCTGTTTGCAACAATATTCCACTTTCCCTCTTCGTATTTTCCAGTAAAGTTCCATAAAAATTTTACTAATAATGTCACTACGTTGCACAGTTAGACTATTTTGGCGCTTGCAGATTTTGCTTTGGGCACAATCATTATTCTCTTTTTTTGATATGGGATAATTACGGTTACGACAGTAAAGTTCTTTTATACGAATAAATTTTGGTCGCAACTTACAGAAGGAACTGACAACTGAAAGCTAAATTTGAAGAGAAATCACCTATGTCCATTTATATGCAGTCCAATGATATTTACTCACAGCTGTGATACTCCTCCAGTTTTCTTTAAAATCACGTTAGCCACTCACTAGTTGACTCAACTAAAAAGATATCGCAGATGCTACTCTCTTCACACGAAGTTACTTGTGTGTTGAAAATGGAGAAAGTTTCTTTCTTCGAACTTAATCCTTGTACTGATGAGTCCAGATCTCCATTTTCAGTCAATTTTGTTTCCAGGTGTGGTGTAAGAATACGCTTAGACTAGCACTTAGTTACTTCGAGGGAATCTGGCGTATAGGTGATCGAACGTAGATTTCGGAATTTTGGACGACATCTTACTGCATTTTTGTGAAAATTCTTTAACTCATTTTCAAGCGCAGAGGCTTTTATTACATTTGGTTGGTGCTGGGCCGTGCTGTCTTTGATCAGGACCACACTTCTGCTATCCAGTTATATATAGTAAGAAATGAGTGTATATATAGCTAAATTACAGCATTAATAAATATAGAATATCTACAAAATTAAAGTTAAGAAATGTTTGCAATATCTGTCCTTAAAATTGGAGAAATGGCATAAAATATAATTGGATTTCGTGATTATTTTTGAACAAATATCTTGAAAACACATTTATAAATTTCCTTTATTGTTCATAAGACTCTATTTTTTTGTTTTTAAAAGTTTATATTAATGAGAAATTTCAATTGTATTCCGGTTCTTTTTGGCTATGTATTGGGGGGATGACGATTATGAACGAGTGTGATGGATTCCAAAGGAACGTCACTTTCAGCTCATATCGTAAAACGTCATGAATTGTTTGGTGTGACATGTTTGATAACACTCATCCCTTGTGCACATTATCGTGAGTTTATGATTTGAATGATAAACTACACAAATTGTTTTGCCTGCAATTAGGTTATTTATACCGGGTTCGCAAAAAGTCCGTAAAAACTTTAAAAATTCATAAAATCCGGAGAAATGAACGAAAAAAAACTGTTTGCAGGATCAGCATTAGTATGTCACGGGAATTTTTTTAAGCTAGAAAAAAATATTCAAAAATCATCCGGTAGGTGGTGCTGTTACAAGCGTTTGTCGTGGAAATATGCAAATTAGACGGCTATAAAAACCTTTGCTCTCAATGAATCCACATTCATTTCACCATTACAAACAGTGAATGTGAACAAGGATGCTCAGTGCGCCGGATAAAGCTTTGTTGGTGAAGTTATTTTACATGAACGAGGAATCAGCGACCATTGCCTTGCGTAAATTCCGAGTTCAGAAAAATGTGAAGAGTGGAAAAGGCCCTTTAACACCTGCAGGTCTCTTAAAGCTTGTTAAACGTTTTGAGGAAACTGGAAAGTTGGAGGATCGAGCACGAGCCGAACGACCATGCTTGAAAGAAGAACGTGCACCCTGCATTGCTGTCGAAATGGAAGCAATTGCGTCCGAAGCAGCTTCTGGGACCAGCAGTGCTCGTGAAGCTGCCAGAGGATTGGGCTTACCACCATCATCTGTCCGCTATATTCTTCGTCGAATTCTCCAGCTGTACCCGTACAAATTGCAATCGTGCCATGAACTTTTGCCAGCAAATACCGCACAGAGGGAAGCATTTGCGAAGTGGGCCTTCTCTAAAATGGAACAGGATCCCACCTGGGTTTTTAACATCTTGTGGACAGATGAAGCTCATTTCTCGCTTCATGGTGACGTTAACAACCATAACTGTCGCATTTGGGTGACCTCTATTCCACGTGAGTACACACAGAAGCCATTGCATTCCCCAAAAGTGACAACATGGTGTGGTTTCACGGGTTCATTTATCATAGGACCCTTCTTCTTTGAAACGCAGTGCCCAGTAAATGGATGGATAACGGAAACCGTAAATGCTCAGCATTATCTAACGTTTCTTCGGGAGACTATCGTGCCATGTTTAATTCAACGAGGTCAGATTTCGAATGTCACGTTCATGCAGGATGGAGCAACCAGTCACACTGCTAACCCGGTTAAGGCATTCCTGATACAGACGTTCGGGGAAGATAGAATCGTTAGCAGGTGCTGCAGGTACCCATGGATCCTCGGTCTCCAGATTTAACACCGGCAGACTTCTGGTTGTGGGGATATTTGAAATCTCGCGTGTATCTATCCGGTCCATCAGTCTGTCGGAACTGAAAGATGCGATCCGCAGAGAAGTATCCTCCATACATCCGGACGGACACGTTGCACTCTGCCGTTGCTGGATTTGTCACTCGTCAGGAATGTCTTCTCCCCTGTGGTGGTGGTCATGTGGAACATATTCTGGTGTAATAAAGTTGTGAAAGTTTTCTTTTCATTATTTATGCATTGTTTCTTTGATTTGCGTACATCAGCGCCACCTACCGGATGATTTTCAAATTATTTTTTTTTCTAGCTTAAAAAAAATCCCGTGACATACTAATGCTGATCCTGTAAACAGTTTTTTTTTCGTTCATTTCTCCGGATTTTATGAATTTTTAAAATGTTTACGGACTTTTTGCCCACCCTGTACATGCCACCCCGCATGTTATTTCAGCTGGACTATTCCAATGTAATGTCGTTCGATGAACACTTGGTGTTCTGAATTGAGCTGGTATTGATCCTGGTCAGCATCTGCATTCATACCTTCCCGACAGAATAACTGGACATACTTGTCGAATGTATAAAACCCCAGGCACCACAGATGAATATTGTAGACAAACTGAGATCTGTAATGAATTTATCAAGACAAGGAGTATCTCGCGTTCAGTGCAGGTTTATCTATTGGGCACTTGGGGCGGGTGCCGGGGGACCCAGGGCCCAGGTAACCTGGACTTAACCAGATTTTCTGGTTATACATTTTGATCTGCCAGTGCCAAGGAAGCCCGTAGATCTTTTACGCCCAGGGCCCGAAGTGAGCCTAAAACGGCACAGCTCAATATAGCATAAATGGCTTCTTTGATGACATACTGGCTGTTAAAAGTCTTGTGAGGACCACATTAAATATTAAATAAGCACTTTTCTCGTATATATTTTGTTTCTTTAATCATTTCGTTATGAGTATTATATCTATCATTCTTGGTTTTGTTTCGTGAGTATTTTCACATAGCATTCTTTCATGATGTACACATTTAAATTTTGAGAGAAATAATTTATTTCCAATAAAAAAAAATCCATAGAAGATGAACGACGCCTTTTCGTACACTCTTACACACGCAAACAAAGTTATTTTTCTTTACAAATGACGTCACAATGAGTAATGATAATTACACCAATAGAGGCATACGAATCGTTCAAATCCATGAAGTCCCAAAGAAGAAAACAAATTACTACTTCTGTTGCTGATAGACAAATTCCTTTGCTGTGAAATACCTTCAGCTAAAGCTAGAAAATATAAATTTGCAAATAAGACACAAGAATGATGTGTCTAATAGGTTCTTTTCTACAGCATTGACAAAAGCGAGCGTCACACAACTTGGTTTTCCATTTTATTTAGTAACAAAGAGCCGCTCTGAAATCAATACAGGGTAATTTAATGATTCTCTTATCAGGAAAGAATGCTGTTAAATCGAGTTGCTCAAAGTCAGCATCAAAAATCTAAATCGACCCTTGCGGAAAAAGAGAAAAAAAAGTCATTGGAAGGTTTTTCTAGCGAAAAGCGTTCTAAGTCATCGAGTTTCGATTTGCAAATCTTGGTAAAGACGTTGTAGTTATTCCTTGGAGATTTAAATAAGTAAAAAGTATTCCTGGTTGCGTGTGTTTCTGTATTTTTTGCAGGTTCAATTTAGAAAGAAAAAATGTAAGGAAGGAAAAAAAAGGTTAACTCAAACAGCACACGGAATATTATCTTCCATTTTCATTTTAGGTTTACCATTCGGTTCATGTACTATTAGAAAATAATTTCGGAAAAAATGATTTTTTTTAAAATATTTTCTAAAAAAGAATATTATTCGAATCAGTTTCGATTTTTTTCAATTTATTTCGGATTTAAATTTTATGAGAAGTAGAAGGTGTAAGTTCTCTCTCATATTAGTGTAATTCTTGCAGAAGAAGCTTTATGCTACTCATTGTAATTTGAATATAAGTTAGGAATATAACTATTTATATTGCAACCGTTTTGTTTTTTACGTTTTAATTTATTCAAAATAAATTATAATTTATGTAATAAATTATCATCAGTAATTTTGAAAGATCGGTACTTTTTAGAAACGTTAAATAATCTGCATTATTCACTCGAAGATTTAATAAAAGACCAAGAGAATAAATTACATATGTTTTTGTCGAATATTAATACAGTTCTATGCATTAGATTATTACTTTTAAGATATTTTTGACCTTTAAACACATTCTGTGTTATTGGTTGTTAAACAGAAAATTACGGAATAAGAAAACTTTATGGAGGCTAAAAATGGTGTTTTTTAAATTGTCTGAGAAATTTTTACTAAGCTATTTTATAAGTGTTGAATACTTTTCAAAAAATTGAATCAAAACCTCGTAATATTTATCTTTTTCACTGTAAAGAGGAATATTATTATACAAAGCTGACTATGATCATCCCATGTATTTTATAAAACTGTGCAAATGAATTATGACCTAAATAAAGAACTTTAAAAATTGAAAACAAGTCATTTTTTTCTCACAAATAAATCTAAGTCTTACTGTTCTTAAAATTAAACTCTTTTAGAAATTTAATATAAATTATTTTAAAATAAATAAAAAATCATTAGAAAGATACATACGAATGAGTGGTTTTATTTGGATACATGCGAGTATGTCAATTGAGTTTTGATCAATGTAAAGTTTTAACAAGAGTTCGTTTCATTTGTTCAAATATACTATATTAGTACACAAAATTATACTTACCGTAATACATAAAGCATGTGACAAAACATAGCAACATATAGCAGGGTGATTCATATAGAAGTATACAATTTAAAGACACGATAAATCAAGAACAATATAAGACATTGAATTTAACCTGAAACAGAATTGTACAGGTATATTTAAGTTTTGCTAGAGACGCTCATAGATAAATCCTCAGTCACATGGCACACGTCGAGCCGTTACTCTATATAAACACAAAGGTGTGTTAACACTAGAACGTCCGCGATTTCGATTTCACTTAAACATCCATCGGTGTCGCTTCGACACCGCGATATAAAATACATTAAGTAATTGTGCTTTAACTAAATTTTTGGACTACTGTTCAGTAGGGTATAGTTTTAAGAATTTTTAATATTATTTCATGTCATATATTATCATCCTTTCTCTAAAAAAACCTGACATTAGTATTATATTTCGCAAAGCCTTTTTGAACACTGCTTTGTCGCAAAATATTTGAGTCGCAAATCTGCCAGAAACATTGCTATTATGCGATATCCTTTCTGTGCCATCTCTAGCGACATATATATCATGATTTACTGTAATACTATCAATTACATCTGCACTTTCTTCAGATTTTTCGTAGTCTCTTTCATTCAATCTTATGTCTTCATCGGAATCTAAATTAGAACCAATCTATTCTCAGAAACCTCTCGCAGCAAATTAGCAATTTCATCAGGGCTTAGACCTTTTTTAGAGCTATCGGTTCGGGATGCCTACTCTGCAATAAGTTCGAAAATCGAATGATTTTTTTTAATAAGCAGATAAGCAAATGCTATGCAACGAAACACTTAAACACAACAATTTTAGTATAATTGATTAATTTCCACTCTGAACTCAATAACACTGCATTCAAGGTTAAAAAAAATGTGCGATATTACTTTCCGAAATTGATCTTACTAATAGTATCTACTTAGTGGACCATATTTTGTTGAATGACAGCTTTTTACAATGATAAATTGCATTGGTGTTGAGACGACACCAGCGGACGACCTAGGTATTTTTAGCTGTAAAATTCCTCATAATTATAACCTAGAGCCACAAAAAGTTTTCTGTGTAATCATCAAGGAAAATAATTAAAAATAACGAGCAATTTTCAAATTCCCTTCAAAAATGTGGAGATGAGAACAAAGTAAACAGGCTCCGGTGTGCAATTGACACCGACGGACATTCTAGTGTTAAGGTATGAATTCCATTGATAGTGGCTGAGATGCACTGTTTCAGCTGCGTCCGTTACTTTTTCTTTTACACAAGCAATCCGTACTTTTAACTTCTTCATACTATTGTGAGAAAGATTTTCTAGTTTGGTGGCTCTTGTCCAAATAGGGATCACAAACTGTTGCACAGCAGTTACGGATTCCATTTCGCTTGGTTCTAGAGTACAAAAATACTTTTCTCTCTCGACTACAGATACCACTATTTCGATTGACTAGTTACATGACACGCCAACTATTGTTTACGTCACTTCTTTCATAAGCTATCATAAACTTTAAGTGGTGGACTTTAACAGGCTCTGGAAAGTGTACACTATGAATATTATACTGTATTATTTATTACATCTTATCTGTGAGGGGGAGAGGAAGATAGAACAATAATTTTACACTTAAGAAACCGTGTTATGCCGGGCTATAGAGAGCGGAAAGAAACCTGTCTTAAATTAAAAATAAGTGGAATGGAACAAATTTCGAAAAAGGGAAAAATTTTTGGACACAATTTTAGAAATCACTCACATTGTGCGCGTACACACACACAAAAAAAATGCTGGTATTATGAGGGAAAGAGAAAGCCCGTGCGCAACGCCGGACCATGCAGCTTGTAAGAATATAATTGGCGAACGTTTTATCCTTGGCACCAATTCATTCAACAGTTTCCTCTTCATCTAAACGTTTCCGGTTTCGCAGTTTCTTTCGTAATACGTTCTAATTCGATATTATGTATCCAAAAAAGTCATGTTTGATTCTAATTAAATATGACTATCACCACTTTCAAAATGAGGAAGAAAAAGAGTTTTTTCTTAGCCATGGAAAGGTTAAATACATTTCAATAAGTATTTGATTTTTTTCGTTAAACAATTACAATATCTTCTTTTTTCAATGTATAACTAAAATAAATTGTTAAATACTCTAAAAGATTTTGGACCTAATGAGATTCTCAGCAGGCAATCCATTTCTTTTCTAATTCATTTGATGAATAATGCGATTCTTACAAAATAGGTGCAATATACGTAGACACTACTTTTGCTTAAAAGTTCTCAATTATCTCAACTAATGTTAATTGAATTTCAACGAACTACTTCAATCTTTCTGTTCACTATCTGAATGATAGTTTTCTAGAGAAGTTAAAAGAAATATGTCAGTTAAATATAAGAACTTTTCTAAAGGTAGTATTTTTTTCTTCGACATTTGCCAAAAAAGAATTTTACTTCGGGGTTGCTGAAGTTTTTGGACGAGATAGCAGCTGCTTGGGAAAGGTTTTCTGTGATTTTTGATAACAGTCACTGAAAATAAAAGATTGCTATCTGGAAGAGAATTCCAACTTGACAAATATTTCCAGAACTTTTTTTCATTCTAAAAATATCTTCGTCACGGAAAATCACAAATACTTTGTTACTTTGTATCTGTTTCAAATGTAACTGAACCTACAAATTAACGCTAGTACCTTATATATTATATAAGGGCATATAGTAATGTATAACTGTAGGTTAATATTGACTTGGGTAGCTTTGGTATTAAGAAAGTGACAAGTTATTCATAAGACCAGAGGGAAAAAACACAACTGAAAACAGCTATTAAATTATTATTGAAAAATTAACAATGTAAGATTTTTCTCATTAAAAAAAAACGGGTAAAAACAATCAGAAATTTTGTTGATAAATCAAAAAATAAAAAAAGAAATTTAATAATTAAAAAAAAATTATGACTTGTGAAAGTCTAAGTTGAAAATTGCATAAAACAAGGATATGTGTCTAGAATTTTAAAATTTTCTTGAAGTATAGTTATATTAGTATGGAAATATCAATAATAAAGTTAAATAAATAACATTTTAAATGCTTTTGCTGGAAAATATTATAATACAGTTATTATCATTCGAAAGCACACTATATTTGGGTAAAATTTTTTTTTTGTCCCTTCTTTGTATTTAAATATATTACTTGTAAAATTTCTAATAATACAGTAATATATTTTTCTTTTAATCAAAGAATTCTGTGCATAGTTTGGCTTAAATACTTTGTAAATGAGTTGTACGTAATTAATATTAAAAACTCGGTGTCTTAAATATATGTAAAATACATTTTATACGGATATTTGGATAAACACAACTGTGTGTTTTAGTTGTGCTGTAGTGTGTTATCTTAAGTGTGTTATCTCTTAACCAATCCCTTGAATTTTGCAATGTTCATATGAGAACCTTGCCATAGGGGAAGGAACTGTAATATGTTCAAACAGACATTATCATCTAAACAGAACTGAACAGAGAATAAGGAAAAAATTATCCGAGTTTATTTTGAAACAGCAGTAGCAAAATGTTAATATAGTAAAAATGGGAATTTTTGCGCGAAATTGTTTTTAATCTAGCAAGAGGAATGAGATTTGAGAAAAGGTATTATGTTTGAAAACATCATTCAAGATATTGGTCGTGATAGCTTAGTGGTCAAGGATTCATAACCGGGGTATTACGAGTTTGAGCCAAATGCCACTAAAGAACAATCGAGTGGTGTATGATTCAAAATTGGGTCGCAAGTATAGAAATTTTGAGAAGCACTGATTTAATGTTAAATGTTTCTATTTCATTTCAGTCCGTGTGATTGAGCAAACCACTTCAAGAGTACATATATTGTTATTATGATCCAGTCGAAATAAACATATATTGCTGGACCACACAAATTAAAACCAGTAACATAAAAAAAATGACTCAGGTCAACAAAGAAATCTTTTATTTAACTTACATTTTTTTTAAATAATTACAATTAATATACATATCTGTATACACATGACTGCATCACAATATTAAGTGGCAAAAAAGAAAGCGAATTTCCTTGCAATTTTTATATAGGGGGTTGAATTATTTTTGTTTGTTACTCTTTATTCATTAATTAAATTCATTTATTCCAATAAAATAGTATAGTAAAAAGAAATCACATTGACAGAATCTAGTCCATTCCAGGTGTGATTGGAACCCACGACCTCTGGATTAGAAGTCTAACACGCTAACCATTGCGCTACAGGGATACAACGAGCGATTTTCCATCTTATATATGTTGTTGAACTATTAATTTTGTTTTCCCTATTTATTCATTAATTAAAAAATTAATGAATTAATATTTGAAAAAAATTGTTAACACATAAAGTATCAACCATTACAAGTTTTAAAAAATGTATATGCATTTGATTGGATGCATAGAGAGTATTTTATAAACGATTGAAAATTTGAATAATATATATATATAGCAGTGCTTCTCCAAGTTTCCGTATTAGCGACCCACTTTTCAATAAATTTTCATCGCGCCCTCCTCATACAATAACAATTATGAATCCAATAATACTATACTTTGCTGCTAAAACTACGCGATACGACTTTAACCTCTGAATATAAACGTTTCTGTCAGTCAAAGAGTTAATTTCCCCGAACGCGTATATACATACGTCTTTCCGAAGTACGATCTTTTATGTGCACTACTAGTCATAAAATTATGAAGAAGGCTTTCGAATGCAATAAAAGGAACTTAACAATGTCTGTGAAGGATTTACTTCTATCAAATTATTTTTGATTCTTTATTCCTCCCCCCCCCCATCCTCAATATATCACAAACGCGCGTCTACGTGGAAAACGGTTTGCATTGAGAAGCAAATCGTGTAAATTTTAATCAGCAGTTAAGGGACTAATTATAAACCTTACAAATTATAAAAAAAATAAAGGTGTTAATTTTTTATAACTGACAATTCCAAGGGGTCATCGGTAACTATTAAACTTGTTCTTAATTTAGTATTGTTAAATTAATTATAAAATACATAGTATGTAGCGTTGATACACACATTTATAAGTGAAATATATCAGTGTAAATGGCTTTTTTTAATTTTTATTATGTCAGAATGTATTTTGTGTGTTTACTTTCAGTAAAGAAATAATTTTTTTAATCTTTTGCTTTTGACTTTTCAATATACTCGCGTTTCCTTTGTAAAGCGGTCACCCCCCAAGGGGGGCATACCTCACAGTTTGAGAAACTCTGATATATATATATATATATACAGATCAAGCAATGAAATGTGTCTTATATTTTTCAATTCTCTCTCTCTCTATATATATAGAGAGAGAGAGAGAGGGAGAGGAGATTATATTAGAGCAAGACTTCAGAATGAAATTTACAATATTATTTACAGATCAAGCAATCAAATTTGTCTTATTTTTTCAATTATCTCTCTCTCTCTCTCTCTCTCTCTGTCTCTCTCTCTCTCTCTATATATATATATACAGAGAGAGAGAGAGAATGCTTGTGATCTGTAAATGATATTGTAAATTTCATTCTGTAGTCTTGCTAATATTAAACTATTATGTACTAAATTTTATGAGTCAAAAGCAATAATCTCAATCGCTAAACATTTTTTTAGATATACACTGAATTTTGATTCTAAATATTTCCTCTGATCAAATATTTCAAGAAAGGTGGGCCACAAAGTGCATTGAAAGAATCCGTCAAGGACAGAAGATAGCAGTTGAAAATTACCTTCGGGGGGTTTTCTTCAGTGGCTCAGAGAAATAAGCGCATTGGAGACATTTTCCCTGAAGACCTGAATGCCTAATCGGTTTTTCCCTTTCACATAGTCCCCCTCTTTCGTAAAACCGAATCATTCATTTAGACAGTTTCTTCCG
The DNA here is from genome assembly GCA_019973935.1 of Trichonephila clavipes. Lineage (NCBI taxonomy): Eukaryota > Metazoa > Arthropoda > Arachnida > Araneae > Nephilidae > Trichonephila > Trichonephila clavipes. Next base: position 598,539 of record BMAU01019422.1, read on the forward strand.
AAAAGTCTTCCTTTTCACTCTTCTCACCCTTTTTTTTATTCCGAAAAGGAACTTTCCTTTTTAGATTCTTTTCATTTTCCTTCTGTTCCTATTCCTTTTTTTCCCCTTTTTGTTGTTCTTTTTTCTTCTTTTATCACCTTTTCTTAAGTAGACGTTACAACAGCTGATGTATCGTATTTCAACATCTTCCAGGAGAGCTAAATTAAGTTCGGTAAGTTTTGTGAGGGATCAGACTCTTCATTTCATTTTGAAGGGAAGTGTGGTCTAGATATTTAAAAGAGAATAATAACCGATCGCCAGGGGTAAAATTATAAGGAATTTTGCAATAATAAACTGTTATCTTTTCAGGTGAAAAAGCAATATTTTTAGTCTGTATTGTCTAATATGAATTTTTTTTTAAAAAAAATTCACACTCAAATTTTTGTACAAACCTTGATGAAACGTGCTTTTTCTTAATCTATATAGTGGAACTTACATGTACCCCTTTTTTACGAAAAAATAAATGGTCTTTTTCGATATACTTTGAAATATTTCGCAAACGAGTGTGATATAAATTCAAATTATTAACGGAGTTCAATCAATTTACGGAGGAATTAAAAATTGCAATTAAAAAAAGTACAGAAAATAAAAATAAGAGTCTCAACTTTTAAAAATGTTATGCAAAAATAGTTTGTTAAAAACATGGGGATGTACAACCTCTGACAATAAAGTTCGGTGAAGTAAGTCAAAACGGCCGATTTGACAACACTGGTAAAACAAAACGTTGAACATGCATAGTGGCAGGTGTTGACCATCTGCCCCCACCGTTGTTCAGAGGAGCGTTGTTTGTGATCCCTGTAAGACTGATCTTACAAAGTTCTTGTTCAGTGTGTTGGTTCTTAACTGAGAACAAGAAAATAAAGGAACAAAAGATAAATTTAAAAAATTGATTTTAAGCTTGGCAAGACACATAAGAATCTTAAGCGATGTTCATGAAGATCAAGCACTTTTAATGAAACGTGTGCACGATTGGTTTACCGGTTTTCGAGAAGGCCTTTAAAGTGTTTCAGACAAAACCCATAGCGAAAGACCGGCAACTTCCGTCAGTGAAAAAACATTGAGAAAGTGAGAAAATTAATCATGAAAGATCGTTGATTAACTGTGCGCATGATATCTGATGAATGGCAGATTAACCGTGAATCCGTTGAGATAAACGTGGAGGGGGCAGGAGGATACAGGGGGGAGACGCAGTAAGCAAAACAAGGTACACGTTTTTTTGCACATAATGTTTACCCTCACACAGCAAATATAGTCAAACAGTTCCTTGCAAAAAAGATGGTGGTGAAAATTGAACATATACCATACATACTCCCCAGAATTCTTTCGATTCCCAAAACTCAAACTCGCTTCAAAAGTAATATGATTTGGCGACATTCCTAACATCCAACGAAACGTGACGGGGCCTTTGAACTGTATGCCAAAAGAAGACTTCTTGTAAAGTTTCCAGGACATGTGTATAACAGATCTAAGTGGTGCATAGCTATGGGAGGTGACTATTTTAAAAAATAGTAAGGTAACTTTCGTTAATATTTCATTTACGGTAATGTTAGAGGACTATATTCCCCGAGTTTTTTTGTTAAAGGGTGCATTAAAGAGAGTTACAATCCACACAGTACGGTTTCTTGAATGATTATTTTTCCAAATTACTTTTGCGAAATCGAGTTTGCCGTGTTGATGGGCTGATGCACGTACCTCAAAGTCCTCCCGTTGTTGTGGTATTTTGGTGGGTTTGTCAGCTCAGATGTGTCGCCTTCATCACTTGACAGCGGTTAAAAATAAAGAGGTCCGTCTCCAGAAGCCCTCGTATTCCTTTATAGGGAATCGTTAATAAATCCTCACTCAAGTGGAATCAAGTATTAAGGGAGTTTACCCTTGTGACAACCTATTTTTTAAGCATTTTTAGAAAAAATTTGACGATTTTTAAAATGATAGAACTTTACTTTTTTTTAGCATTTATTTAAATATATCTTAAGAAGTCAAATGAGTGTTAAATTTCTCTAGAGGGCTGAAAATATAAACAACTTTCAAACAGGTATAATTCTTTTAAATTTAAATTAAATAATTCGAATCTTTTACACATTATTCATCAAGAAATGAGGCTTCAGAAAAGTATAAAATATTTGAAATTTAATCATAATTTAAAAAATTATAAGCGTACAAAAATAAGAAACATTTCTATAAGAAATATCAATTAATTTTTACGTTGCGAATGCTGTTTTCTAAAATTGTAGCTTTAATTACTAGGTAAAAGTTGATTTAAAATTTGTGGTAAATGTATCCTTATTACACTGTAGTAATATTATATTAGTAGAATAATAAATTATATTTTTTAAAAAAAATTAAAAAATTACATTTTTGAAATTTTTTTTTTAAAAAAAATTCAATACTTTTCAAATATTTTGAAATACAAACGATATATTATTCTTAAATGATGTAGGGCTTATACAGTATGATACATTTTATAATTCTGTAAAGTTTTATGCCAAGTCATCCGAAGTAACAGATTGAGATGGCTCGGCCACATCTGGAGAAGCACTGAAAACAACCAGACCAGAGCTTACACTTTTAAGAATCCTATGGGATCTCGAACAAGAGGAATACCACCAACAAGGTGGATAGATTATGTTGAAAATGACTTAAAAACTCTAAATATTAAAAACTAGCAGAGAGTTGCTGCGTATCGTTAGAATTGGAGGAAGCGAGCTGTGGAGGCAGCCAAGACCTGTAACAGGTTTTACGCTTATAAAGAAGAAGAAAGTTTTATGCATCAAAGGCTACTATTTTAGAAAATAGCGTGCGTAACGAAAAAATTACTGAATATTTATTATAGAATTTTCATATGCTTAAAATTTCGAAAACATTTTACACTTTTCTGAAGCCTCATTCATTTATAAATAATGTGTAAAAAATTCGAATTTTTTAATTTAAATTTAAAAGAATTATACCTGTTTGAAAATTGTTTATATTTTCAGCCCTCTAGAGAAATTTAACACCCCTTAGAATCCTTGAGTATGTATATAAATGTTTAGCCTAAAATATCAAATAGAACGTGAGTTATAGCGCTCTGAAGACATCTTAATCGAAAAAATGAACACTCCCTTCCTCCACGATTCCAGCTGATTGACTCTGAAATAAAAACAATTAACAGTGTTTTAATCTGTAAGCTAAATGCTCAGAAGGGAATATTTTCAATTAAAAATACCAAAAATTGAATTTTTTGTAGTCCTTTGAAGAAAAAGTTTCGAATTCTATGTTTTTTGTTTTGTTTTTGTTATAAAAACAAAAGAACTATTCCAAATTTTGGAACGGTCGTAATTCATTTGGTGCGTATATTTGTTCTGAGTCTACCCTATAAATTTGAAGTCATTTGGTTAAACCGTTCTTGAGAGATATGATGGAAGGAAGTTTGAAAAACACAGTTTTGAGAAAAACGTGTTTAAAGTTTCAAGCCCGATAAAAAAAAATCCAAATCCTAACTTAGTGCACCGAACAGCTGCTTTTCTAACACCTTCTTCTTCTTTATAACGACTTCAAAATTTAAAAAAAACATTTCATTACCACCGTATTCTAGATATGTAAAGGAAGCAATTTATGAAAAAAACGTTTTTTTGATATTTTGAACCCATCACATGGGTGAACACCCTTAAGTAACCCGGCAATAAGAAAAAAATTACAAAATATCTTTCTTGAAGATTCAACCATTGTTTATAATATTTTTGCTAATTGAAAATTATGAAAGATAAATAAGAACAGTGTAAAATGAAATGGAACTTTAATAATTCCTTCTGTCTTATTATTCCGGCTTTCTTTAATTAAAAGCCAATATGAAACTAATCGAGTTGATGTCAAATTAAATTTAGTCTTTTAATCCCGGATCAAGTTACCAAAACTCTGATGCTGTACGTAAAAAATATTATAATTATCAAAATAAAAATTCATTTTGATTAGTGAGGGTTATTTAATAAAAGAGAAGCTAAATAATTAAAAAAAACAATGAGTAAAAGAAATTTCCCTTTTATATTTGCTTTAATTTAAGCCAAAAAAAAAAAATTAATACACTACCCAACTAATCAAACAATGCTCGTCAGTAGTTTCCTTTACTCAATACTCTTTCCTTTACCTCAACTCAATACTCTTGATTACTTAAAAAAAACCAATACAATAATCCCATGTAAAATGTAAGGATAATTAATCATGAATTCATATTTTTCTATTTAGCTTTGTTTTATTACTTACTTAATATACTCAAGACTTAATCATACGTTCTTGCAAGTTTGTTTTAATATTTTGTAGGAAAGTGTTAATGAGAGGGAAAAACGTTGCTTCTAACGTTATACAAAGTTTAAATTTTGTAATAAAAAAAATCTGAAAAAAATGAAGAAATGGGGATTTAATTTTGATATGAATATATTTCCAGTCGAGCAATTTTCTTAAAGTATATATACATAGTTATAAATATACACTAAATTTTTTTTACACGGTACATACATTTCCCATAAAAAATCTTGTAAAAAAATATTTTAACAAAATACATTTCGTACATTTTTGGATATGATCTACAGCTTTAAAAATTCTGTAAGTTGAAAAATCTGTAAATATTTTCTCAAAAATCCATGTAAAAAATAATAATGAAATGCTTGTAACATATTGTTAAACAAGAACAATTCATTCACTTCCTACTATTAGTGCACACTCTTTATATATTTTTTTATTTATCTTGGTGGAATTTTCCATCGCTAAAAAAATATATTTTAAAGCGCTCAATTGAGATGAAATACTATATAATTGATTATTTTGGATGACAATACAGTATTTTAATTATAATTAATAAAAATTCATTGATTAAAACAAATTATTCAAAGAAATACAAATTCAGCCGCGTTGGCATCATTTTTTGGCGACTTAGTGACCCTTTTCGCGATTTGTGTCAAAACATGAAAATGTTTTTTTCTCAAATTTTAAAGTGCTTGTTTGAGCTGCAATTTTCTATACACTATTGTTCTGGGTAAAAATACGATAGATTAATTGTAATTAATTAAAATTAATTGACTAAAACTAATTAATTAAAGAATGACAGATACAGCCACGTTGATTTCATTTTCAACGACTTGGGTCAAAAGTTAAAAATATTTTTTTTCTCACATTTTAAAGTATTCAGTTGAACTGAAATTTTATATACACAATTGTTATGGATGACAATACGATACTTTAATTAAAATTAATTACCACTTAATGCAGTGATTCTGTCATATGTATATACATATTCATATTAATTGTAACTATTTAAAAAAAAGTAGCTAAAATAAAATATTTCTTTGTTGATCTAAGTAGGAATTGACTTAAATTTTGTTTCTTTTATATTATATAATTGTTAAATAATAGATGTAATATGAACGTGTCTCAATAAGTTTTAAAAATTCTGTGAATAATTTTACATATTAGACTAAATCTTCATTTTGGACATTTTATGAAGTTTAATTTAAAGGTAAAGTTTAGTTATTGAAATACCCATAGAAAGAATTTTTAATTAAAACTAACACAGTTTTTCAAGCAGAATAATGGGTAAACACCTCGAGCTTATTCCTTGCTTTTCGTCATTTTTCTAAAATTTATTTCTAAGACAAATATAATGAATAATTTAATAAAATAGTTCTTTACGAAGAAAGTTATTTATAACACAGATAAACTAGAAGAACTGTATGGGTGTGAAATATTTTCTTAAGAAAAATATTGGAAAAGAGAGCCATTGCGTATAATGTTTTATTGAAAAACCATTCTCCCGGAATTTTATCAGTTTTCTTTTATGTTTTATAGTAATTTATTTCATTACTTACCTCAATGCATTCTGTTAGTGTTCAGGAAACTTTGTTTTTTCTTTTTAGAGTGTGAATGTTATACGGATGATAGCCTAAAAATTGGACTAATAGTCTTCTTTTTTTGGTTGCAGGAAAGTGTATGAAATGACTGGATATCAAGGTAAGTAGTTTATCCGTTTTTTGACAAAGTTTAGTCCTCTTAAATTTTAAACTAACTTTATAAAAATTATGATGTGGGAATCACCCTATTTTGATTTAATCTACAACAAAATAAAAAATGTATTGCATATTGTTTTAGCATGAGGTTCTATGTTTTTCTAATTATTTTTAGATGTTTTTACGGAATGGATGCATAAAAGAACATTATTTTTGTACTCTTATACTTTTTCATTGCTTCATATACTTCACTATACGCCATTTAAAATAAATAAAAAATAGCTGTTAAAAAGTTGTGATATAAGTTTTCTGTGTACGGGTATTTTGGACATAATTTCACAAGCCGAAAATTGGAAGTTTTATAAAGACCTAGGAATTTTTATATGGACACAAATTTACTAACATAAAATTAAGAAATATATTTTCATTTCATTGCGTCTCTGAATATGATCGGGTAAAAATTTTGATGAAATTGTGGAATCAGCCGCTTCTCCACCAAACTTTGAAAAATCCCCATTTCGGCGCGTTTTTGCGTATTGTTTTGGAGTAGAGACCGTACCACAAAACACGTAACGCTGGAGCGTGAAATTGAAGATGGCGGAAAGAAAATCATTAAAAAAATAGCATTTTAAAGTTTTGAAACTGAAAACTGCTGAAAAACTTATGCATTTAAAAATGGAAATAATTTCCCTAAACTTAAAAATGATTGTTATGATGAGGAAGTCCCCTTCTGAACATCTTCCGGCATTATTTCCTACTCCGGTGTTAGGTCATTTAGCGAAGGAGAAAATACACTAGCCACATCCGCTAAGAAGCGTTTGAAGACTTCGTTTCCTTTGCCACATAAACTCATGCAGATACGAATCAAACATTTCCTCGGTGCGATTCGTTGTATTTCCAAGGAAACGTTTGGTTCCACTCAACAAGCCTTCAATGCTCTTAGTATGTGCATCTGTTACCGGACACACAAACGTCAGACTGTGGTTTATCTTCAAATGCTGAAAACCTTCATTTTCCAAGCAACTGTAGGAAGCCCAAAAGTCTGAAATGATTGTGGTACCAGGCAACACCCATTCTTTAATCACTGCAAGCAAACATTCTTTCGTTCGACATGGAACCACTCTAAAAACACATTTATTCGAATTTCTTTCATTGCCTCTAAATACCCATTTTCCTTTCACGGGTCTTCCTCTAACATACTTCAGCTTTCCAAATTTGCTTTCATCCACCTCAACAATCGCATCCAATCTTGCAACTATCTCTAATTAAAACATGTATACATACTTCCCTACAGAAACTATACCAATCGTCGACCGTGTGTGAACCAACACCCAGGTCTGCGACTGCTATTTCTGAGGGAACTTTCGAAACAATTTTCGCATCACTAACAAAACGGTACAGATATCCATGTTACTCAGCTCAAACAAAGACCATTTCCTTACACTCCGAGAAACATGATGATTCTCCACTTTCACACTCTACTGATTTCTACAGAGCCATTCAAAACCACTATTCACATTTTTTCCCGTTCTCTCTCTCATTTTCATACGTTTCCCACATTTCAGACAAACGTATGAAGATGCAATCAAACCTTCTTTCATGCACCAATCTTTCCAAGCATAGTTAACAGGGCACAAAAAACTTTCAGAATATTCATAATACTTTTTCATGCATTCATTCAAATTATTCCTAATAACATCGCTGGGCATCGTTGCAATCTGTTATTATTTATGTGGAGAAAAAAATTACCAGTGAAATTAATTCCACAATGAACGAACAAAGCCAAAGAAAACAGCTGACCTAATGGTATTTCGGGTGTTACGGCCGATTCACCGAAGATTTGACCGAAACTTCTGCCGAATTAAATAGATATTCTAACTTTCGAAAAAAGTAAAATCCGTTTTAACCGTCGATGTTAATTAATTATTGAAAACACACTTTTGAGTCCCTGACTCAACATAATTTAGTTTCAGTCAAAGGAAAAACTCTCATAAATTAAAAAATAGACGTTTATTTACCAACGCCAGTACTCTAAACATCTGTACTCACTTTTTATATGGAAAATGCAATATTTACACCAAACATCACTGAATTGACAATTAAGTCATGAAACAAAATTATCAACTATCTATCAGTGCTGTCTTTCACCTGTGAACTCAACATTCGGAGCAAATGAAGACTTTACGCTTCCTACAGAAAAAGGCCGTTATAAAAAATAAACTGCGTATGGGCACTAACTAATTATCGTTAATTTTCAAAGGAAAAATGTTCTGCCCATGCGCGAAAAGTCGATTTGGACAATTAAGCTATGAAAATTAAAGAAACGTACTATGCATGCGCGAAATTTCGTCAAAACGACCTTTTCACTCAAATAGAAATTCAGGAGGTTTACCAGATTTGGTACGTGTATCGATTTAGCGATAAAACACTTGGTGGGATAAGAGGCCGATTCTACAAACTAACCAAAAGTTTTATTATAGTATTAATCATTTGAGAGGGGGTTCTTCCAGCTGGAAATTTTTCAGTTAATCTTAAAATATTTGGGAATCAATAATGTATTCAAATGACTGAACGTAAAAACCTCATATAGTGGAAAAAGTATTATGGAAAAACCCAATTAAAGAAATTAAAAAAAAAGAATTTCAAAAATATACAGGGAGAAAAAGTTACTCCAGCAGACGATAGAAAATGAAGTTGTGAGATTTCTTAACATTATGACATGTATCATGGACAGCTGATAAGCTCGATAGTACTATATTGGGAAAATATTGGGCAACACTTTCTGAATATATTTCTTAAGATTTTGTGTCACTGTGAGTTGTTAAAAACTGAAAAGTTCATTTTTTTTACCTATTTTGCTAACTAGAAACCTCTATCCATAACGTGATTGTTATTATTCTCATAATTAAAAACTTTGCTTGGTGAGAAATCTCTCAGAGGGTGAAATATAAAACATTCAAAGGACTCTTGTAAATTCCTTGAACTTTTATAAATCTATTTCTCAAGTAAGCTGAATAAAATGTGTAGATCAATACCAAACACTAGATTGGGAAAGAGTTACCTGAAGCACGAGACAGAATGCTACTTATTCGCTAAACAACGATTGACAACTAGAATTGCGGAGGCTTGAGGGACGTATCCCTGCGGAGTGGCGTTTGGATCGAATTTTGAAAATATTTCTTTCTGCTACAAGAAACTTGATATATTTTCTGAAATATTAATAGGTATTTTACTTACCACATATTATTTCCTTATTTTGTACTCTGTTAGTTTAATGTCAGTTTTCTTTTGTATTGAAACGGGTAGGGTTCAAAGTGGGAGTATATGTTAAATCCTGAGAAATTTGACGTGCTCTGACAAATCTTTCGCTTGCAAATTTCTTTCCATCCAGGAGTAGGCTAACAACAGGCATTCCTTTCTCCCATACGATGTCCGATTTATCTATCCAAAAGGTTACAGGGGTAATAAGAGATTTTAGTAGATAGAGAGCCACAAGAATTTATTTTCGTCTTGAGTGTAATTACTATAAGTTAAAAAAAACCGCTTGTGATCCCTACCATCAGTAGACTCTTTTTCGAAGAAATTGGACTGCTGAAATTGGAGATTTCTTCTCTTATATTTTACTCGTTTGAAATAATAACAAGTAATAATGTGCTTAATTTCAAATTATGAAGTATTTTTAAGACTTTATATATATATATATATATATATATATATATATATATATATATATATATATATATATATATATATATACACTGGTGTGCAAAAATTAAGGACGAAGAGTCGAAAAATTGGCATATCAGCTGAACGAATAGGCAGAGCGGACAGAAAGATCAATCAGGAGATTAAGTAAGTTGATGTACGGTAGCACATGCGCAGATATGCAGGTAGACGTAATGGGGGAGTGTCTGAGTAGTACAAAGCATGTTGTCGGTGTAAGATCAGTATTTCTGGCAAAGAGATTGCACGCCGTATAGTTAAAATCACACCGAGTTGCTGCCTCAGCAAGAAATGGCGAATAATCAATCTGTTCGACGACATCTGGATGCTTTTACCCGAGGTCGAATCATTGGGAAGTTGGAGGAAGGCCGCAGTGGGACAAGTGTGGCTGCAGAATTCGGAAATGCTCACAGCATCGTTTCACAACTTTGGAGACAATTTCAAACTACAGGAACCGCTATCCGGGGATTCACTAGTGGTCGTCCACGAGGAGCCACACCCGCAGATGACCGGTACATTGTCTTACAGGTCAGAAGAAACAGACGGCAGACAGCGGGAGAAATCGCTAGACACACGACACAGGCGACTGGACGACCGATATCACGTTTTACCGTGGCCAGAAGACTGCACGGTGGTGGTCTGTTGGCACGACGCATTGTACGGTGTGTACCTTTAACGCCTGCCCATCGGAGAAGGCGTTCTCTATGGTGCCGGGAACACCGGAATTGGAGAGACAATGAATGGGGACGAGTACTCTTTACAGATGAGAGCAGATTCAGTTTGAGTAGCGATTCTCATCGCATACTCATCTGGAGAGAGCGGGGAAGCGGCAATCATCCCTCGAACATCATTGAAAGGGACATGTAAGGAGGTTGCGGTGTTCTCGTTTGGGGAGGCATCATGCTTGGTAGTCGTACAGACCTTCACATCTTCGACGCAGGTTCAGTCAACGGGACAGGTTATTGTAACGACATTCTTCTTCCATATGTTCGTCTTTTTAGAGGCGCTATGGGTCTGCAGTTCCTTTTCATGGACGATAATGCACCATGTCATCGCACAGTAGCTGCCGAACAGCTCTTAGAGAGTGAGGATATTGAACGTATGGATTGGCCGGCACGATCTCCGGATCTCAATCCCATCGAGCATGTATGGGATTTTCTAGGAAGACGCTTGGCAGCTCGTACCTTACCACCTGTAACGATTCGGGAGCTTCGATTGGCGCTGCAAACCGAATGGGCAGCAATGCCTCAACAACTCATTGACACCCTCATTCTCAGCATGGGCAGACGCTGTGAAACCTGCCTAGCAGTCAGGGGAGATCATATCCCCTACTAAAGACCGGATGTTTCTTGCTGGACACCCATGACAGGGATGTTTCGGCCTTCAGTCGCATTGCGCTCCATGCTACTTTTTCAATCAAGCTTCTTTTTATCCCTCTCATTTCTCTTTTAGTAAGTGTTGCTTACATATTACACATGTCTTTACGTATTGGGGATCTTACGGTATTAAATGCGTTGATTTGTAAAGCTTTTGTACAAAGTTATACTGAAAAAACTGTCTCGTCCTTAATTTTTGCACACCTGTATATATATATATATATATATATATATATATATATATATATATATATATATATATATATATATATATATATATATATATGACAGGCCCCAGGCCTGCTGGTAAAATGAGGAGGGTATCATCTTTATAATATTCCTTTATTACGCTTTCTTCATATATAATCTAACATGGCGGACCTTTTGCCGCGCAACCGGGTGTTACCAAATACAACATCGCGGCGAGGAGACACCAGCCAAGTCCTTCCTAGTATGTGTTCGCCGTCGTCAGCGCTCGTTGCTCCTTTTAACAGGCTTGTTTACTCATAAATCCTTACGCGATGGTAAAGAGTTCGCTCTATTTTCTTTTATTACTTCCTTAATTTTGAACCTAAACTTTTCAAACCTGACAAATCCCCCCTCCGCTGAAGTCTGGCACAGCTAGATTGGCCAATTCTGACTGGCAAGTCCCCAGGGAAAAAATTATATTTCAATTATATCAAATTCCCCAAATGAAATAAAAATCTAGAAGATATAATAATTGTGTAAAAGAGTGGGCTGGTGAATCCTAACATGTACAAAAAAATAGCAATAATGAATAACAAAGTATCAAAAATTTGGTATAAAACTTTGTGTTACATAGAATTGTTTTCTGAAAAATATCACACATCTAATACTTCCACTATGACTATAATAATAATGAGGTTAATAAAAACAACATAAGATAAAGATAATTCACATTAGACATTCAAAAATATAGTAGTACTAAACAACATAACATAAGATCAAGTGAAATTCTCACTAAATGTGCACCAATAGTAAACAATGTTAATAAAGTGATAAATGTTGAAAAGTTACAAGTACTCAAAATTGTATTGGATGTTGGAATAATGAGTACATAAATACATAGAAGAATAGGTATAGAGTAAATAACAAGATTTTAGGAATAATGGTAAAGTAAATACATACAAAGAATAGATATAAAATAAGTAACAGCAAAATGAGTTTAGGAATAATGGTAAAGTAAGTACATACAAAGAATAGATATAAAATAAGTAATAGCAAAATGAGTTTAGGAGCTCCCAAAAAAGAAAAGATTACATCACTATAACACAGAAATTTATCAAAATAAACACAACATCAACATTATATCAAAATATCACTAGAAATATAAAATGCAAAGAAAATAAGGGTATTTCAGATATATCAAGTACAGGTAAAAGTTCAATCAATGTAACATAATGTTTCACACAGTCCTGTCTTGGAAAAATCATAGTTCAATGTTCATCATCCAATTATTGTTTATCTCACAGTTCTTTTGTTTATTATTAGAATCTCTACTCAATCAACTCATTTCAAAAACATACAACCATAATAAAATCTTCATAACATCACATACTATATTTTAACTTTCAGAATATACTTATCACAAATAATCACAATGAAATTATTATAACACAATGTATCGTAAAATGACCTCATCACAATGTTTTCATACAGTCCATAATTCAGTTATTTATTTTTTTTAAATAGTCTTCCATAATGTGTTCATTATGAATAAAGATACAATACAAATTCAATTACATATAATTTTGATTTTCATAATGTAAACAAGTCTTAAATTCAAATTTTAAACACAACTTTTATTATTATTTATTTTTTTTAAATAACAATGCACTTCTTTTAAAATTACAATGTACTTCTTTTAAAATTACAACGCACTTCTTCCCCCCCCCAATGTTTGAGAAAACAAACTCTATAACAAATATAAATAAGAATTTAGCATAATTGGAAATTGCATTTTGAATGAAAAGGTTTTAATCTTGTAGAATGAACAATATCTGTTAACTTTCCTGTATATTGATTTGGTTTATCTATTTCATAAGTAACATTTGAGAGTTTCCTGACAACTTTAAAAGGACCATTATAAGGAGATTGAAGTTTACTTGAATTAGGGTATGAGAAATTTTGATATAATACTAAATCTCCAACTTTAAATTTTGCATCAACATAATGTTTATCATACCTTTGTTTATTTATCTTATGATGCTTAATTGTTCTGTTTACTGCAATTTGTCTAGCTTGTTGTATAGGTGGATAGTTTAATTTTACTTGATTAGGTAATGGCGAATCATATGGCAAAGTTCCAAACATTAAACATGCAGGTGGAAAGCCAGTAACATCATGTAGCGAGTTATTGTATTCATATGTAACTTGTTCTAATAATTTTGTCCAAAGAGTTTTTGTAGTTGAATTAACTTTACATCTTAATTTTGCTACTAATGTCTGATTAACTCTTTCATTCTTTCCATTGCATTGTGGTCTATTTGCTGAAGTTAGTAATTGTCTAATATTATGATGTTTTAAGAATTTCTTAAATTTAGATGAAGTGAATGCAGCATTTCTATCACTTAAAAGTTGTTTTGGGCATTGAATTGAAAAAAATTTGTTTTAAGCAATTTGTATAAGTTTCAGAAGTGACACTTTTGGATGGAAATGTCCAAGCATATCTGGTAGCATGATCCAGAACAATATGCAGGTATTTCTTTTGTGAATTATGATAATTAAATCCTCCTACAGTGTCTAGTGAAATCATTTCAAATGGTTCTTCTGCTACAGGAACTTCTTGCAATAATCCATACTTTTTTGTGTAGACTTTTTATTCATTTGACATGTTTCACAACATTTAACAAAATTTGAAATGTCTAATATAATGTCTTTCCAGTAGTAAATTGGGGAAATTAATTTTAACATCTTTTTTACACCTGGGTGACCAAATTGTTCATGTGCAGTTGTAATTAATTTTTCTCTCAAAGATAACGGTACTACAATTTTAATTAAATTCTTTTTCTTAACTGTTAATACATCATTAATTTTTATATATTTTGGATCATTAATGTTCTCTGAATTTTGGTATTTAATAATTTCATCAGTATTTAAAAAATGACAAATGGGTGATATATAATGGCATACAGGGTTCCTCGACAACATGTCTGCTTCAACATTTAATTTACCTTTTATATAAACTATCGAATATTCATACTGAGAAAGTTTTAAACTCCACCGAAATAAACGTCCAGTTAAATGTTTTACACTTTTAAGCCATTGTAAAGCAGCATGATCAGTATGTATTGTGAATTTGGATCCATGTAGGTAACAGTGGAATTTATCTAAGGCATCTATTATTGCTAAACACTCTTTTTTCTGAAATTGTATAATTTTTTTCATGTTTAAGTAATTGTCTCGAGTGATAAGCTATGGGGTAAAGTGTTCCATCTGGGTGTTGTTGTTTCAAGACTACGCCTATTGATTCCTGACTTGCGTCACAAAACACATGACATGGATATTGTGAGTTGTATAATTTAAGTATAGGTTTTGAGATTAAACAATTCTTTAACTTTTGATAAGCTTCTTGACATTCATGTGACCAATTCCAAATTGCATCTTTTTTAAGTAATTTATTTAATGGTACTCTAAGTTTTGCATAATCTTTAATAAATTTTTGATAAACATTGATGGAACCAAGAAATCTTTGGAGTTCTTTCACATCTTTAGGTGGTGCTAATTTTCTTATTGTTTCAATATTTAGATTACTTGGGGAATAATGACCTTGTGTTATTTCATATCCTAAAAATTTTATTTTTTCCTGTGCAAACTGACATTTTGATTTTTTAAGTTTAATGTTTTCTTTTTTACAAATTTGAAATATTGTATCTAAATGAGTTAAATGCTCTTCCCAAGATTGTGAGAAAATTATTATATCATCAAAATAGTTTAAAGCAAAAGTTAACTGATATTTTTGTAAAATTTGTCTTATAGTTCTTTGGAAAACAGCTGGGGAATTTTTCCAGCCAAATGGAAGTCTTAACCATTCATAGAGTCCAAAATTAGTAGTGAAAGCCAGTTTCTCTGCGTCTTTTCATGAATTTTAATGTGCCAATAACCACTTGTTAAGTCGAGCGTAGAGAAAAATTTAGCATGAGTTAAATTATCAATTACAAAGTCTATCAGAGGTACAGGGGTGGAATCTTTTCGTGTGATTTCATTTAGTTTTCTATAATCGATACATAATCTTGATCTTTTCCTTCATCCTTTTTGTATGCTAAAGTTACAGGGGCAGCATATGGGCTATGGGAGGGTCTAATAAAACCTGCTTTTAACAATTCTTCTATCTGTGTTTGTATTTCTTTAGATTCTTGTTGACTGTTTCTATAAGGGCGTAAACTTATAGGAAGGTCTGAGATTAAATGAATTCTTTGTGGCTCTAAATTGATACAACCTACATCATACTTATTTTGTGAAAATATGGTTTGAAATTTGTCAAGAAGTTGGGTTAAATCTTCCCATGGCTCACTAGTTTGTTTTGGTACTGTGTCCTCAACAACCATGGCTGGGTTAAACAATCTTTTCAGATCAGCTTCAGGGCTGTCTGGTACTTGATCTAAACCTTTATTATTCTTAACGTTAATAGTATCTTCATTATTTGCATTATAGTAGTTCATATTTTGATAATTATTAAGAGTTTTACAATATGTCCCATGATATGTTCTCAACTCACCAACACACTTATTTACATATTTAATATTACTTAAATTTTTACCACATTGAAAAATACACATGTTACGAATACTAATGTCAAGCTTAAATAAATGTAAATATTCAAGTCCTAAAATAATATAAGGCAATTCAGTATCAATTACAAACAAATCTATTTGCTTAGAGATATACATCCAATATTCATATAAACTTTAATTATACCTTTGGGTTGAATAGTCCCACAAGTTTGATTTATTTTTACATTACTATTTTTTATAATTTTAATGTTTTTAATTGTTTAGCTAAATTTATTGGAATTAATGACACATTGCTTCCTGTGTCAATTAGAGTACAAAAGTGCTTGGAACATACCATTGACTCAATAATTAGTTGTCATCCTTGCCTCTGGTTAGTTTCGTTTCTGGGCGAGTAAAGATTATGTCGATTCTGTTGTCTCCCACTGAATCTCATCATGTGCGATTGATGTGGCTGTCCATGATTTCCTCTTGACTGAAATCGATTCTGTGCATCAGTTCCTCTGTGTACACTACCGTATGCGTGATTCCATCGGGTATAACTTCCAGTATCTACCGGTTTTCGGTCTGCGCTGTCCGGTGTTACTGCGATTAATTGTCGCATGGTTGAGATCCATTCGCAGGGTGTCGAAATCTTCTTGATAACTAGGAACTTTTGAAATCCTAAAGGAATCGATAATGTCATATGCTCCACAATTGAACTGTCATCATAATTTAGTTTCTTCCCCAACGAAAGTTTTTCCGTAAAAAACGAAATTAATTCTTTAGTATCGTTTAATGTTAGGTTTTGAAATTTTCGAATATCCTCTTGTTTCGTCGCATCGAACACCGTCATTAATAATTCTTTACTTGTTTGGTACGACTTTTCAAATAAATGGTTTTCGTACCAAAATTTAAGATAAACTCCCGTGAGATATCTAGGAATATTTTGCTTCTTCCATTGTTCGTCTTTTTGATATTCCAAACATTGTTGATCAAAACAGCTAAGAAAGCTTTTAAAACTACTAAACTTATTAAGATCAAATTCAGGAAAAAAGAAGGGATCTTTGGATGTGTTGACTGGTGACTCCTGCCGGAAAGAGTCGTCCTCCATGGTAGTATCGTTTTCAATGCAGTCGCTCATTCGAAAAAAAAATTGTTGAAGTTAATTCGTTTGGTTTCGTGGCATATTTTTCGGTTCGTTAATTCATCCTGCCGGCTCTTGACAGGCCCCAGGCCTGCTGGTAAAATGAGGAGGGTATCATCTTTATAATATTCCTTTATTACGCTTTCATCATATATAATCTAACATGGCGGACCTTTTGCCGCGCAACCGGGTGTTACCAAATACAACATCGCGGCGAGGAGACACCAGCCAAGTCCTTCCTAGTATGCGTTCGCCTTCGTCAGCGCTCGTTGCTCCTTTTAACAGGCTTGTTTACTCATAAATCCTTACGCGATGGTAAAGAGTTCGCTCTATTTTCATTTATTACTTCCTTAAATTTTAACCTAAACTTTTCAAACCTGACATATATATATATATATATATATATATATATATATATATATATATATATATATATATATATATATATATATATATATATATATACATACTGCTGGACAATTGCTAAGGACGGATCACAAATTGCTATGTAGCATAACATTAAGCGAAACATGAGGCCTAGTAGGGTAAAATATAGTTGCCACACTGTTCAGACATTAGAATAAAGAATATTTATTGTTCTGGAAAGTACAAAAGCTGTGAAACATCTGAAAGAAAAAAAATGTTCATTTGATCTGCGTACGGAGAAATGGAACAATGCATCTAAAAGTCAGCAGGCACCTTAAAGAAAGGTATCAGTACGGGATATGTCCACAGTGGAGTGTGATGCAACATTCCACATGTCGTACCATACTTTGCACAACATTATCCAGCAGCTGTTGAGGCAATTTATCCCATTCCTCTGTGAGTGCACAGATGAGAGTATTCTTGTTTGTCGGAGGATAGTTTCGACCAGCAACTTGTCTCCCCAAAGAATCCCACACATTTTCAATGGGGTTTAGATCTGGAGAACGCGCTGGCCATAAGAGACGTTGAATACCCTCGCTGTCTAGACAATCCTGAACAGCGAGTGTTCGATGACATGTTGCGTTGTCGTCCATAAAAACAAATTTATCACCGACAGCACCACGGAAAAGACGAACGTGAGGAAGTAGAACTTCATCAATGTATCGTTGGACCGTCATAGTCCCATTCGCAACCACATGTAGGAGCGTGCGGCCATTGATCATGATGCCGGCCCACACCATGATACTGCATGTCGGATATCGGTCCTTTTCCGGGATATTTTCTCGACGATAAGCAGAACCACTCTCGCGCCAGATCAGTTGGCGTCTACAATCCGATAACAGACTAAACCTACCCTCATCTGAGTATAGTACGCATGCCCAGTCCTGTTCAGTCCAATTGTGATGCTCTGGACACCATTGCAAACGGGCAGTACGGTGCTGTCTGGTCAATGGGACACACACAACAAGTCTGCGTGCGTATAGTCCTCCTCCCCTCAAACGTCTGGCAACAGTTTTTCGGGAGATCTGCTGTCCTGAGGCAGCAAGAAACTGATTTGCCACCTGCTGAGCTGTAGTGCGCCTGTTCATTTTTGCTGATAGGACGATATATCTGTCTTCTGCAGGCGTCGTACTTCTAACACGACCTTTCCCGTGACGTCCACTACACATTCCAGTAGTTTTAAATGACTTCCACAGCCGTGAAACAACGCTGTGAGCGATGTCGAACTCCCTGGCAGCATCTGTTTTTTTTCGCCCTTCTTCGATCTTTCCAATAATTCGACCACGCATAAAATCATCTATGTGATGTCGGGAAGACATGCCAAAAATTTTAAGTTCGTCTATTAAAACTTTCCTGTAAAACTTTGACTTGAAACAACAACTGTCCACACGCGTCAAAACCTTTAAAGCTCTTATGAACGCTATCACGTGATGAACAGACGTGGAAAAAAAATTGCATACTTATACTTCTTCTTACTAATATCCCGCACTTATTCTAATTTTCCACATTTTGCTTCCTTTCATTTTGTGGTTGCTATGGATGATAGTGTTATCCGTCCTTAGCAATTGTCCAGCAGTATATATATATATATATATATATATATATATATATATATATATATATATATATATATATATATATATATATATATCGCAAGAATTGTTCTAGTTTTATAGGTGTTTATCCATGTGTGAACAATCTATCGTTTTTAATTATAATTTTTTGCTTTAGAAAAAGGGGCAGAATTTTCCTAGAAATACATATAATAGACCAAAAAAAAATGGATGCCAATGGGAGGAAATCTCCCGCAGTGCTGTCAGTTGAACAATGGGTGGTAAATTCAAATAAATTACAAACGATTATACTGAACTATAAAGACTATTTGAATTGAAAACACTTAAAAAATTATTCCAGTGGAGATTCAAACTAAATGCATTTTTTTCATTAAATTTTACAAAAATTTTCAAATTACTGCATTTTTTTTAAATTAAGAATTTTTTTTGGAAGATGTGGTCTATAAATAGATAAATGTCTTTATTTCTTTTGTTGCAACTTTTTTAAGAAACAAGCAAAGAGAAACTGTTGAATGCTCCATTTTTTCGAATATTGAAAGATTTCACGTGTTTGGAAGGTATATAATTTAAATAGTTGTTTTTAATATTTCAGTATGCCCTAACGTACAATTTCCACTCTGTATTGACTGCGAAATATAAATTTAATCTGTTATGCTCAATCTAAATATGCATATGGGTTCCATTTATAAAAAAAGTTTGCACTCGGTTGAGGGGTTCCACACTTCAAAGACATTTGGATTCTTGAAATAGAACCTGATCATTAGAGTCTAGTGGTTGTTGGGCTGTAGGTACAAGATGGGTTCCATGCAGGTAGTCTCGTTCATGGCATTTTATTTCAGGTGTCTCAGGGGTGTTAATTTCTCTAGAGGTCTGAAAATGTAAACAATTTTCAAACTGGTATAATTCTTTTAAATTTAAATTAAATATATATATATAATTCGAATCTTTTACACATTATTTATAAAGTAACGGGGCTTCAGAAAAGTATAATATGTTTAAAATATAATCATAATTTAAAAAATTATAAGCATATGAAAATTAGAAACATTTCTATACTAAATATGTATTAAGTTTTACGTCGCGCAAGCTAGTTTCTAAAATACTATCTTTAATTACTCGCTATAAGTTGATTTATAAAGTTAAATATATTCTTATTACTCTGTAGTTATTTTTATATAAATAGAATAATAACTTACATATTTTAATAAATAAAAAATGCATATTGAAAAAATTGCAATATTACAAATATTTTGAAATACAAAAGATATATAATACTAAAATTAGGTAGGATTTAAAGAGTATGATGCATTTTATAATTCTATTAATTTTTATACATCAGATGGACTACTATTTTAGATAATAGAGTGCTCAACGTAAAAAATACTTAATATTTATTGTAGAATTTTCATATGCTTATGATTTTTAAAATTATTATATTTTAAACATTTTATACTTTTCTGAAGCCCCGTTATTTTATAAATAATGTGTAAAAGATTCGAATCATTTAGTTTAAATTTAAAAGAATTATACATGTGTGAAAATTGTTTATATTTTCAGACTTCCACCCCTGAGAAACCTTCATTGAACGAATTTTGGTGCTGTCTGCATAGTATGATTAATAAATTACGGATTTTTGAGGTTATATTGCCTTCAATATTTGGTCGCTTTTAATTTTATGATGGTTATCGCGTCAAAAGATCATTGTGAACATTTAGCAGGGTGGGAATTCAAACGAGTCTAAAGTAACGAGAAAAGAATTTTTTTTATGACCCACACACAGTCAAGCGCAATCAAATGTGTTTAAAGGTAATCAAATGCCTTGACTATTCAAACTTCCTCCAATTATTAAATGCATATATATAAGAAATTAAGGACAAACATTTGAAATATTGGTTTCCGAAATTTGCTTTAATCTCCGTTATAAATTTAGTTTTTAACATTTATCAATAGTCCGAACTTGTATTTCATGTAAATAAATTTTAACTTTTAATTAATTTTTGAGCTTACTGGCTTTTGTTAAGGCTGTTTTCGCCAAATGTGAAATCAACGAGGAGAACATTTTCGAATTGAAAAAATGTCTCCATTTGTATAAAAACGTGTGACATTGTACCTGATGCATTTTTTTTATGATATAGAGTTCTTAGAATTTCAAAATATTTCATAAATAATTAGTTCTTCCTTTTAACATGCAAAGAGATAGCTCATTTAGCATTACGGTATAGGAGAAAAAATGCGAAACACATTTTATAAGAGAAAAATTGTGTCAACTTGCGGGTAAAAATGAATAGTGTGATAAAATAAGGGATTCTCTCTACAGGATAGTGAAGTCAGAATATATAATATTTGTGTCGGATTACTTTTATTTCTGAAAAAATATTCCGAAGCGGGGGTCTATATTCTTTAACATTAGCCGAAGACAGCCTTAAGGAAATTTGTTACTGTCATCTCATAGCTTAGATCCTCGCATTCGTAATTTTATCAAGCATTTTGAATGCGAAAGAGTTGATGCTAAATTATTTTTAACGATTCTGACCAAAAAATTAGAAACATGAAATTTTTAAAAAGCCTTATGTTATCGTTACCTTGATTTTAAATATATATATATGGGTAATTTGAGTGCACTAAGAACTTTTCAAATCCTTAAAAGTAGTTATTGATATATAAGGAAAGGAAATTCATTATGTATTGAAAAAAAATTTATTTTAGAATTATTTGAATATATGCTGCCTGATTCGCTCTTCATGACTTTTAAATACTTTTGTAAGATTTTTTTCCTTCAAAAAATAATTTATTTTTTTAATATTTATATTTAAGATACTTTTTAGTAAGAAACGCAAGGAATTGGCCATTTATAATTTTTTTTTTAATAAAATGTTTCCTAATTTAATGGGATATCTTAGGATAAGGAATAATAAAATAAAAATAGCAAACGTACGAAAATAACAAAATATTGTAAAATGAATACTCTTTGAAAGAGAGAGTCAACTATTTACTTACATATTAAACATTTTAGATGTTGATTACCTTGTGATAAACCTATACGGAACTTTATCACTAACCTTCTGAGTCATCTTTTTTAGGGAAATTTAATTCCCCTACCTTTTCCAATCAGCTCCAAAAAGAGGACAGGATTCCTTGTTATGCAGATTAGATAGAGTATTTAAGTCAAACGGAATAGTAAAGTAAAAAGCAGTAGGAGAGAGAGATTGAAGCAGAAAGGTATAATAGTGAAGTTAGAGATTTATTATTGAAGATTTCTAGGTGGATAAATCTCAGGAAGAGCTGAGCTGAGCTGAGCTACAGTGTGGTAAATATTGATTTATAATTAAAGTTTCAATAAAGCTTTATATTAGGAGTGAGATTAAAGTAAAATGTTCAATAGGAATATTATCGAATATAATTCTGGGATCTCTTATCGTGGTAATCTCTGCGTGATCGATATTCTAATTGTTAATTAATTGGATCATCAAATATTTAAGTTAATTTAAAGGAAATTCCCTTTTAAACCTCATATAGCTAATTTGAATTATTTGTTATTAAAAAGCTTTGATTCTATTTGGGAAAGATAACCAAATAAAGAAAGTTATTCATTAAAACGGCTACTGGTTCTTCTTTGACTCTAAATCATTCTCGTTCTCAAAGTGAGATCCAAGGGGATCTTCACAACCTGCTCTAGAAATTGAAAACAATATACATACATCAGAATGCCCTGGAGCTCAACGTCAAGTAGACACTGGAAGAAAGATGAATAAATAAATGAAACCTTTATTTTGGTGAAGGGATGACTTGGGTATTTTTTTGAAAATACGAAAAATGGACACTCTTCATCACATCATTATGTATTATAACCTCAAATTTCACAATTTTACAGCGAGTTTTCTCTTTTGAGCTTGCTTAGCCGTCCTATTAATCTTATTGATAAGTGGAGCGAACAATCTGCTGGTTTAGTTAAAATTAATCCAGTTTGCTTAAGTTGGAATTTGAAGAAATGACGTCACCTATTTTTGACTAAAATACTGCTAAAAACTGCAAGTCTTTCCGAAGATGGCCTATTTGGTTAAGAGTCAAAAATGGTACAACACCTGTTCTTTTCTATCCATATCAATCATAGCGATTGTTTGAGTAACTATATAGCTGAATTTATTTCATCCTCTTTCACAATAATCTCTTCCTATCTTAATGCAATTCAATCACATTTTCGATTGTTTTCAAACAAGTTTTGAGCCAATCATATTGCAAATAACGCTAAGATAATCGGGATAGGTCAAGCAAAAAAAAAGCTTGATAAAGAAATAAAAATACGAGAAATCTAATCGAGATGATCTAATACCAGAGATCCTTTGTTGTGTTGTCTCCTTCAAATATCTTTTGCAAACACATATAAGCAGAATAACATATTGTACGTCATTGAAGAAATTAATAATTAATTATTGATTTTTTTTTCAAAATTTCAAAATTCTTTTAAATAGAAAATTTAAAATCAGCCAAACTTCTGAAAACAAAGGAATTTTTTTTAAAAATAAATATTTTGTGTTGTGTCTTTTTTTTAAAAAAAATTCTTGACATTTTTTCTAGATTTTGTACATCAATTATATAATTTGAAATTCAATACTTAGTATTTACAGTAGTGGTTTTATGTATAACTTATTTTTTTTTATCTATAATTCATATAAATCTTTTGCTTTCAAAATTACAAGAAAACTTAGTGAAGCTGGTTTTTAATGTTAAAATACATAAATCTAATCCTTAATAAGCCTTAATTAACAGTTTTATCCTCATTACATTAAATATATGATATAAAAAGTATATTTGCTATTACTTACTACTTTAAAACTACTTTCGATGATAGATATAAAAGGTTATTCTTCTGTCATTAAAACACAACATTTTTTTAAAAAATTAATTGTTAAATTTTTCTTGGTTTTAAGCATCTAATTAAAGCTAGAGTGATTAATGAATATTAAAGGGGAGAAAATTATCAAATGTGAGCGTAATTGTAGTGTTTCGAGATCTTAAAGATGGAAAAACTTGTTAAGCATTGGATGGATTTGAAACGACAGTTACTCCAAATCACTATTTGAAACATGAGAAATGAATTCAAAAGATGAAACCTCTTGTGAAAATGACCTACATATGCTTCTTCCTTTTTGAAAAAAATGAACTATCATGAAATTAAAAGTTCATTTGTACAAATGCGAGTTCTGAAAGATTTTTTTTCTTTCTTTAAAAGAAGTAATTTGGAGATGTAATTGGAAAAATGCACTAATGATTGATTATGGAGATTAAATGGATAATTTTCCCCTTGTGAAGGGAAAAAACCATCAGTAGTAAGGGGAAAAAATGAGATCCTTGAACAATAAAAAATATATGAACCATAACTGAAATTAATGCCTTTAGGACTTTGAAATTTTTGTGATCTCGTTATTAAACATAATAAGAAATTGCACAAATATCAGATTTTAAATACTTTTATTTATGATAAAACATTACCAAAATTTAAATACAAATTGAGGATTATTTTGGCTTAAATTATTTAGTAAATTATAATTCGGAATATTAAAGAATACAGTAGATAATTAAATTGTGTAATTTCTGTTTTATATAAATGCAATAATTTTTCCAAAATGGAGGAATTTATTAAGTATAAAAAAAAAAATATGTGTGTTTGCAATTTAGTGAAATAATGTTAAGGAAATAGTGAGATGATTTTTAAAAAAGTAATTAAAAAAATAAAAATATTTGTTTTTTCCTTTTATGACGATGATAAAAAAAATGAAGGATTTCATCTAGAAAAAGAATAGCAAAATGCTAAAAGAATTGCAAATTAAGCGAGAAACAGGTAAACAAAATCCATTTATTTTTAAAACTAATCTTTTTATCTCTCTATTGATTTTTAAAAAATAGAAACGTAAATTATGAGCAGTTTTATTTTTTAAAAAAATTTATTAGAATGAATTAGTTTAATTAACTCCAACGATTATATTTTACCTCTATCAATATTTGTACTTGTTTTAAATAAAATTTTGATATGAATTGGCAAAGGAGTAAATTATTCTGCAAAGAGAATTTGAATTTCATTAATTTAATTACACAAATAATGTTTTACACAATCGGAAAAGCTTTCTAATCATTTTTCTTTAATATAATTAAATACATTCTGAGTTTTGAAAAATCATTATTATTAACGGAATAAGGATACTAATATTTACCTCATATTGCTTCTGAGTGCCCCGGTGATAATCAATGGTCATCAATATATTTCTCAGATGGTGAATTTTCAAGCTCTCACATTCCCTAAATGTTTGAATGAATCTTTGGATCTCAAATGATATTAAAAAGGCACCTAAAGTAACTGGCAATATTCACAAGTATAATATAAGAAAAAAATTAAGTTAATTCTTACTTAGATCAACAAAGAAATTTTTTATTTTACCTATTTTTTATTAAATAGTTACAAATATTATAAATATAAATATACATATTACATAATCGCAACATTAAGTGGTAATTATTTTTTATTAATTATCATTAGAGTATCATATTGTCATCCAAAACAATCGTGTACATAAAATTTCAGTTCAACTAAATGCTTTAAAACGTGAGAAAGTAAAATTTTTAATATTTTAACCCAAGTCACTGAAAGTGAAACAAACGTGGCTGTATCTGTAATTCTTTAAATAATTAGATTCCGTCAATTAATTATAATTAAATTATCATACTTTTACCCAAAACAATAGTTTACACAAAATTGCAGCTCAAATGAATGCCTTAAAATGTCAGAAAGAACCTTTTTAAGTTTTGACTCAAGTCGCCAAAAATGATACCAACGTGGCTGTATTTGTAATTCTTTTAATAATTAGTTTTAATCAATTTGTATTCATTATAGTTAAATTACTGTATTGCCATCCAAATTAATCATGTATATATAATTATAGCTCAAATGAGTGATTTAAAACTTGAGAAAAAAACATTTTCAAGTTTTGACACAAGTTGCCAAAATGGTCATTATGTCACCAAAAATGATGCCAACGTGGCTTTATTTGTAATTCTTTAAATAATTAGTTTTAATCAATTAATTTTTATTAATTATAGTTAAAATATAGTATTGTCCTCCAAAATAATCATGCATATGAAATTTCAGCTTAATTGTGCGTTTTAAAATGTATTTTATTAACGATTGAAAAGGCCACCAAGATAAATAAATATATAAAGAATGTGAGGTACGTAATAATAGGAATTAAAAAAAATTAACTATTTAATTGTTTCATTTATATATATATATTGAAAAAAATAGGAGCTTTTCTTTTTTAGCAACGTATTTAATTTTCATTTTATATGTAGAAGATTACTCCCTTATGAGGGCAGAACTAAATATTCGAAATGAGAATAAACCTTTTAAAAATATTTTAACATTTAAATGAGTTTTGAGAGAAATGAACTGTGTAGAAATCTCTGCGAAATAGTCTTTGAAATAATAGCATTTTTTCGCTGTTCAGGAATTACTGAAAATCCCAGAACTACTGCTTATTCTACGAGTTTTTCTTTTAAATCGAAGAACAGTTGAAAAAGGAAATGTCTCTTACTTTTTCTTTTATTCCAATGAGGATTCCTTAAATCTTTGCTACTTTCAGGTAAGGTTAAATCCGCAAGCAAAATATCAGCTCACACACATACGTACTTTAAAAAAATGTCACAAAATATTTTTTTCTTCTTTACTAAAAGCTTAAAGGTTTTATTTATTTCATGACTAAAGTAGTTGAAAAAAATGCAGGATTGGTAAGAAGTAAATGTAGTTTAGGTATTTATATTTAGAGTATTGTAACCACGCTTGAGATTACTGTTATGGATTATGGCGGTAAATGTTTAGTACTTATAAAGTTTACTGAATGCATTTCCCAGAATATCGTAAGAATTTGAAAAAGTGCTCTTTTCGAAAATGATCTCTTCCCACAATTCTGTTTTAGTTTTGAAATTATTCTTTGTTTTTAAAAATAAACATCTCACACTCATATTTTTACATCTCACACTCATATTTTTTAGTTTTGTTTTCATTAATTTATTTACTTTTTTGAAAACAATATTCTTTCTTTCTTTTTTTTAACAAGTTGAGTCGGTTCCAGTGGCTCAGAGATAGCGAGCTCACTTCTTAAGCCTAAGGTTGTAGGTTAGATCCTGGCTGAAGTAGATTGGTTTTCTGGATAAGAAAATGTAAGCACACATGTCATATGATTATGCGGCCTGTAAAAGATCCCTTGAGTATCAATTTGGTTCTGGTACTGTCGGCAAAAATAACCCATGGCAAATATCCAGCATTCAACAAGAGCGTGAATTAAAAAAAAATAAATCGAACATTCAAATATTTGATAGTGATTGCCGCCACTAGATGGTGCCATCATGAAATGGCTTTCACATTTGGGGGCTTGCCATGTCTGAAAAGGTTAAGTTACCAATATGCAGCCCATAAGAAACAAAAAACGAAACAATTTGATATTTTACCTTAAATAATATGTTAAAATTTTTCTTAATTTCTAACAATTAATTTTTTCCCAGTTTCAGTAGTCTCGAAATTTATTCGTAAAAAAGCAATATAAATGAAAAATAAGTAATAAAAGTAAGTGACACATAATATATTCTTTATACCCTCCTTTATGGATAGAAGAATCTCGCTGCAGGCGTATTATGAGCTCGAGCCTAGTTCCGCTGAAAACCTACCGTGCCGAGGGGGCCGATGAAAGTTAAATATGTCGAGGTTTAAATGTCCTTCCATTGATGTGGTATGGAAATTAGGAGAGCGAGGTGCCAGCTCAAGTGTTGTCCTATTTTCTTGTCCGTAGTTCAAAATTACGAGGTCCTTCGTCAAAACCCTTGAGTAGCTGACCTGCGCAGCGTTTATATTCATTCACTCACTCATTAGTAGAAGAAATTTCAGATGGGGGAAAGAATTTAGAACTGCGCAAATTATTAATACATTTTTTAAAAAGTTTAGTTACATTTTCATAACTAAGCACCATGACACATTTGATTTAAAAAGCATAATTCCTATCTGTAATGTAAAATATACAAATCTATTTGAATATGAAAATGGAATTGTACATTGCTTTTTAAAATGTAGACTATTTATGGAAACAGTGAAGATTTTCAAAATTTTTCACACATTTCGTGACAGATCGTCGAAGTACTAAAGTCGACAAAAATGCTGTTTGCCGCTGTTTAGTGTTTTAGTTTTCTTTACTACATCAATATTTTTTAAAAGATGCCTTGCGAGATAAATAATAGAAATGAAATAAGGAGCAGGATGTGTAAGGAGATGTTAAAATAGAAAAATAATTTGAAAATACAGATTTTTGCAGTGTTCCAATAAAGTTTACGTACCGATTAAAAACGTGTATTATACGTCACTCGTATTTGTCGAACCCAAAATTTGTCTGGGGGATACATCACAGAGAAAAGAAGTGACAGCAGAATATAAAAACTAGCATCTATACGCATATGTTTGTTTCAAAACCAATAAAAGGCATATCTAGATTTTGATTATATTACAGATGACGTTTCATATTCGTATGCAGGAAAAGTAACAAAAGCTGCTCCGAAATTAAAAAAAAAATATTTATGTCTGAGAAACAAACATTGCAGATTTCTCGCCATTTTGTGACACTGGTGGCAAAATGTATTAGGTTCCTTTTAGCATTGGGAAACAAAACGTGGGTGAGACAGATAAATAGGCATACATCTTGACTTGATTTAAGTAAAACTGATTATCTTGAATCACATTTGTACAGCTTCAGTGATGATTTGGACATCGTTCTTTTATAATAAGCAAGATCCTTTCCTTTTTTAGACTACTGAAATGCTCAGTATTGCACAGATACTCTAAACCAGGGGATCCCAAATTTTTCACCTCATGGCACCCCTAATACTTGATGGTGCTTTCGAGGAACCCCATTCCATGCACATTCTTCGAAGAATACATCTCAAAATAATTTTTAACGTAGACAGATCAACATGTTAAGGCACTTTATGTAAAGGCAATTAAAAAAAGTATTGCATTTATTATTAACAAATTATAATCAAATTTTTAAATATAATTATACTCATTAATATTAATTTGTGATCCAAGTTTCACTTATCCGTGCATTATTTAATAACTAGAATACGTGATTACTTTTTTTCACACAAACTGTCGAAGTTTAGGTCTACTGAGATTAAATGCAATTGCATTACTTATTCAGAGTTTAATTTGTTTTATACTTTGTTTTTGTAGCCATTCACGTAGAGAAATCTGTTTCACTTAAACATAAGGCTCGGAATGGCATTAAAATGTTTATAGCTTTGTGAGAATACCCGAGTATTTCGTATGAATTTTCAAACTAAAATTTAGATGTCGTTCCTCTTAAATTTAGAATCTGTTGATAAGTTTGTGAAGACTTTGTGAACGAGAATAATTTGAAGTCAGATAAGAGCCAGTAGCCATTTTTATAAATAACTTTCTTTATTTGGTTATCTTTTCCAAATATAGAATCAAAGACTTATTAACAAATGTATCTAAATAGTTTTATGAGGTTTAAAAGGGACTTTCCTTTAAATAAACTTAAATATTTAATGATCCAATTAATTAACAATTAGAATATCGATCACGCAGAGATTACCGCGATAAGAGATCCCAGATTTATATTCAATAATGTTCCTATTGAACATTTAACTTTAATCTCACTCCTAATATAAAACTTCAACGAGACTTTAAAATATAAATTAATATTTACCACACTGCAGCTCAGCTCTTCCCGAGATTTATCCACCTAGAAATCTTCAATAATAAATCTCTAACTTCACTATTATACCTTCCTGCTTCAATCTCTCTCTCCTACTGCTTTTTGCTTTACTATTCTGTTTGACTTAAATACTTTATCTAATCTGCATATATAACAAGGAATCCTGTCCTCTTTTTGGAGCTGATTGGAAATAGGTAGGGGAATTAAATTTCCCTTAAAGAGACGACTCGGAAGGTTAGTGATAAAGTTCCGTATAAGTTTGTCACAAGTTGCATCGAATCTGTTGATAAGTTGTTTTTTCTCCTTTACCATAAGTCAGCATTTCTCAAACTGTGGGACGCCCCCTCGTAGAGTTATCGCGGAGGGCGCGAGCATATTGAAAAGTCATGAAAACAAAAGGTTATAAAAAATTATTAATTTACTGAAAGTAAACAAAATACTTTATGATATAATAAAATATAAAATGCACATTTACATTGATATAATACACTTGTAAATGTATCAGTACTGTACAAAGTATATTTTATTATTAAGTTAACGATATTAAGTTAAGAACAAGTTTTTCATAATTATCATTGACTCCCAATGACTTATATTAACACTTATCTTGATCATTTGTACGGTTTATAACTAATCCCTAACTGCCGATTTAAAGTTACGCGATTCGCTTCCCGATGCCCCCTTTCCTCGTAGGTGCAAGTATATATTGTAAGGGGGGGGGGAGAAAAAAATCTTACTTATTTCAGAAATCCTCTGAAATAAGTAAATCCTTCGAAAACGCTGTTAAGGTGTTTTTGTTGCACTCCAAGGTCTTTGGAATAATTGTATGGAACTGCACAGATAAGATCGTACTTCGGAAAGACGTAAATACATGTTCAGAAAATTCATGCTTTGGCTGAGGGAGACGTTTATAGACGTCGGTGGGACATAAGAGGTTAAAGTCGTATTGTAGCTTTAGTGTCAAAGTATAGTATTATTGAATTCAATACATTGTTATTGTATGAGGGAGGGGGTTAAAATTATGGATTGAATATTGAGTCGCGAATATTAAAAGTTTGAGAAGCACTGCCATAGGTGTTTTTGCCACAAATACAAAAAGGAGAATTTTCCATTAGAAAACTATTCAGTTTTGCAAGGCATTTTGTTAACTGACGAGTAGAAATTATCTCATGGAACTCGAGGTACTAAACAATAGAATATTCTTAATCTAGTTGGAAGTATATATATATAAAGATAAAGCGTTTTAATATTAATTTATTATATTTTAATAAAAGTTTAAAAAGTGTTGAATATCAAAGTTATTATATATGAATAAGATTTTCAGTTGTAATGTGTAGGACGAGCTGTAGAAACTTGTAACTATATAAATTTGATAGATAACGGGAAGTCACATTTTGAATACATATTTATTTCTTCTCGATATTTTCGTTGTGACTCGTGGAACCCCAGGTTTCCGCGGAACACAGTTTGGGAACCACTGCTCTAAACAAATTATTATTCATTTAGCAAAAATTTATCTCCTATCAAATGAAAACTTATACGCTTAAATGTATTCATACAAATGACAAGAACTACAAAAGCGGGATTTAATGAGTGGAACATTTATATAACTTTTAAATTAACAAGGCAAGTAGCTTCAACCTGAAAAGCCTGTTCAGATTCTTCAAAGGACTATATATACTTAAAATATTAAAGAACTAATCTACATATTTTTATACATAAATATTCCATTGTTGCTTTAGTAATAATGTGCAGAGATAAGATTTAATTTCTGTGTGTGTGTGACAATAAATCCTCATTGACGAATATATTAACCCTTAAAGGACATAAGCCCATACTTGAATCAAAAGAAATGGCTTCTTTACAGGCGCGTTTGGCTCAAAAATCAACCATAGAGTTACGTCACCTCTTAAATGTTTTATGAATACTGTGGTATTTCAAAACTGATTGTTGTCAATCACTTCTCCAAGCTCTTTTGATTCAGAAATTTCTTTTTTGTTTCGACTTTTGATTCTCATATACTTTAATGCTCAGCAAGTGCGCATTAAAATCTCTTGTTATTGTCCATGAACACATGATAGTATTTATTATTGACAGAAGAGAAGAAAAAATTAATTCAACTGAAAGTATGAATGAATCTTAACAAAACTAACTCATCTGCTTAAGGTTAAGAAAAGATATTAATGAGTGACTAGATTTAAATGAGAAACATTTTGTGCGCTGAAAACACAATTATTTTAAAAAGCCTATTGCATCAAATGCTTTGAGGGTATTTTTTTAAATGTTTTGATCTGAAAATGTCAGGTTTAATTTCATTATTTTACGAATAAAGTTTATATTTATCACAATTTTAGATATAAATTTGTCATGTTGAATCTAATTTACTTGGATATCTTTTGATATTTACGTTTTTTAAACTATGCGTTTGTTTTATATCCCCACTCCTTTCTCACTCTTTTTAAGCAATTTTAATAATATCTAACTTTAATAAACTATTTGTTTCTAAAAATAAATTAAAATGTAAAAATTAAGAAATACACGATAGACCATTACTTCAAGAGAAAATAAATATTTAAATTACAGTTTAATTTAATTCTCTTTACTATATTGAGCGTAGGGAATGCAAATGTAATAATGGCAGCTAAGCTTACATACAATTAATATATAAAACAATGGCAACATACTTTTTGTATGATAATAAGATAAGTATTTGTCTAAGTAGGATAATTGTTGAGTGTTGTATGTCACCATATTATATGAGCTTAGTATGAGCCTCGGTACGATTTTAAATATTTTACAATACCATAAGACGATTAAATGCTCTAAAGAATAAATGCAGCTGAAACTCTAGATGTCTATAAGCTCGTAAGATGCGTGATTAAAAGGATTTATAGGAGATTGTGAATAAAAAAAAATTATAAAAAGAACAATCTCCAATATACATATATATAAGCTTAAGCTCTCATTTACCAAAATTCAGGAACGTCATTTTAATCCTATAGAATTCCAATTTTTTCCTAAAACTCAAAAATGATGGATTAGAACGAAACAAAGTATAGCAGGAAGATCAAAAGTAATGATAGTTTTCTCTGTTTTTATATTTTTACTCCGATATTTGGAAATATATCTAAATATTTCGTAAGTATTTAAAATGAATCATTAAAACAAATAAGACAATTTCAGTAATCTTGAGAAAAACATGATACCAGAGATCTTTATTTTTTGTGCTTCTGGATGAACTATGTAAGACATTCGCCCGGTGGCGATGCCTTATTTCTAAGTTATCCTCGTGACCTAGGGGTATGGGAGTGAAAGAAGAACCAGGCATTGCCATAATCTTAATATCTCCTTATTAAGATCTTAACTTAAACTCTATACAATGATAATATTTATATTTTAACTTAGAGGATCTGAGTTGAAGAAACACACAATACATTTTACCAAATAAGCGCGATCCTGATCACTATAGTTAACCTTACCGATTACTCCTAACCTCTTTTTATACACAGTTTCTAATATTTAGTAGAACGGTCCGACCTCGATATCATAGGTAGCAGAGAAACACTCGAATCTTTAATGCCGTTTCTTTATCTCGCGGGGAATGGTATCCACCTTGACCTGAACGCAATGTCACGAATAACTGAAATCTGGAGTATCGGCTTACTACAGCTTACACGCTTAAAGTCAGACTAGAATAATCACTTCCCAAAACGTCATCTCGATTACGTTAAACTGTTGCTGTTTAAATGGTTCCTAATTTGCATTCACTTCTGGATTTGGTTGGAAAGAATTTGCCTTTTTCGGCCCCAAAGAACCCAAGAGGATAAGTCATAGAAAGCGCGATAAGCCAACTATATTACATTCAAATCCATTCACTTGTCTGGGTATGAAGTGGAAAGTACAATTTCCGTAGAACGAATGTCAAACTCATGAATTTAGAACGGCAAAATGACGGGAACCTTGATAAAATAGCTCAATTTTGCATTCACATTCAGATTATTAATGAGTATTGCTCTTATTAATGAAATGAATTTTTTTGTACATTAATCATATATAAATTATTCTACAAAATCTTTATCGTATTAACTGACATTATCTTTACAAGATTTAGGAACATTTGATTAACTTTCAGGTATTTGTTATAATTAAAAGGCATCACACTTAAAACATAATAAAATTTTCAATTCCTACTATTAGCTCACACTCCCTACATTCTTATTTATTTTTTCATCTTTGTGGAATTTTCTATCGTTAATAAAACACAGTTTAAAGCGCTCAATTGAGCTGAAATTTTATATACATGATTATTTTGGATGATAATACAATAATTTAATTATAATTAACAAACATTATTTGATTAAACTAATTATGTAAATAATTACAAATGCAGCCACGTTGGTCACTTAGCGAGCATTATGCCGATTTGTGTCCAAACTTGAAAATGTTTTTTTCTCACGTTTTAAATCATTCTATCTTAAGGTGTCCGACTACGTTCGGAACGGTGATTTTGCAAAAGCGTATAAATGGATAACATTTATGATATTTAGTGTTACTTAGAATAGAAAATGTATATAAATTTGTTTTAAGAATATAGTATTACAATAAAAAACTATTTAAAAACACTATTTCGACAAAAAAATGAACATAGAATAACCAGTTATAAAAATATTCTCCTTTTGTGAAAAATGCATCTTTTATAATAATATTTTGCCTGTATATAACTCAGATCTCTGTACAAATGCTCAACTAGAAGTTTTGAAATATATGACTTAGAAGTGGGTTTATCCATTTTTACGACAACAGAGGGAAGAAAATTTAAGAAAAAAACGCCGATAATTATTTCAAATGGCTGTAACTCTGAAAATAATGTGAATTTTTCAAAAATCATAGTTGAGCCTCTGTACAGAGGTCTGAGCCATATTCAGGCAAAATATGATTATATTAGAAGCATTTTTCACAAAAGGAGAGCATTTTGAAAAAACGTTACTCTAAGTTAATTTTTTGCCGAAATATTGTATTTAAATAATTTTTTTTGTCAAAATGTTCTTAAGGGGTTCTGGAAAGCTAAAATCTTATTTTTTTGACAAATTGAGATTTTTACATTTTCAAATTTTATGGATTTTAACCTTTTTAAAAATACCTTACTTTAACCTCTAGGGTATTTAGAAGCCCTTAAAACGTATTTTTAAATAATCGTTGAATTTGGGCCACGCCCATTTTAATGGCGAAAACTGTAAACAAATTACTTTGTTTTTGCTTAAAAGTGTAACGACTAATATAAACCAAAACATGTATCTTTTATTTTAAATTGAGCCTTTTTTTATTTCCTAGCCAATTAGAAGTCTCACTGTATACATTAAAATCAATTTATCTCAAAATGTAAATTTTAATGTGCGATGTACCTTTTCTGAGAAACTACTGTTCACAGGTATGTAAATTTTTTATGAATTATTTATAATAATGTCTAATATATACTAAAATGAGCTTTTTGTAAAAAACTCAAAAAATTAATTTTTACAAATTTTTTAATTAAAAAATGTGTCAAATTTCGCAATGTTTGATAAAATGTTTCATAATTTATTAAAAAATTCAAAATGAGCTAAAAGCCTTAATAGTATGAAAAATCTCAAGCATGTACATAAAACAGATTTTGAGAAAAGGTACATTGAAAACAGCCAATTTAACATTTCAGTATAGAGAAAGAGAGAGGTTTCCAACTCCCTTTAAAACAATTTTATTCTTGTATTCTAAGTGATACTAAATATCATGAAAATTATCCATTTATGCGCTTTTTTAAAATCACGGTTCCGAACGTAGTCGGATACCTTATCGATCGTTTTGGATAACAATACGATACTTTAATGATAATTAATAAAAATTAATTACCACTTAATGTTGTGATTCTGTCATATGTATATGCATATTTACATTAATTGTAACTATTTAGTAAAAAGTAGCTAAAACAAAATTTTTCTTTGTTGATCTACGTAGGAATTGACTTAATATTTTTATTTTATTACTTGTGTGTGTGTGTGTGTTCTTAAGAAGAAAAAAATTAATTTTAACTAAAAATAATTGACGTAGCAAGAACTTTTATAGGTGTTTCAAACATTCTTAAATACAATTTTTCTTTCTATAAAAAGAGGAAAATTCATTCGATGATTTTTTTTTAAATTAGTGAAAATTTCCGATAAGTTATAGTGTTTATTTCACTTAAAAAGAAGAAATCATAATGGTAATGAAATTTCTTTTTGATGTGTTTTATTCCCATATTTAATCGCTGGAATTGTGGTTATACAGGAATTTTAAATGGAACGCTGTAAATATTAATACAATTTTTGAACATTATAGGTGGTTATTATATTACAAATTCAGTTTTGATTTCAAAACTGAGATATTGATGAAAGCAAATAAAACCGTTTAAAATGATTACAATTAATATTCAACATGAACTACAAGGTTTTATCTAGTCTTTATCATACAAAATTAAACGCACTATAACACTTTTACATAAAACTAGCCACATAACTTTTTAAAATTTTAGAAAAATACTAAAAATTAAAAATAAAAAAAAACTTGTTGGACATTTTCATTGAATTTTGAGACTTTTTTGTCATCTTGAGAGAATTCTCTGTCAAAAAATTTACACATTCACACAAAAAACTTATTTTCTTTCTAAAAATTTAAATTTCTTCTTTTTTTAAAAAATTTTTATCTGTTTGTATTCCAAATATTTATGCATTATTTTTCATTTTGTGTTTGTATGATAAAAATATTCACAAATGTGGATTTAAATTTTAAAACAAGAAAGAAAAATCGTTTAAGAAATTTACATTGTTTTCGCTCTTTCTTTCAAATATTATTTTAATTTTTTTCAAATAGATACATTGTACTGAACACTTTAAATATCCTCTTTTTACCAATGATTCGAATTTTTCATTCTTCTTGAAATATGTCGAAGTTATACGGGAATATTTCAAAATTATAAATAAAAAGAAACTGATTAAATATTTAAGAGTTAGTTTTATATACTATAGATAAATTATTTCTTCGAAGATGTGTTGGTTATACATAATTACTTCGTCATAAATTCATTTAACAATTTCATTAATAACGTTCGAGATAAGATCCGTTTTTCGAACAATAAATTTGCTTAAAAATAATTCAGTTTGCTAAAATATTTTTATGCCTAGAGTTTTTTTAATAGAAAAATATGTACATAGTCAAAGATTAATTTTAAAAACATGTTAAACCAGCGTTTCTCAAAATGTGAGCACCCTGGTTTGTTATTTTCCTGCCTTATTTACGTCGTGGATTGCAGTTGCTAATGATGCAAAATTTGTTTACGCATAGCATAGTCAATTTCGTTCACACAACTATATTTTAAGATTTATTTGGGTTATATTTACGATTCTTAACTTACTTAATGTGGCTGGTTCAGCAAAAGAGAAAATTTCAAACTTATTGAATCTAGAAATATGGCATTATTAGTAAATACATCAAAGCGGCGTGTGTTTTATGTTCTAGAACAGTTGAACATCATCTGTAAAACGGCATTCTGAAACAAATTACAAAACCTCTTGTCGAAAAATTGAACCGCAGCAAAAATAAATAATTGCTTACAAACTATATGGCAGATGACTCTAATTCAGCATTCATTCTACTAAAA
The DNA here is from genome assembly GCA_019973935.1 of Trichonephila clavipes. NCBI lineage: Eukaryota > Metazoa > Arthropoda > Arachnida > Araneae > Nephilidae > Trichonephila > Trichonephila clavipes. The sequence goes on from BMAU01019422.1 coordinate 635,964, forward strand.
GTAACATCTTACAATCATGATATAAGTTATTTGTCATCCAATCTGCAACAACAGAAGTCATACTAATGTATTTTTAATTTAAATTACACGTGTAACTAAAATATTTACAGTTATACAGTACAAAATGTATTTTCTTTTCGTAGTAAATAAAGAGCTTTGACACACACACAGAGAGAGAGTTGTGAGTATTTAGTTTTTTTTATTTTTTCAATAATCACAAGTCAAAATTATTTAACGGCACGTCTATAATTATACACTTCTTTAGATCTATGACAAAACAATAATTTAATTATAATTAATAAATAATAATTGATTAAAACTAATTATTCAAAGAATTACAAATACAGCCACGTTAGCATCATTTTTGGTGACTTATGTCAAAACTTGAAAAGATTTTTTTCTTACGTTTCAAAGCCTTCAGTCGAACTGAAATTTTCTATACACGATTGTTTGGGATGATAATATACTTTAATGATAAAGAAAAAAATTAATTGCCACTTAATGTTATGACTCTGACATATGTATATAAATATTTATTTTATTTGTAACTATTTAATAAAAAGTAGCTAAAATAAAATTTTTCTTTGTTGATCTAAGTAGGAATTGACTTATTTTTATATCATTCGTTTTTTATTGGTTTGGTTTCATAGGATTATTTTTACACTATTTTCTTTCATATGTTTAATTTTTGAGAAAAACACGTGTGTTTCAAGTTTGATAATATTTTTCTTTTAGTACGTCTGTATTTTATGTTTTTCTAATATAGAGAAAGGGGATTACGGAGAGGGCCGACCATTTAGGGTGTGGGGGGGGGGGTTGCTGCACACCGGGGTTCAGCATGATAAAAAACTAAAAGGTACTCTTGCTCATGCAAACTTGGCAATATTCCTATCATACGAAATGTGCATTTTGTTGTAAGCATTATTACTGTAGATCTCTGAAATTCAACAATCTGCAAACTAATTCTTGAAATTATGCGGACTTTAACGGCTCGCACTACCACACATTAATCATATAATAAAAATGGGTTTCAAATTCTAAGGAACATCCCTCAACAACATTCCTTCTTATCAGGGGTGTAGCTATTCCCTTATCAATCATACGTACCCTCCTAGCTGCAGGGGCCCTGGACTTGTGTAAGAAAAAAGTCAAAAAATATTATTAATGGTCATATTAATAGAGTTACTTTTTATGTTTATAAAATAGTATGTCACTGGCTTCAATTCATAAAAATTTCCGTGTAAATTCGAATCTCAGGATGCACACTAAGAAAAGTTTAAAATCTGGTAAAATTACTTAAAATCAATAACGGCACTAAAGTTGCTTGTAATGCTGACGACATTGTAATTTGGCACTCTGGAAGGGAAATAGATATCTCGGGGGGAAAGCTACAACACTCCTTAAATGGAATTCTAAAGTGGACACAGAGTTTAAAATTAAAGATCGATGTCAAAAAGACAACTGTCCATGTATTTATAACAGATAGAAAACACAGGTCCCAGATCGATCCACAGTAATGTATTGAGGTTAAACTTATAGAGAGGATAACATGCCCGAAATATCTAGGAGTCATCCTAGATGCTGAAATAAGATTTTCCGAGCACATTAAGACTTGTGCAGAGAGAGCTTTTAAAAAATTAAAGATCTTTAAAAAAAAAAATCCTTTGCGGCACAGACTAGAGAGACAGTCCCAAGACCTTATAGACAACGTATATTTCACGTTTAAGACCGGTTATGGAATATGCCTCTTCCATCTGGGCGCTTGCATCTAACACTACATTAGACAAATAAGGAAGTATTCAGGCAAGAGCTGCATAAGTCATTGTTGGGGCAGTGTCCTCTGCTAACAACGTAAAGGCCGTAGAAGAGAGTGGCCTTGATAGCTTTGAGAAGAAATAACTTGATCAAATTCACGAACCGGGCTAGAAGTCGTGTACCAACATATATTACTAGAAGAACCTTTGCAAATTATAATGGTAACAGAGGATTTAAAAGACAATCTCCAGTGAAATTTGATAGTGAAATTAGAATACTCCTTGGCCTTGACCACAACAAATTTTCTATTTATCAGGAACCTCTTTTCTCCTCTGGGCTTCATAAGAACGCCACAATTGTATAACAATTTTATTAGAGCCATGTACTAAGAGTGAGCCTACTAATATCATCTAGGCAAAAGGGCTCAAGGCTATTGATAAATATCCAAAAGATGATTTTGTGTTTGCCTATACCAAGGATGGTAAACCAATGGCACGTGACGCAATATTTTGGGCTCGCCCTCAATCGAAACAGTTTGCATTTTAGTTCAAAATAACCAAGTTTGTTATGAAGTATTATGAACAAAAGCAAATGGTCGGTCGCTGGGGAACACATTCATTCATTATTGCATTGCCTTAGTTACGAAAAGTTTGCCAATGACGCAAAGTTTGTCTACGCATAGCATAGTCACAATTTCATTAATACCACTGTCTTTTAAAATTTATTTGCGTTATATTAATTATTTTATGCGTTATATTTCTCCGTAATCAACTATTTAATCAAGTAATTTTAAGTATGATTTTCTCCGTTTCATGAATTTTCGGAAACGATCATTTTATTTTGTGCCTTGATGCGACTTCATTTAATAAACTAAACTTGTCCCAATTCAAATGCTTGGAAATTGAAGAATTTGAATTGCAACTGGGATTATTTTCCAGTCTAGTTCAATATAGATTCAGAAATTTAATGAAACAAGGAAAAGTTGAAGTTGATTGAGAGAGAGAGAGAAAAAAAGATAAACAATAAATATAAGTAAAAATGCCAATAACGAAATTTTAGAAACAAGGAATTCGATTCCAGTCACATTAAGGCTACATGGTACACTTTTCAAAAATATTTTGGAGACAGTTACAGTAAAAATAATTGATGTTTTATATTTAGATTATATTATTAAGCTGATTCTGTAAGCAAAAAGTCAGATTTACCAGCCATTATTTTACAATTTTAAAAAATTAGGAATTTTTGAAGTTTTTTCAAACTTTTATAAAATACTCAATTTTTAAATTTTTTCAGTAATTTTAAGTTATTTATGATACTTAGATTATTACAAACAATATTTAGTATGGATTTGAAAATCTATTCACTTGTTGATTTTTAATAATTATTTTTCTAGAAAAACCTGGAAAAAACACGAAAATTTTTAAAATATCAACTTTAGCATTTTTTAGAAAAATAACTAGAGTTCTCAGCCCTAAATCCATACTAACTTTTATAGAACATACATTTGGGAGTATATGCAAAAAGATTCAAGGCTCTATCTTAAACAGGAAAAATGCCTTAGGGATTAGAAAATACTTATATCTTCAAATTTAAAAGTCTGAGAAAAACGCATTTAAAGTTTTTAAAGTCATAAAACAAAAACTTATAATGCCCGTAAAACTCTAATTTTTTAATATGTTATTTTCCAATGTATATTCAACATTAAAACATTATTTTTATTAAATATGACTGAAAATTATATATTTTTAATTCAAAATATATTTTTGCATAATATTGATAGCATTTGTTTAGACGTCAGTTTACTTAGCTTTATCTTAACCTAATATTTCACAAAAGTTTTGAAACACGAAGCATTTATGTACAAAATAATAATGATACTAAATTAAGCTAAAAATAGTCAGGTTTGCTCATAAAATTTAAATTTTTTCAGTTTTAAATTGGGGCAGTTTAGGAAGTTTTAGCTCTTGCCGTACGACTTTAAGGCGACTTGCTACCCTTTGAGCAAACTTCTTTATTTACGTATTTAAAAATTATGTTTTAGCATTTTATACAATGTTTCTATTCAAGAAAATGTTACCAGATGAAAATTTTCATATATTATAAACACAATTTTAAAAATTGTAATTTTTTGAAGAAAATTGGGAAAATTTTAAAATCCTACTCCATTTGTAAAAATTAATATTTTGACCTGAAATTTTTTTATAATATTCTTATGGATGTTCTAAACAACTTTAGAAATCGATTTTGGAATAACTTCATTCATTTTCGAGAAAAAAAATAAAATGTTGATATACAGGCTAAAAATCAACGAAAAAGCCAACATGTCTTACATTTTTTTTTAAAAAGTATTCAGTTTATAGCAAAACGGATCCCTAATTTTATTACATGCTTTATTTTCAACACGCAGGAAAAAATGGAAGTGATTGGTAAATAATTGTCGAAGGAGTAGCATTTTGAATGCACTAAGTTTTCAAAAAACACAAACTGAGAAAAACAGGTTTAAAGTTTATAATTCTGAAAAAATAATTATTATAAGCTTAATTAAACTTAAAATACCACTTTAAGATATTAGTTATACGTTTTTAATTAAAATAATAGCATTTTCATATTTTTTCAACCCACACATTTTTATAAATGATGAACTTTTATTGAGTACTAATTGCACATGAAAATTCAAGAAAAATGTTAAAAAAATTTTTTTTCTGTCGCGACAGAAATTTTTTAGCGGTTTTTCTTCTTATAATATTAAAGTATTACATTTGTATGAAAAATATATCAGGAATAAGAACTGAAATTATAAAATTATTAATATAGTATTCCTTAATTTAAAATTTTTACATGAACACATTTCACAAGGAAGAAAAATTTTACATTATTGTATTGCCTCGGAAATATTCTGCTTTTAATACTACACATTCTTTTTTATAGTTATTATTTCTATTTCTAAAATAGATTTTTTTTTATCATAAAGCATTTTTTAGCTTTTTTTTTTCTAAAAAGGGGTGTGGCTGAATTGCCTAATTTGTTTTCAAATGAAGTTTTAGTCAACTTCTATCTTTCCGACATGCACAAGTGATATATCAATCGAAAGATAATAATGCAAAGAATAAGATTAAATGAAAAAAAAAAAAAACGATAGGTTTGTGATTTTTAGGGTACCAAGTCCTCTTCAAGTACTAAAATATAGTACTACAATATGTTTAGTATAATGTAGTTTGGTACAGCAAGGAAATATTCAGTTATGTCTGCAGCATTTGAATTCAGGATACTTGTATTCGGAAGTCTAATTGCAGAATCAGCTGAGGACTGATTTTTAGATACATCATTTTCAGTAGTATTCCATCTATTCGAAATATTGTTTCTCACAGAAACCCAGAACGCAATTTCCATGGCATTTTCTTAATAGGAAAAATTAATGATAAAGCTTTTAAGTTATATAAACCATTTTTAAAGCAAAAATTGGTTATGAAATTAATCTTTATTAATTAATTACAAGAACTCAAAAAACTCAAAACATAATCAAGCAGAAATTATTTTAGTAATGAAAATTGGAATTAATAACCATTTCAAACTAAAAGCTCAAAAATGTTTTTAATTAATTCAACTTAAGTGTGAAAAAATGCTTTAAAAGGAAACCGAAACCAAAACCATAGCTCATAAAACTTTAAATATCTTAAAAACTAATTTTCTAACAGATCTGAAATTTCGTGGCAAGCATCTCAATGATATGGGCCACCAAAACATGCAAAAAAAAATTTTTCGGTAAAAATGAAATTTTTAGGGTAATGTGTAGTCTTAAAGAACATTTATCCTCTTAGAAGTGGATGATTAGCGTGTAGCCTTAACTGTTTGTAGAAGCTGAGTCATGTTATTTTAATCATATTTTTATCTATCTTTGCCTGTGAGTCATTCATTTTAGAGATGAATAACATAAAAGACTAGCTTAAAAACCGTTTTGTGTGGGGGGGGGAGCAGAAGACTCCAATGCAGCATGCATTCTGCTAAAAGTAACATCTTACACACACACACACACAATCCTAATCTCTGCGTTCATTTAATCTACAACAACATAAGTCATACTAATGTTATTTTATCTTGAATTACACGCTTTGTGTAGTTTAAATATTCTCTACTGGCAGTGCAAAATGTTTTTTTTTTCGTATTAAGTAGTTGTATTTAATTTTGTTAGTATTTAATTTTGACGTTTTCAAAATCAAAGTTTTTAAAGTCAAAATTATTTGATTAAATCTTCAATTTTTTTTTTTTTTCTTTTGGAATAAAATGACACGCTTTCCCATAAAGGTCGCGACCCCTGGCCTATACAGACGGTTATTTCGATGAAACATTCTTGAGTGAAGGTTCGGGGGTATTTATAACCACTGCAAGTGATGCAAACTACCGAAGAGTAATCGGTGCTGGTACCATTGCCTCTTGCTTCACTTGTGAACTTCAGGCGATAATTGTAGCTCTTGATTTATATGAGACTCCTCATCCTAGAACAGGCTAAGGGTCTCGTCATTTTCAGTGACTCAAAAGCAGCCTTCTAGGCAATTCTAAAATAATGGTTCATAGATTACTGAAAAGATTTGCTCTCGCCTGATTAGATTACAGTAGTTCGATAAAGTTTGCTTCCTCCAATGGTCACTTGCACATGCTGACATTACAGGCAATGAAACTGCGGATAAACTGGCGAAAGAAGCTAGAAATCTTAATAATGCCCAACTTTGTCAACGATACTTTATTACATGCAAATGCTGCCACACATTTCAAATTGAGAGAGAAGTCAATTCCTGTAAAGCATCAAATCTGTAATATAAGTGGGGACCGCATTGTAAAAAAACTACTGTTAGACCGAAAACATGTCATCACAGGGGGATAGAAATGGTAAAAGAACTTATAAGAATTATGATAACTGTTTAGATACAGAGTTGACCCCTGCTCATATTTTTGACTATCCAGCTATTCTTGTTGCTCTACAAGAAATTTAGGTGTCATTTTCTCGTCAACAATCCTCCATGTGAACAATATTGCACATATTGCCACGACAGTCATCTGAGCCTATGAAACTGTTTGATTTGGCCCTGTCATGGGTACGACTACATTATCATTACTCAAAATAATGGGAAGACAATGGACTCTAAAAACAGGAAAAAAATTCTCATTCAAAGCAGATTGACGGAAAGAACGTCTGAAGTGAAACACAGATAACACAATTAGGATGGAAAAAAATCCATTCGCAATGTTATATGCTTGTAAATGACAATACTCCTCCCCCTTCGTCTGTTGATTGATTGACCGTAACAAACGTCGCACTAAGAAGCTACACGAAGGCTTGGCCCTTAGTCGGAAGTTTGTTCAGAGGTGGTCAAGTGAAAGAGAATATTAGATTTTATATATTCCAGTTCTCTTTTATTTATGTAATAACCAAGAGATCGAATGTGCATTCATGGTCATCAAGAGTTCGATAACTGCTTCTCGTTCTGAGAAGAGATAAGACCATACGCGCCATAAGTCTGCGGTCACCCTCCAAGTCTACAGTTAAGAGAACTAGGACATCATATATTTTGAAACAATTGACTTTTCAATTTTAGCTGTAAAAATTAGTGCACAATTTTCAGAATCTAAAAATGTGTAGTACTTATGTTTGTTGATAAAATAGCGCTAAAATATGACAAATAAACATGTAAACAAATGACCACGCCTCTTTTGACATATTGTAAATGCGTAGTTCCTTCTGTGTTTGATCTATATAAACTTTTGATGTTATTTTTTTTTCATTTGAATGAATAATAAATATATCTAGACAGTATACGTATGCATATATTGAACAAAATATGTTTTGATATATATAATCTCTAATTATTTAAAAAATAGATTTATATGTGCAAAAAGAAAATAGAGATTTTCAAAATTTGAAGGTTTTATGATTATTTAAAGAAATTATGCAATTATATCATTAAAAAACTGGTTCATTATGCTTGATATATTGATTTATATATATGTAAAATATTTCGTATATTTAAGAAATGTTTTTGTAAGAAATCGTACCTACATGGATGTATTACAAGATCTCGAAAATTATGTTCATGTTAACTAAAACAAAGGAGAAAAAACATATGAATTTAAAATTACTTTTGTAACTCTAGAAAATGATTAAGCATTATTATTAGGCATATAAAAATAGTCAATCAAATACAATTCAAGTGCATAATATGTGAAAACATTGTTTTTTTTTAGTTTTTTCCTTTTTCTCAAAATAATATTTTTTCGCGTTTAGATACATCTTTTTAAAAAAAACTTTTGCACTGTATAATTCCAGATTTCTTACACTTTTATACAAAATGCCTATGCATATAGTGAAACTATTTTTTTCTATTAAAATAGTGTCTAATTTTTTAAAAATGGTTTTATGCATAAAAAAAGCAGAAAAAAAAAAAAAAATTCAAACTTCAAAGTTTCATAATTTTTTTACAGAAACTATACTAAAATTTTACTAAAAAAATAGGTTCGTTGCATTTTGTTTATTGCTTTATTAATGTGTTAAAATATTTTGCATAAAAAATACTTTTTTAAAGAAATGGTACCTAAACATAAGTACATATTATGAGTTCTCAAAAATTATGTATTACATAAATTAAGTTGGAAAAAAAAAACGTTTGAACTAAAAAGTTAATTTAACTATTCTGTAGAACTATAAAAATATCTTTATTAAAAAGATAAAAAAATAAAGCTCTATTGGAAATTTTAAAAGATATGTCTCATAAAAACAAAGGGTCTTAATTTGGGCATTTTTCTCTTTCCAGCGTGTTCTGGTTCCTTGGTTATATTTCAACGAGTATTCATGAATATTTAAAGCCGTGTTTCCCAACGCTGGTTCCATGGGGGAAGAGGGAGGAAAGAACTTCGGTACCGGACTCTATTTCTTTCAATTAATTTCCTGCAACTTTTAATACTTTGTATGCGTGTGTTCTGGTGCTATTTAAAGAGATAGAATTTGCAGAGATTAGCCTCAACGAAAGTGATGAAAAGCACGATCAAGATTAATAACATGTTTAAGAAAGAATAAAAAAAATGGGGCAGAATGACCCTGTAAAAATACCCCTTTTAAAAGAAAACTGAGGAAATTTTACATCAATTTGACTTACGAACTAATTTCTTTTAGCTTCCCGCGATTATACACATAAGACAAAATCGGGGATCCGTGTATAAACAACAAAATGTAAGTATGTTTTGATATTCAAACTCTCTTTTGATTCTTAAGATTTAATACCAAAGTATTATAATCATTGCGTAAGATAAAGTGAAAAAAGTATTTTGTTGCATTTGTGTTTTTACTATTTTATTTATTTTCATTTTTCTCGTTATACATATATAAATATAAATAGCTCTGTCATCATTTGAATATTTTCATGTTGATTAACATACTTAAGTGTGTGTTTTCGTAACTTGAATGTACCGAAACCATCTACTCAAAACATTTTCAGCTGGTATTGTTATTCAAATGAAAAATACTATTTGCTTCTCCTACAAAAATAATTTTTTGGTGACTTATAAAAAAACACGATAGTGAATTATTTAAAATACAAACATTTTAATTTGATTTTGACTACATTCATTAATTATTTACCATGCATAAATGATCCTAAATATAGCTCGAAATTGAAATAAAACGTAGTTATATTTATCTGATTAACGTAGTTATATGATTCTGTTTGTAATCATAAAGTATTACGATAATTTTGTTTAGTAATAAATGAACTAATCTATAATTTCTAAATATTTAATTTCTATTGCTTCAAACTTTTAAAAGAATTTTCAAAAATATAAATATGTTAAGTTTACTTAAATATACACCTTTTTTTCTTTTTATTGATGTAACATGTGAAAAAAAAACATATTTATTCTAATCTACTCTAAGACTGCTAAGGGAGCCATTATTTTGCAAGAATTTGAACCACTTGTACAAATTCTTTTTTTCTTTTGCTTGTTATTACCATTTTAACATTGATTTAAACGATATCTTCTTGATTACGATCTTCCGCTCTGACAATTTTAAAGCATATTTATTGCAATCTAATAATTAATTATGCGTATAATGAATTATAATATAAAAATGTACAATTTCTTTAAAATATTGTTTAACATTCTGTGTGCTAGTAATAAAATTAAGAAAAATGCATTTTTCAAAAATTATAAAAACTGAGTTAATAAATTAAATACAGTTTAATTTAAACACAATATTCAAGAAACTAAGATTTTAAGCCAAAAAATACAAATATTATAGTTCTTATAAAATTGTACATTTTTAACTCAATGTAAAAAACGGCATTGAATCGTTTGATTTTGACGAACAATTGGATCAGTTTTTGCTATTTTTAAAAGAAAAAAACTAAGATACAGTGAAAACTCCACTAGAAATTTACCGAGCTGTAAAAGAAATGGTCTCGACATTTCCTAATGTAGAGATACTTTTGAAAATATTTTTAACTATTTCAATATCAAATGCAACATGTGAGAGATATTTTGCAGTTTTAAAACGCGTTAAAAATTATGTAGTATGGGAGAATACAAACTGAACACCATTGTCATATTATATATACATATCAAGATGTTTTGGACCAAATAGATACTGCAAAAATAATCGATGAATTTGCCGAAGAGAGATCAACTCGTAAAGTTATATAGCAAAATTGCAAGCTAGTAAGTAAGGTCTATAATTTGTTTTAAAATAAAGTTACGAATTTTTTTGAGCCGTTAATTTTTTATTAGCTATACATTTTATTTCGAGAATTTAAAGTCAGAGAAACTTTTCACTATTGCAGTTTTCCGACTTTTCAGCCCATAAGCTTCAAACCTTCTACCGCCAGGGGTCTCCAACAACCAGCTTAATCCACCTCTCTCTCTCTTTCTATATATATATATATATATATATATATGTATTAAGGTTTAACTGCATATAAATATAAATAAATAATATATATATATATATATATATATATATATATATATATATATATATTTATATTTATATGCAGTTAAAGCTCCATTTAACGAACCTCTATATTGCGAACTTTTCTATATAGTGAACTTTTTCTGGAACCAAGAACATTTCACGACTTTCTACGTAAAATAACCTCTCAATAGCGAAGTGTATTTTCTATGCATCGAACTTTTTCTCCCTATTTTCATAGTATTTCTGAAAATTTCCAGTTATTTTCTCTTTCAATGCGTTAAATGGGGGTCATAAATTTTGAACTGATTTTATTAGGTGCCTTTTTCACAGATAGCAAAAGAATTATCGTCGTTTCATCCAAGAAGTGCAACATTTAACCTGCAGTGTCCCGTTCAATAGAAACATCTTCGATATTCCCTTTCACTCTCAGTGGAATTGTCTGTCTCTGTATTCTTGAACTATAATCCGATCATTTGTAGTGTTGATCTGTCGTAATGGTAATTTCGTTTCTTGTAGCTCAAAAATTTCAAAACCTAAGATCTTGAACATCAATTCCTCAGGAAGTGAATAATGATAAGTAAAATATATAAAATAAATAGATATTAATTTACAAAAATGGTGTGAATAATTTCTTTTTTTTAATACTTAGTGTTTATGAATTTTAAATTTGTTTTATGTGGTTTATCAAGAAAATTGAAAGATAAACCTCTATATAATGAATTTTCCAAATAACGAAGTTTTCTTTCAAGATTTAGCGACTTTGTTATATATAGGTCCGACTGTATATAATACGTGAAATATAATCGTGGCCATTGATAAAAATTACTGTAATTACTCAATTAATTACTGATTAATTGAGATGGTTGATGTCATGCTGAATTATTATTGATCTTGCTTTGTTGCATTGGTGTTATTGACGAGGCAGTCTCATGGAACAGTAATCTGGTTTATTGCACATTAAGCACACAGAAACATAAAAATGGATGGCACAACAAATACACAGAAACTAAAACGGGATGCATCTACATACAGAAGACAAAGAGAGCTTTTCCAGAGTACCTCGGGCCTTTTAGATCAAGAGGCAACCGAAAGTTCCACCCATGAACTTCGTGGATAGTGCTTTTTTATTGATGGAAAGATATTGTTCTATAAATTTCCATTAGGAGAGTAGTTAGTAATTATTTACGCAAGGTCCTGAAGTCTAATACCACATTACAAATTAAAAATATGTTCAAGATGAAATTAATGGGAATTATATAATGGGGATAATATAATGAAAGTAATATAATGGGGATAATATAATGAAAGTAATATAATGGGGATAATATAATGGGGATAATATAATGGGGATAATATAATAGGGATATTATAATAGAGACAATATAATGGGAATAGTATAATGGGGATAGTATAATGGGAATAATACAATGGGGATAATACAATGGGGATAGTACAATGGGGATATTACAATGGGAATAGTACAATGGGGATAGTGTAATGGGGATAGTGTAATGGGTATAATGTAATGGAGATAATGTAATGGGGATAATGTAATGGGGATAATGTAATGGGGATAGTGTAATGGGGATAGTATAATGGGGATAATATAATGGGGATAATATAATGGGGATAATATAATGGGGATAATATAATGGGATAGTATAATGGGGGTAGTATAATGAGGATAATATAATGGGAAATTTAATAGGAAGAGTTTTCAGTTTGTTCCTAATAAAATCAGTGAAAAGTGAAAAGGGGACAATGCCAGTTTATAAAAACCAATCTGCGCAGTTTTAATAAACAAAGTGAAAATATCTGGTGACCATTATATTTTGGGACATTGAAACATTGACTACATTGAAAATGTAGTTTTATTTTTGTAAAAATTATATACATCTGATATATTAATATCAAAAGTATCAAAAATAATTTAGGGTTAGGTTAACAGGGGAAAAAGTCCATGTTTAATATCTACTCTAGGCTCTCCCGCAAATAAATCCGAGGCTTTCCACCATCCAGAATCCGTGAAGAGCGGTTGAAGAAGAAGGATTAAATGTCCATCTTGCCGATAGTCTCTTCCGTCAGTCAAGAGTTTCGTTAAGCCCTTCGACTAGCAAATAAGCAAGCTCGCAAATAGGACATGAGTGATCTGTCTAAAAGATTTCTTTTTCCTGAGACACCAACAAAAGAGGACTACGAACAACTTCGGTTTTCATTTCCTCCTGCAACAAAGAATCCCCTGGAATCAATTCAGGGTAATTTGATGACTCTCTATCAAGAAAGAGTGTTGCTTAATCGAGTTGGGTCTAAATCACCATCAAATGTATCTTCTTGAAAGGGGGGAGAGAGAAAAAGAAAAGTATCTCGCTTAGAAAGTTTCTTTTATGTGAAAAACATTCTGAATCATGGAGTTTCGATTTGTAAAGACAGATAAAAAGTGTTGATCTAGAGTTTTTGTTTCTTAAAGTATTTTGCAAACAGAGCTCTGATTCCATGTTTCTTTATTTGGTGATTTAAAGAAGATAAGATAAAGAAAGATTTGTACAGTATTACTATTTTTTGTCTCACGTTTTAAGATTTGGGTTGGATCCTATTTTAGAGCAAAAATGTATGCATCGCAAATTTGGGGAATCAGTATCGTTTTGTTTACTGCCATCACATTGAGTAGAAACTACATCCAGAAAAACGAAATTTTGGTGCAATTTGTTGTAATTTTTTTAATCGCCAAAATTTGAATTAATTAGGATATTTCAAACCAAGGAACAATTTCCGAGCAAGGATTTCGGATCTCGCCTTTAAATGCTAGAGTGCAGTATGCTAAATATTTCAAGGGTCAGAGCATTCACTTTGATGTGAAATTTAAGAGAACATATTGCTCAGGTGTTATCCACATCTTTTTATCGTGGATCAAAACTTCTATTCTCGAAGCCAATAAACTTCATATTGTATCTAGTGTAATTGTGTAACTATTATCTTCGTTTTGGGTTTTAAATTAAAATTTACGAAGAAACATTTTCTGAATTTAAAAAAAGATTTTATTATATAATATTGTTAAAAATCATTTGAGTCAAATCAATATTCTAAATTTAATTTAACAACGCAAAGCAGATTAGAGCTTGATAGTGCCAGATGATTTTGAAATAAGATAAGGAAGAACAGCATTGAATTATATACAATAAGATATCTAAAAAAAGTGTGTGTGCTTATGACCACACGGTAGAAGTGATAACTTCAAGTTTTATAATGTTATTTCAAGGTTTAGTTAGGTAAATAAAAAACAAGGAGATGTTAGTATTGCCCTATAAAATTAATTATTCATTTGTCTGTACTCATAAAGTAATGTTTTTATGTGAAATATACAATCATATTTGGGAATTAATTGTATTCTTAGAAGGAAACAATAGATTAATGGTAGCTGGAATAAATTATAAATCCTTTAGATTCAAAATTTTATTTAAATATCTATAAACAAATCTGCGTCAAGCGTTGTTTCGTACTTCCTCGTGCTTCATTTAGATCATTTGACATAACTAAATTGAATTTTGATCATTAGTATTTGATGCTACATCCATTTCTGAAGTGACATAAGTTCTCGTATCTTTCTTATTTTTATATATAGCAACTCCACCAGCTCTGTGATTGTCTTTGGAATTTAGCAATACAATGAAAATTTGGATCGTCTATGTTTACTTCATTATTTATCCAAGTTTCTGTTAAAAGCAATATAGTTAAATATTGCATAACACTATCATCGAGATCCAAAGCATGTACAGGTAAACTTTGACAATTCAAAGAATATATTGATATTCCCTTTATTGTGGAAATGAAGTTTGTGGAGATATTTGTGATTGTTTTAAATTTGTTTTGTGATAACCTTTTTTTCATACTTATAACAAGTCTTGAAGAACTTTATATTGTTACGGAAAATTTTGATCCACATTGTGTTACAAGCGTTACAAAACCGAGCGTGACAATACTTGGCTTTTTAAAACACATCATTCAATTTCACTATCCAGCAAAACGCGCCAATAGAAGTTATCACTTCAAAAAAAATTTCAAGGATTTCTTTAAATTTTTCAGATTTAGAAAAATAATTTATAAAGTCTAACATATATTTTAACAAATGCGTAGATTGAAACCTTTAGTACAAATTTACATGTATATAATATTGCTTTTAATGTGTTTTAATCCTGAAACTAATTATACTATTTTCAAAATAGTTAGGCTGGACTTTGAAACACATAAAATTCCTGTTTATTTTCATTATTCAATTATGTTTTTGTCACAACTGAAATCCTTACTTTTTTTAAAAATCACAATCTAAAAATAGCTCTCTTTAGTATTTATTAACATCTAAGATTTATGCCGAATTTTTATTGGGGTAAATCGTGTTTTTTCCCTATTATTAATAACTGCTACCTATACTTTTCCATTTTATACATTAATTGCTTTAAATATTCAATAACTATAACTGAACATTTTTACAATTAATAAATATAATAAAATAGTTTTTAATTCTTTATTATATTTCAATTTTTTGAATACCGGTGACTTATCAAATTGAGCTTAATTCTTTAAACCATGTCTTTTAAACAATTCTTTAATATATTTTAAAATATTTTTATAATTTCTCTTCAAACCTTTTAAAATTTTTATATGCTAAAATCTTTTTTTAGCATTTTTTTTCTTTTTATTAAAAAATATAAGTTCTATTACGTAAAAAAATACCAGTAATCTTTGATAGAAGAGGGCCATTTTTATTCATGTGAGCATTTATAGAAATATATTTACCCCAGAAGAATGATAATTATATAATAAAGAATTAATAGTACTGATAATTTGATTAATTATAGCTATATAATTTAAAGTTATTATTTTTAAAAAAAGTACGTTATAGATTATCTGTCTACATAATCATTTCTTTTTAATTATTTTCCTTATGAAATAAACAACGTAAATTGTGCTGCCGTACAATATATATTGTAAAATACCGCCATTAAACTCATTTTCTTGTTGATTACAATTATTAAATGTTTATTACTATCTACATTATGTTTTAAATTCTCCTTATAATAACTATTACTACTGAAAATGTAATAAGGATATCAACCGAGTATAAGTAGGGTTCGAATTAAAAAAATTTGATAAAGATCAGATTATATAACATTTTACTTATAATTATGGTAATTCATTGAGATTGATATAAGCTTTTACTTTAAATGGAAGTAATTATTAGGCAGCATATCACTTGTGAATGATAGCGTGATCATTCTTTGACAAATTTCACGGAAACATTTCATTTTTATATGAAACACAAAAAGAGTTTTGGAAGGAACACTTCATATTTCTCACTGTATATATATATATATATGTATGTAATAATTTCCAGTAATTTAATCTTGAACATGTTTTTAATTTGTAATGGTCCAGGCCATTATGACACGCGAGTAAATAATTACTAGCAACCCACCTAACGGGAATATTTTGAGCTACTTCTATGCACCAGACATACCATGTGATCTGAACTTTCAATTCCCGCTCTGTATATAAACCGAGATTTCAGGAAATTCCTCCCCTTTCTCATTTGTCATGTAGCTAGGTGTAGCTCGTGTTCGTCCTTATTTCTTTGTTTTGCTGTCCCTATTTGTTTTGTGTTTAAGATTCACAATAAACAATATTACAAGCTACAAACATGTGGTTCCTCTTCAATAACATCAGTCAGCAACATCAATCATCTAAAATATAATCATCTTAAAAGAAAGCTTTATCAATGACCACACTCTGTCCTTTCATTACAGTGATCATTACCACTCGCCAGGAATATTATATATATATATATATATATATATATATATATATATATAAAGGAAATAAATCCTTTAATTCAATCCTGAATAACATTTTAATTGTATATTGTCCTCTCATTTAGAATTCGCGCTTAAATATTTAACTAGCTTACCCGCCTAACCGGGAGCATATCAGGGATCGTTTGGGACGGCAAGTTGGGTATCCCACGAGTATAAACAAACTAGAGGGAAGGTTACAGAAAATATGGAACGAAAAACATCTCAAGACATCATACAGAATTTGTATGCCTCAATGCCCGATCGTATCGCATCGTGCGTTTGCGTTAGAAGGGGTTCAGCAGAGTATTAAATCATCCGTTCTTTTGCCTTTTCCTCTGAAATAAATGATCCGTTTTCTTTGATTTCTTATATGAAAGTAGTCATTACGTATGTAAAATTTCATTTCATTTTGACGACTTCTTCTTAGTGTGCTAATTTTTTTGTCCATGAGTGTATTTATTACGCAACTTACAAGTACAATTCATACATAAAGTGAAAGTGTACCTGAAACAGTTTTACCTACAAGCTTACAAATGTTCAATGTGAGCCCCATTCGTCACACGGCACACATCAAATCGATATGTGAGCTCATCCCAAACTTCGATCAGTGTATCTGAGGTAATTCTTGCAACAGCTGCTTCAATCTTGTGCCCTTATGTCTGCAAGGTCAGCTGGAAACGGAGGTACGTACACACAATCTTTAATGAACCCCAAAGATAAAAATCACATAGTGTCAGATCGGGTGAACGTGTAGGCCATGCGAAACAAGCTTTATCGTGAGACCATTTGTGGAAAATCCATTTGTGATGATCCCCCTGGTTCACACCTTGAACACTAAGATTAATTTGAGGCAAAGAACCACCAAGAGCCATTTTGAATAATAATATTATTTATTTTGTTATAATTTCCTCAAAAATCTCTGATAACATATAATACAATAATGTTACGTCGTTCAAAGGAATTTGCCTTTATATTTAATTAAATTACTAAGAATACAATTAATTAATAATCTAGCTCAACTCAAGTAAGGTTTACCGAAATAGGAGATCCTAGAAACACACTCTTTTTCGAATTCTTAACTGTCATTAACTTTAACTAAGTAGCTCAAACTGACGCTTACTTTAAGCGTACGTGAATTATATTTACCGCTGGCTTATAGCAGCTTTATGGTATGTCTAGCAGCATGACGTCTTCACGAATCTAATCTCTTTGAATCTTCTAGCAAGGCGTTTTAACGTTACTGGCTCAATAGCCTACCATCATCTCTCTTGCTATCTCGCAACCCTCGACTTAAATACCTTATCTAATTTAAGTATCCCATACTTCTTTTTGGAGTTCATTGGAAATAAACGCGAATTTATATTCCCCAGAAAGACGCCTAAGAAGATTAGTGGAAAGGTGCCGTACAGATTCGTCACACATTAGTCGAGTACAGTGATGCTCAACGAATCACGAAATGAGATATGCCAGTGAGGCGGTGCAACATCTTGCTGCTAAATGAAGTTACCTGGTTCACTTTCTTTCAATTGAGGAGGTAGCCATAGTTGTAGAGCATCAAGATAGGCAGAACCAGTTACAGTTGGTTAACCGAAAATGAAAGGCCCATACATTTTCCGCCGAGATATGGCACAAAAACATTCAATTTAGGTGAATCTCGTTGCGATTCTACCATCTCGTGAGGACTTTCTAAGCTCTAGATGCTCGCATTTTGAGCACCCACTGGAAGCTCGTTGCACAGTAATAGCAGATTCTGTTTTGAAAACTGGGGAACACAAAACACTTTCTGTCCACGAGTCGCTGTTTTTCTACTAGCGCGCTGATCAGCGGAGAAGGGGAAACAAGTTAACATACGTTTCGTGCACATGCGCACACATACCAACAAACAAAACTTTTTCAGTAAGTCCTTCATTCGATGTATGAGCTATACTAATAAGTTAAATTTAACATATACTATAAAGCGTTAAGACTCCCATATTCATTTATAATCACGCTGTATATAAAAACACTTAATATTTGATGCACATAGAGAGATAGCCAAAGAAAATAATTTTTACTACACATGTGGCAAGGTTAATAATACTTACATCTCACTATTTTATAGCCAATATTATAGAGAAGATTATACAAAAATAGACTACAGCTCACGCATATCGGCTATATACTAAAATTGCATTTATGTTATTCTTTGAATATATAATATGTTAAAATGTGTAACCCAAATTTCGTATTTAATTATAAATTATACTGGATAGTTAGATTTTTTTTTGATAAAACTATATACATATATTACACTGAATTTTAGCATATTTTTTATACTAATTCTCTCATACAATATATTCCATTGCTTTGACTATACACTGAAGTCTAAGGACTCGTAATAACGTGTATATCCTCTTTCTGAATGGGAGAAGAACAGCAATTGGACATGGCTTCGTTGACTCATGAATTTATTGGAAGTCGGCAAACAAAAATAGCCATGAGTAGCTGAGTAAGTAATTCTGGCGCAGAATTTTTGGCCCAAACTAACCAAATGGTTATGCATTCTGTCCTAAATAGCCAAAACATTCGTTGGAATAGTTAAGAGTGTTTTTCAATTTAAACGCAAATGATTTTAGTCAGGTTATATGTACCCAAACAACCCATCGTTGTCTGGGTAGATGAAGTTCATGAATGGTTTCAAATGGTCTCCAAACAGAAATATGCAGTCACACACTTTTAACCTATAATTGGTTTAGTTTGATTAGAGAAGGCAGCCCCCAATCCATGTAAATACAGTTAACATCCTTCAACAATTTGCATAATTCCTGAATAATAACTTGGGTCCATAGTTTTGTAGGGTCAACGACCCACTTAAACACCACTCCCAGCTCTTACTAAATGGAACCTTGCACCTGACTATGCAACGTTTTCCCAGTTATCAAGGGTTGAGTCTATAAGTTTATGAGCTCAACGCAGGCGCTGTAGCCTGTGGCGCGTTGGTAAAAAATACATTTAAGTCGGCTCTTTAATTATAGACATTAGTGATGCATCTCCTACATTGGTTTTTGATGTTAATTTAATGCAATTGCTTTTCAGATTACACGCTGATGTCTCTGGTCTTATTTATTAAGTAGACGCTATTGGTAACTATGTGTTGTCAATGATGGGAGGTAATTGCACGGGCGCCCCCCTCGAGTGCCCTTCTCTTTGATTATCAGCGTGAACTAGAGGTGTAGGAATAACGAAAGAACTAGAAGCTGCCATGATCTTAATTTGACTTTATTAAGATCTTAAAACTTAAACTTCTAACAGATTAGATAATAACAATATATGTGAGAGAATCTACGGTAGCTAAACACACAATATATATAATGCCGAAATAACGTAACCCAGACCACTATCAATACTAACTCACTTAAACTCAATTCCAATACTATCACTGATTCTAATATTAAATAGTCAGTCCTACCTTAATGTCGATCGACCAATACAATTCTACTGGAAGTTGCGGATTTACTGCAGTGCAATGGATGGGATACACCTTGACCTAATGCCTCTCTTTCACGAATAACTTCTGTTAGCGGTCACTTAATCTTTTCAAAACCTCTTCACGCTTGAATCATAACTTTCCTCAAATTGCCACCCAGCTTACTCTAAGTTCTGATATCTAAAAGATTCTTAATTTACATCTTTCCTTCACGCTTCATTTCTTGAGTTTGGTTGGAAAAGAGTTGTCATTAATTCTGACCCCAAAGAACCCTAAAGACATGTTAATGAAAAGATGCGTGAGCCCGTCACATAATGCCTTAATGTATATATTCCCGGCACACTATTGACCATGTGGATTGATGAATTTTATATTCTGCAACTGCTTTTGAAGTGAAATATTCCTATATATGCAACTCCAATTAGTATTTGGCATTCAGAGTCTGTTAATATGTATCGTGTGGCAATAATCCAATTTAAAAATACTTCGCAACAGTTACTTATGTACCAATGAAAACTCTCTGACAATACACTACCTAATCATGCGCTTACACCAGTGCTTCTCAAACTTTCAATGTTGGCCACCCAATATTCAAGCATAATTTTCATTGCGCCCTCCTTTATACAATAACAATGTATTAATTTCAATGATACTATACTTTGACGCAAAACTTACTATACGAACCTATTAAGTGACACCGGCGTATATATACGTCTCGCTCACTCAAAGTTTGATTGCCAGGACGTATATATACGTTTTTTCGAAGTACGATCTTTCCTGTGCATCGTTATCAATAAAATTATTCCGAAGGCTTTGGATTACAATAAAAGGACTTTGACAGTATTTGCGAAGGATTTACTTATTTATTCCTTTTCTTCCCGACCCATCCCCTCAATATATGATATACGCGTGCCTACGTGGAAAATGGCAGCATTGGGGAGGGAATCGAATAACTTATTATCGGCAGTTAAAGGATTAATTATAAACCGTACAAATTATCAAGATAAATGTTAATTTTTGGATATGACAAGCCCATGGAGTCACTGGCAATTATTAAACTTGTTTTTATAGTATTTTTAAATTAATTATAAAATATATTGGGCAGCACTGATCCATTTATAAGTTTATTATATCAGTGTAAATGTATATTATTATTTTTTATGTCAGAATGTATTTTGTTTGTTTACTGTCAGTAAATTAATAATTTTTCTAAAAATAATCTTTTGCCTACGACTTTTCAATGTGCTCGGGGTAAACTCGTAGAGTTATCACGCCTCCCTAGGGGAGGGGGTGCCCCACAGTTTGAGAAACGCTGGCTTACACGCAAAACAACTACAATCTGGATGTTTGCATATTGCAATCTCATGTCTTTTAATGGGTGCGGTATCCTAGTGTTAAGGTCATGAACTCGTGGCCAGCGTCTGGCATGCTCGAGTCCTGGTGCCGCTAAAAACACACAGCTGATGCACATTAAATCAGTCGAGGATCAAAGCCCACCCATTGGCTTAGTTTAGTAATCTGGAGAGTGGGAGTCAGTTCCGGTGCTGTCTTCGTCACATGACCGAGTTTAAAAACTGCGAGGTCCATCGCCAGTAACTCTCGTGTTGATTTATAGTGCTACGTTAATAAAACTCTTACCATATCTTTTGGCATTTCGGCGTATAATGGAATCGCTTGTATCAAATTGAATTTAGGCTTGTATTTGAAGTTTGGTTGGAACTTCAGTAGTATTCCAATTCACATTTTTTCCCTTTTACATAACATAAATAACATATTTATTTTGTTAGCTCGAAATAACAGTCTAATAAATTACGCTTCTGAATAAAAGATAAACTAAGCAGATATTCTCTGCCCTTTTGTATGTATTTCACATTGCTATTAGCGCCTTTTCTTAGAAAATTATAGTGAAAGTTTGCTTACCCAGAATGTACACAAATGAGAGCTGCTTGATTCTTTAACTACCTCCGTCGTTTGTAAACGTCTCACTCAACCGGTGCGTTAAATGCCATGGACGCATATATACGGCTTTCCTAAATATGTACCTTTTCTTTGTACTGATACCGGTAAAACTATTTCGAAGATCTTAGAATTCAACAAAATGTTTGACAGTGTTTGAGATTTACTTACTTATTTTAGAGAAATGTTTTTTTTGTGACTTTTCTTTTTCCTTCAATACACAACATATGTGTGCCTATGTGAAAAATAGTGGCACTGGGGATTGGATTGCGTATCTTTTAATCGGAAGCTAAGAGGTTAATCCGGACAAATAATGAAAACTTCCGTAATTATTGAACACAGATAGTTACTCGGAGGAAATCACTTGAATCCATATCTAAATAGTGCAAACATTTGAGACATCTTTATCAGTTAGCTGTTTAAGAGATTAACGTCTAAAGGATGGCAACAACAAAAAACGGAATAGTCGTTTATTTAAACCTTCCTAGCTGTCACTGAAGATGATGAGTGAAGGAAGTCCTGATCTAAATAGCTTTTTTTCGAACTGTTACATATCATGTAAGGAATGTATTGTTTAAATTCTATTTTGTTCAATTATATATGAAGTTACCTTGTTTTGTTTCAAAATACATGCTGTCATTAATGTACTGAATGATTAACTTTTTTATCTTGGCACATGACTTTGCTTAATTTGGGTGATATACTTTCTCAAAGAGAGTTCTATGGTATCGAATAGATTGCGCAGACATTCAGAAATTTTTTTATAAGTTTACTGTAATACATTATATTATTTTGTTTATTGTTTAAAAAAACAATTAAATCCGATTTGAAATTGTGCGTATATTTTTGAACGGAATTCTCTAGTTTGATATCCCCTTAAAATTTAGGTTACAAAAGGGAAATTAAAAATTTCAATGTTATTTATAAATTACGTGTATGTATCTTTACTTTTTGAATAGTTTTCGAAAATGCTCCTAATTCTTGATAGTTTTTTAGTCAAAATTTAAGAGATATTTAAGATATGAACGTCGAATATAAAAGTAAATATTTATTAGGTAATTTTTTTTTCATTATTAGGTAGTTTTAAAGTGTAAAGAACGTAATGTTCTATGAATATGAAACTTATTTAGTCTACTGTTTGACGAAATATATAAAGAGCATGATTTTTCAGTGGAAAAAATTCGTTACTTCTTATTTTACGCTGTAAAATCTGAATGATATATAGAATTAAATATGATTTGCTTGTTATATATGAACTATGTTTGATCAAATTATACTGAATTGTCTCGTAGTGGTCAAAAATATTGATTTGTGTTTTAAATCTGTAAAAGCTTTAGAACTGCTCCGTTAAATAATTATTTCTCCAAGTAAACAAATAATCGTTAAAACATGATTTTAACAAAGTTTTAAAAATATAAAACCACGATTCACAAGTAAACCTAGATATATCCTGTTCTTATTTATTTAATTTTGGTTTTGAACTTAAGAAACGAAGCAAGATGTATAGCAGATATATTTGTTTAAAATGAGTCCAACATCCACACATTTATGTTATCTAAATTCCAACAGAACACTTTGTGAAACAGGATTCTTTTTCCTGTTTTTTGGAGCTGATATGCTTCTGTAAAGAAGTAGAAAGAAATATATCGAGTTAAGTCTAAGGGTTTTTCTTTCGGAAACGTTTTCTCCTCATTTTAACCCAAAAGAATTTCACATTGGGTTAGCGGGAGTTTTTGGTACTAGATAGCAGCTGCTTGAGAAAGGTTTTCGGAGATGTTTGATAACAGTCACTCTTAAAAAGAAAATAGTATTTTTGGAGAAGGCAGATTTGACTTAACGTTTGCGTTTCTTATTTTTCTCTATTTAAAAAGAATGATATCTTCGTTAGAGGAATGTAAACTGTATTTCAGATCCAGCTGGAAGAAACGAAATTGTTTGAAAAGTTTGTAAAAGTGTAAATAACAATCTAAAATTTGTGATAAAACAAAGAGAATTGTCTGTATTGATGTTGTATTATTCGTAAAGCAGAAAAGAGAAATATGTAGACATCAAAAGGCTTGAAAAACGCTATTTAAACACTTTTCTGCAATCGAGCGTGCTTATAACCGTCGATGGACCTCACAATTTTGAACCAGAGTCAAGTGAAGATGACAACACCAGAGCTAACTTTTCAGTCTCTTCAAGGTCACGCCAACGTAAGGACTTTGAGCCACGAAATGTTTAACGTATATCAGAATTTCTATATAGCGTGTCTTTGAGAGCACATGACTCGCTTTGAGTCCGTGGCCATGTCAACCTGGCTACCACGACAAAGTAAATTTAGTTGTTTTAAGGTATCAGACTACTTGCGGCAACTTTTTTTTGAAAAAATGTAGATATGGGGATTTTTTTGTGATTTTTAGATTTATTTAGTATATTTTAAGGAAAAAATCGTAAAATTGAAATTAGAAAAAAAAAGTTATTATTATTAAAATGAGAAAAAACTGGAGAAAATGTACAAAAAATTACATAAATTGGGCCCGCTCTGTACTAAAATGTTTTGAACAAATTTTCAATTTTTCAATTTTAATGTGTTACTTCGTTATTCATGTTTGAAATGACCTTTAGGATAACAGATAGTTTAATTTTTACAAAAACTAGAGCACTTTATCTTAGTAACTATATGAAATTTCCTAAAAAAAACCGTGAGATTATATTCACATAAATGATTGTAAATTTTGAAATAAAACAGTGATTGATAAATCTGAAAATCAAAACACTTCTACTGTTATACGAAACATTCACAAAAAATTTCAGCAAATTATTTTCAAAACTTTTTGAGCAATCGCTGTCCCCGTTTGAGTTTTTCGAAAAAAAAAGCCCATTTCGAGTAAAACGCATTTTAACGTTTGACATCTTGTGTAAAGTTATGCAACCTTCTTTTATTAAAACACTTGTAGTTTTTGTTCTAGTGAATGGGCATTAAAAAGCTTGGTATTTTTATTAAGCAAATAAGATGGTCTATAAAATAAATTAATAAAAAAATTGTGAATTTTTGAAAAAAAATCCATGATTTTGAGGTAGTCGGATACCTTAAGGAAAACGTTAGTTATTAATTCGAAATAAATTTTGTATAGACGGTAGCATTGTGAAAAAGAACCAAATTTGTTTTTATAATATATATATATATATATATATATATATATATATATATATATATATATATATATATATATATATATATATATATATATATATATATATATATATATATATATATATATATATATGTGTGTGTGTGTTTCCTAACTAGCATAACGTTATTAATCTGTCATTCTGAACTATTTTAGTGCAGTTATGTACAACATAAACCTTCAATTTTCTATAACTTATTTTCTAAATTCCCAAATGTTTACAAATGGATTTTTTTTAAATAGCATCATATATATATATATATTATATGTAATTACAACTTTTCAACAGAGTAAAATGTAGAGAAAAGTTGGAATCAAAACTATTGGATTTACATAAAAATTGAAATCAATAATATAATCAATATGGCTAACAGATGTTATCATAAATTGCGAAACCAGATTATATCTAAATACATAAGTAGCAAAACAAAAATACAGTTATATAATACTCTAGTAAAACCAATTGTTTTATATGACAGTGAATGCTATACAATTAACAAAGAAGTCAAAGAGAAACTGATGACTTTCGAGTGAAAAATCTTAAGAAAAATTGTGACGGGGCTTTACCACGTATTTCCTATTAATCTTCTTGGGGACTCTTTGGGGCCAGCATAGAGTTAATTCACAGCCAATCTGACATTTCGGGGGCCCTAATATTCTGCGGGTTAAAGTGTAGTATAGGGGGGGCCACTTGGCGCAATCCTTTTTTTTGGCTACTAAAAGTGGTCGCCAAGGTACTTTTTTCGGAATTATTTATTATTTATTTTAGAATGAATTCGATATCTCACCATGACATTTAGATAAAACTTGTCAAATCCGAAGAAAAATAGCCAAATCCAAAGTGGCTCCCCCTATATACTACACTTGAGTCTATTC
Source organism: Trichonephila clavipes (assembly GCA_019973935.1). Lineage (NCBI taxonomy): Eukaryota > Metazoa > Arthropoda > Arachnida > Araneae > Nephilidae > Trichonephila > Trichonephila clavipes. The sequence continues at coordinate 661,989 of BMAU01019422.1, forward strand.
AGTGTTACACCACTACCAATGGTAAATTTTACTGTATGTATATTGTCACAAAAATAAATGATCTGGTTTCTATTACGTCCATTAGAACCTCTTCATTGTAGTATAAATGGCTGTAAAATTTATTTTAAAAGATAAATCTTTGGTATTATCACATATTTTAGCACCCGCGTGAACGCAAGAAAGACTTTGTAAAGGCTGCTTAAAGATCTTTGTCAGAAATAGATAGTCACACGTGCACTCCAAGGTACACAGCTTCCGTCAAGAGGACATAAGCAACAAAAGTATCAATGCGTGTTTGCCGAAAGACTAAGAACAAAACTACAACTGCTTGAATAAAATTTGAGAGTTTTGTCTGCAAAAATCATTTTTGTTATATTTGGGAACTTTTTCGTCTCTTGTTTTCTTCATTAAAGCCATTTAAAATATTTTAATTCAGTTTTATTGTTGTTGTTTTGAAAATTGTCAAAGACAAACTGAAATATCCTTAAAAATAAGTAAGTATTGTAGCACTGGTCGTAGTGTGAAAATTTTATGCTAACAGTCGCAAGGAACAAAATAGTCCGTTAAGAGGGGGAATGAGAACTTATTTTCGAAAAACAATCCTTGAAATTTTGGAAACACAGCAAAATAAATCTCAAAAAGTTTCACACCTTCAACATCACTCAGATACAACTGTCAGTGCCTAAAATGCCAATATGTTAGAGATTATTCACAGAGCACTCGCTAGTCCTACTCAAAAGTTGAGCCAATAGCTAATCGACTCTTCATGATTAAATCAATAATGCTAATTACTAGTCAAAACATAACCAACTCAGTTTCGGCAAACTACTCCCAATTTACAGGCCTCGCGTATCTTTCGAGAAAACACCGATACGCCATAGATCGTGATATTAGTTGATTTCTCCACTAATTTCCAAAAGAACCCATAAGGTCATGAACTCTCCAAAAATAGTCGCCAAAATGGTCATTAAATACGTGGCCAAAGTCACCAGATTGGTCGCTAAAAATGAAGCCAACTTGGCTTTATCGTCAAGTTTCCATTGAATCGCTATTATAATGTAAGGTACGGCATTGCTAGCGAATATTACAATTTTAACATAAAATAAATACAACATTGGATAATATAGACATATTTACACATCCAGATATACATTATTTACATTGTTTTAAGTATACTTAACACAAAATTCGTAACAGTATATTTTATTTTATTAAAATCTTCATTCCAATCGTAGATTTGTTATCGTGTTTGATAAGAATATTAACAAGTAATATAAAAATATAAGTCAATTCCTACATTGAATGGATGAACAGAAAGTATTTTACTAACGACTAAGAAATTTATACACACACACACATATATATATATATATATATATATATATATATATATATATATATGTATATATATAGGGAGAGAGTGAACTAACAGCTGGAATTGAAAAAAAGAGCATGATTTGTTTGCATTGTTGTAACAATGCAAACCCGGTTTGGCTAAAAAACAGGTTTTCTACGCCAACTTTTGTCTTTGTTTTAACAGTTAGATTGTTACAATAATATTGACGAATCTAAAATGGCGTCAGAAACCGGTAAAAATGAAACCAACATGGTTGTATCTATAATTCTTTAAATAATTAGTTTAAGTCAATTAAGTTTAATTAATTATAATTAAATTATCATTTTTTACCAAAACAATATTATATAGAAAATTTCTGCTCAAATGAGCGCTTTAAAATGTAAGGAATAAAACCTTTTCAAAGTTTGACACAAGTCGCCAAAATGGTTGCTAAGTCTTCAAAAATGATGCCAAAGTGGCTGTATTTATAATTCTTTGAATAATTAGTTTTAATCAATTAACTTTTATTGATTATAATTAAATTACTGTATTGTCATCCAAAATCATCAGGCATATAAAATTTCAGCTCAATTGATCGCTTTAAAATGTATTTTATTAACGATTGAAACTTCCATCATGATAAATAAATATATAGAGAGTGTGAGCTAATAGTAGGAATTGAAAAACTCTCCAAATATGGGGACTGCATTACTGCAAGAGTTATCTAACATTAGTGGTGCATGAGAAAAATTCCTAAACACAATTGAAAGTATGTACTCTCGGAAGATGGGAATCTCTAATCGCTATTAAACTCTTCCTTGGCTTTTCTATTCCGAGAAATGAAACGATCCCTTCGATAATTTCTTTCTAAACATTCTTTTTGAACTTTTTTCACCTTTTTAAATATAAAAAAAAACTTTCTTATTTTTATTTACTTGTATCATTTTTTTAAAAAAATATTTCTTTTTTTTAAGAACGTATTCTTTATTTCTTCCTCCGTATCTTAAGAAGATGAAGAGTGAAGGATGTACTCATAATCTGTTTCTACATGTGTTCTAGAAAGAACCGACATCCAATGGCTAAATTAAGTTACGGTCTTCTGAGTGGAGATCCAACCTTTCACTATAACATTTTTATTCCAAAAAGAAACGTGAATGGATATTTAACAAGGAAGTAAAAGTAGAGGCCGTAAACAGTAAAATGGTAGCAAAATAAGAACCAATTAATTACCATATTTAATGCGAAAATGATTTTCGTGTATATTCTCTTGCATAAAAAGTTTCACTAAACTTTAGATTCTAATTTTTGAAAATGCATTTTTCATTAAACTCAAAATACTAACAAGAATTATCAGTGAAAAACTTGTTTTTCATGCATTTAAGAAAATATTGATGATTATGGATTCTGAAAAATATTCAGTGAGGAGTTTTTTCTAATAAAAACGCAAATAGTAAAATTGTTATTCACGCCAAAAAAATCAAGTAGCCACTTTTAAAATAATATAAGGATTTTCAAGACATTTTCAGACATATTTTTTAAATGATTTCAGCTTAGTTTATAAATCTACAGTTTAAAATCAAACATACCATAGAAATACACAAGCTTCAAAATAAAATACTATTCAACATTTTACATAGTATGAATAGGATGGAGAAAATATCAAATAACTTGTAACGCGATGTGCTATAGAATTAAATATTTCAATATTTTTTATTGATTATTATTCTTATTATTGAAGTAGTGTATGATTTATTTACTAACAAGATACGTGTCATCGTGAAGCCTCATTTATTGCGTATAAATAAAAAAAATACTAGAAAGTTGGAATTAAAAAAATGTGTTATGGTTTTTAAAGCTTTTTTAAAATTATTACTTGTCGTTGGACAAGAATTCAAGATTTTAAGTTACGTATATATAATTTTATTTACTTATAGTTAAAATAGTTAATTAAAGCATCTTCTATAGGTTCGCTTTAATATTCCTTAAGGGGACAAGGCACGATTTAAACTAAAATTTTTAATTTAATTATTTTCAAAAATTTTTTGGTTGCCTCCTATGTGCGTATACTATGTAAAATATATTTTATGATCAAAACTTCATAAAAAGCAAACCATTTAATATTTTAAGGAAAAATTAAAATTTGTGAAGTGATTTTAAAATGCTACTCCTCCCCTACAAAAATTTACGTACACGCATGAAATTTGATATACAAGTACATCAAACCACGTATAGCAAACATTGGTATGAGTTTTGCGATAACATATTACAATACTTATTTTTATGAATGCTTATTGAAAATTCCTTAAAAAATGTATAAATTCTGAGTTCAATTATTTTTTAAAAATAAGTATTGCTTTGATTCAAAAATGCATGCCAACTTTTTTTACACGTACTATTAGAAATAGATATAAAAATTCAAAGCATTAATGCCAATAGAAAAAAAGCTTTAGTATTTTAAATAAAGACAAACTAGTTATTTTATCTTTCTGAGATAAGTCCGTTTAAAATTTTGATTTGCCATAGGAATGTGAATAAAAACCAACATACAAGCTATAATAATTCTGCGTTTTTTAAGTTTACAGCTTTCAAATTTTGTGAGGTTAAAAAAATGTAGATAAAGAATAATTTAGGCTAAAAATTTAGATTCGATTTTTTGACCGATTTTTGTCAATTGAATCGTACTGTGTCCTCTTAATGTCTAAACCAGGGATAATGATCCTGCGGCCCGCCAGCCTTATTTAATGGCCCGGTCATGACCCATTTCACTAAGAAATTCACTTATTTAAGAACAATGTACAAAAAAATGAACTTGGGATACTATCAATCAAGCAATCAAATGCTTCAATTTTGCTATCAATTGTTTTTTTAATAGTAGAATGTAAGCAAGATACTTGGTCATAGATGAAAGAAAATATAGAAAGTATCCCGTAACTCACAGTAAAAATTCATAAAAATAATATTTTTTTTTTTTGTGTCTGTTCTATAGAAAAATCAATAAAGTATTAAAATAAGAGCAAAGAATGAGTTTTTTAATACTTATATCAATTATGTTTGTTAATGTTGCTTTGGTCTTATAGTCCGCTTTTTCCATTATCCTCATGTTGCGACCCACAGGAAATAACTGTCTGTGCATGTGACCTGCGTGAAATATCTATCATGTGTATGCAGCCCACAGGAAATACCTATCATATATGAGCAGCCCGGCGGGAAAAAGGTTGAGTACCTCTGGTGTAAACTCTTATGTTCTCTAAATCGTTATTTATTATACATAACATAAAAATAAAATGACTACTATAGTCATTTTAGCAAGTCATAGGTCATGTTCGCAAGTACGTGGACGGTATTTTTTCAGTTGGTTCACAAGTTTAAGTCCTGTTGCCGCTAATTATCCACTTCTAAGAGGATAAATGTTCTTTAAGACTACACATTATACCCTAAAAATTTCATTTTTACCGAATTTTTTTTTGCATATTTTGGTGGCCCATATCATTCAGATACTTGCCACGAAATTTCAGATGTGTTAGAAAATTAGTTTTTAAGATATTTGAAGTTTTATGAGCTATGGTTTTGGTTTCGGTTTTCTTTTAAAGCATTTTTTCACACTTAAGTTGAATTAATTAAAAACATTTTTGAGCTTTTAGTTTGAAATGGTTATTAATTCCAATTTTCATTACTAAAATCATTTCTGCTTGATTATGTTTTGAGTTTTTTGAGTTCTCATAGTTAATTAATAAAGATTAATTTCATTACCAATTTTTGCTTTAAAAATGGTTTATATAACTTAAAAAAGCTTTATCATTAATTTTTCCTGTAGAGAAAATGCCATGGCAAATGCGTTCTGTGATTCTGTGAGAAACAATATTTCAAAGAGATGGAATACTACTGAAAATGATGTATCTAAAAGTTAGTCCTCAGCTGATTCTGCAATTAGACTTCCGAATACAAGTATTCTGAATTCAAATGCTGCAGACATAACTGAATATTTCCAAGCTGTACCAAACTACATTATACTAAACATATCGTAGTGCTATATTTTAGTATTTTAAAGTCGTATGACAAGAGCTAAAACTTCCTAAACTGCCCCAATTTAAAACTGAAAAAAATAAAATTTTATGAGCAAACCTGACTATTTTTAGCTTAACTTAGTATCATTATTATTTTGTACATAAATGCTTCGTGTTTCAAAACTTTTGTGAAATATTAGTTTAAGATAAAATGAATAAACTGATGTCTTAACAAATGCTATCAATATTATGCAAAAATATATTTTGAATTAAAAATATAATTTTCAGTCATATTTAGTAAAAATAATGTTTTAATGTAGAATATACATTGGGGAAAATAACATATTAAAAAATTAGAGTTTTACGGGCATTATAAGTTTTTGTTTTATGACTTTAAAAACTTTAAATGCGTTTTTCTCAGACTTTTAGTTTTGAAGATATAAGTATTTTCTAATCCCTAAGGCTTTTTTCCTGTTTAAGATAGAGCCTTGAATTTTTTTGCATATACTCCCAAATGTATGTTCTATAAAAGTTAGTATGGATTTAGGGCTGAGAACTCTAGTTATTTTTCTAAAAAATGCTAAAGTTTATATTTTAAAAATTTTCGTGTTTTTTCCAGGTTTTTCTAGAAAAATAATTATTAAATTTCAACAAGGTAATAGATTTTCAAATCCATACTAAATATTGTTTGTAACAATCTAAGAATCATAAATAACTTAAAATTACTAAAAAAAATTTTAAATTGAATATTTTATAAGAGTTTGAAAAAACTTCAAAATTTTCTAATTTTTTAAAATTGTAAAATAATGGCTGGTCAAACTGACTTTTTGCTTACAGAATCAGCTTAATAATATAATCTAAATATAAAACATCAATTATTTTTACTGTAACTGTTTCCAAAATTTTTTTTTGAAAATGGTACCGTGTAGCCTTAATTAAATTCTCAAAGTCCTTATGTTGGCCCTTGTATAGAAATTTTGGAGAGGGCTCTTCCATTTCAGATTTTGTCTTCATAGTTGGTCATGGTTTGAATTTACGAAGTCTGTTACAGTCGTGTTATTTGAAAGTGTAATGTAAATAGAATTTCCATTATTTTATTCATTTTTGATATTATATTTAATTATAAAAATCCCGTTAAAATGTGCAATTAGTAGAAAGTTTTTTATGTTGTATTAAAATCTTTGAATGCATTTCTGAGAAACTGTGTTTTTCAATTTTTTGCTTCATGGTAATGTTCACTTGAGGATTTTATTTAAGGTATTGAATATTCAAAAAACTTTAAAAGTATTATAAATCTTTTACTCCATAAAATAAATAATGATATTATTTATACACTGCTTGACAATTGCTAAAGACGGATCACAAATTGCTATGTAGCATAACATTAAGCGAGACATGAGGCCTAGTAGGATAAAATATAGTTGCCACACTGTTCAGACATTAGAATAAAGAATATTTATTGTTCTGGAAAGTACAAAAGCTGTGAAATATCTAAAAGAAAAAAAAATGTTCATTTGATCTGCGTACGGAGAAATGGAACAATGCATCTAAAAGTCAGCAGGCACCTTAAAGAAAGGTATCAGTACGGGATATGTCCACAGTGGAGTGTGATGCAACATTCCATACGTCGTACCATACTTTGAGCAACATTATCCAGCAGCTGTTGAGGCAATTTATCCCTTTCCTCTGTGAGTGCACGGATGAGGGTGTTCTTGTTTATCGGAGGATAGTTTCGACCAGCAACTTGCCTCCCCAAATCATCCCACACATTTTCAATGGGGTTTAGATCTGGAGAACGCGCTGGTCATACGAGACGTTTAATACACTCGCTGTCTAGACAATCCTAAGAAGCGAGTGTTCGATGACATGTTGCGTTGTCGTCCATAAAAACAAATTTATCACCGACAGCACCACGGAAAAGACGAACATGAGGAAGTAGAACTTCATCAATGTATCGTTGGCCCGTCATAGTCCCATTCGCAACCACATGTAGGCGCGTGCGGCCATTGATCATGATGTCGGCTCACACCATGATACTGCATGTCGAATAATGGTCCTTTTCCTGGATATTTTGTGGACGATAAGCAGTACCACTCTCGCGCCAGATAAGTTGGCGTCTACAATCCGATGACAGACTGAACCTACTCTCATCTGAGAATAGTACGCATGCCCAGTCCTGTTCAGTCCAATTGTGATGCTCACGACACCATTGCAAACGGGCAGTACGGTGCGTTCTGGTCAATGGGACACACACAACAGGTCTGCGTGCGTATAGTCCTCCTCCCCTCAAACGTCTGGAAAACAGTTTTTCGGGAGATTTGCTTTCCTGAGGCAGCAAGAAACTGATTTGCCACCTGCTGAGCTGTAGTGCGCCTGTTCCTTTTTGCTGATAGGACGATATATCTGTCTTCTGCAGGCGTCGTACTTCTAACACGACCTCCCCCGTGTAGTCTACTACACACATTCCAGTAGTTTTAAATGATTTCCACAGCCGTGAAACAACGCTGTGAGCGATGTCGAACACCCTGGCAACATCTGTTATTTTTCGCCCTTCTTCGATCTTTCCAATAATTCGGCCACGCATAAAATCATCTATGTGATGTCGGGAAGACATGCCAAAAATTTTAAGTTCGTCTATTAAATCTTTCCTGTAAAACTTTGACTTGAAACAACAACTGTCCACACTCGTCAAAACATTTAAAGCTCTTACGAACGCTATCACATTATGAACAGACGTGAAAAAAAAATTTGCATACTCATACTTCTTCTTACTAATATCCCGCACTTATTCTAATTTTCCACATTTTGCTTCCTTTCATTTTGTGGTTGCTATGGATGATAGTGTTATCCGTCCTTAGCAATTGTCCAGCAGTGTATATACACTGGTGTGCAAAAATTAAGGACGAAGTCGAAAAATTAGCATATCAGCTAAACGAAGAGGTAGAGCTTACAGAAAGACCAATCAGGAGATTAAGTAAGGTGATGTACGGTAGCTCATGCGCAGATATGCAGGTAGACGTAATGGGGGAGTGTCTGAGTAGTATAAAGCATGTTGTCGGTGTAAGATCAGTATTTCTGGCAAAGAGATTGCATGTCGTATAGCAGTTAAAATCACACCGAGTTGCTGCCTCAGCGAGAAGTGGCGAATAATCAATCTGTTAGACGACATCTGGATGCTTTTACCAGAGGTCGAATCATTGGGAATTTGAGGAAGGCCGCATTGTGACAAGTGTGGCTGCAGAGTTCGGAATTGCTCACAGCATCGTTTCACGACTTTGGAGACAATTTCAAACTACAGGAACAGCTATCCGGGGGTTCAGTAGTGGTCGTCCACGAGGAACCACACCCGCAGATGACCGGTACATTGTCTTACAGGCCAGAAGAAACAGGTGGCAGACAGCGGGAGAAATCGCTAGACACACGACACAGGCGACTGGACGCCCGATATCGCGTTTTACCGTGGCAAGAAGACTGCACGGTGGGGGTCTGTTTGCACGACACCCTGTACGGTGTGTAGCTTTAACGCCTGTCCATCGGAAAAGGCGTTCTCTGCCTTGCCGGGAACACCGGAATTGGAGAGACAATGAATGGGGACGAGTACTCTTTACAGATGAGAGCAGATTCAGTTTGAGTAGCGATTCTCATCGCATACTCATCTGGAGAGAGCGGGGAAGCCGCAATCATCCCTGGAACATCATTGAAAGGGACAGGTATGGAGGTCGCGGTTTTCTCGTTTGGGGAGTCATTATGCTTGGTAGTCGTACAGACCTTCACATCTTCGACGCAGGTTCAGTCAACGGGACCCGTTAATGTAACGAGATTCTTCTTCCATATTTACGTCTTTTTAGAGGCGCTATGGGTCTGCAGTTCCTTTTCATGGACGACAATGCACCATGCCATCGCTCAGTAGCTGCCGAACAGCTCTTAGAGAGTGTGGATATTGAACGTATGGATTGGCCGACACGATCTCCGGATCTCAAATCCATCGAGCATGTATGGGATTTTCTAGGCAGACGCTTGGCAGCTCGTTCCTTACCACCAGTAACGATTCAGCAGCTTCGATTGGCGTGCAAGACGAATGGGCAGCAATGCCTCAACAACTCATTGACACCCTCATTCTCAGCATGGGCACACGCTGTGAATTCTGCCTAGCAATCAGGGGAGATCATATCCCCTACTAAAGACCGGATGTTTCTTGCTGGACACCCATCACAGGAATGGTTCGGCGTTCAGTCGCATTGCGCTCCATGCTAATTTTTCAATCAAGCTTCTTTTTATCCCTCTGATTTCTCTTTTAGTAAGTGTTGCTTATATTACACATGTCCTTACGTATTAGGGATCTTATGGTATTAAATGTGTTGATTTGGAAAGCTTTTGTAGAAAGTTATATTGAAAAAACCGTCTTGTTCTTAATTTTTGCACATCAGTGTATGTACTGTATACAAATTTTATTAGAATATATTACTTAGAATTTTCAACAGAAGATGTTTCGTAATTGCAATTCTTCACTAAGATTTCATTCAAAATTGCCAATATTTCCAAAATTATTTATAACTTTGAAGAAACTGTACTTGAATTCTTAGTTTTACGTTTCATTTTAAGAAAAAAAAAATGTTTATTTAGTTGAAAATTTATATATTTAAAAAAATACTCAGAAGGTTGTCACCTTCAAAAAAAGCTTAAATAAAATAGCAATTTTTTTCCTTTTCAAAAATTATGAACTTCATTCCAGTTCTTTTAAAAGTTACAGTGCGAGTTTCTAGGAATTAATTAATTTTGCTTCTCACTTACTTCGTATTTTTGACCCGTTTAAAGATTTAATATTGAAGTCCTTTTCTGATTTTTGAAAATATTAATACTTTTTTGAGAAATACCATGTATGAGAAATCGTGGAATGTAACGTTATTTTTTAATTAGAAAAAGCTTTAAAATTAGAATTATAAGATTTAAAATAGATTTAATAAATATTGATTATGAGAAAAAGTATACAACTATGTGTTTTGTGCTATACATACAGTGTCGTCCACGTCACTTGACCATGGTTCAAAATTACGTGGTCCGTCGCCAAAAGCCCTCGTGTAGCTAAACAGTGCGACTTTAATAATCAATCAATGTGCTATACATACTTGCTCAGAGTTTGGTAATGAAATAAACTATCTTACCTTCAGGTAAAATTGCAGTGGAGTAGGAGAAAAACATATCGCAAGATCATAATTACATTCTGACACAGTTTATTGTTTAAAATATATATATATATATATATATATATATTTAAAATATTGAGAATACTTCTATTTGTGAAGCAATTTGTATAGATAAATTCTATCCAAATTAGAAACAGAGCTTGTATTTAGATGAATTTTTTAAACAGTTATATCGAAACAATCTATTCTTATCTTCCAGTAAGTTTAATCAAGATATTTTCCCTAAGTTAATCTCTAGTCACAATTTAAATTTTGGCCTTTGTTAACATCTATTGGCACTTCTAGCACATTCACATAAATCCCCCGCCCCAAATATCCTTACTTCAGAACTATTCATAAAGGCCAGTGTTTCTCAAATTAAGGGGCCGTGATAACTTTAAGAGGGGGCGCGAGCATATTGAAAAATCGAAAACAAAATATTATTTTAAAAATTATTAATTTACTGAAAGTAAACTAACGAAATGCATTCTGACAAAGTAAAAAAATACTCATTTACACTGATATTGCCACACGCATAATTTGCTACAAGTCCCGATAGCCGAGTTGGCAGAGCGTTGGACTGAACTTCCTCAGGTCTCGGGTTCGAATCCCGGCCCCGGCAGATTTATCCAAAGACTGGAATTTTGTTTCCGTTTTTAATGTATTGTTTCTCTAGGTTCTAGATGAATCCAGATCATTCTTTAGAGTGCATACTGGTTATTTCTCGAATATTCCGAAGTGTATAAAAGCAGAGTTCATCGCCAGTTGGGCATGTTCTCAGTCCAGTGTTGTATCGAGCTCCAAGCGTTAGAATAAATCTAATTGTTTGTTTAATTGAACTGTGTACTTCTTTCGAACTCCGTGACAAGTTTGGTGGAGGCGCGGGGTACAATTACGTCAAACGTGGATAATAGTGACAACCTTCGCAGGAGCCTCCGGTTAAGAGGATTATCCCCCGAATTCGGACTGTTAAAAGAAAATAGTAGGAAGAGGACAAAAATGCCGACCGAGCAAGAAGCCAAGCCCGCTGTAGTAACACCTTCGTTACAGCAATGGAGGAGCCCATCGACCTTCCGAGGAGCGCCTGGGGAAGACCCTCTCAAATGGCTTAAAGAGTACGATCGAGTAGCCAACTTTAACAAGTGGGATGACATGATGTGCCTGGCTAACGTTTATTTCTTTCTTGACGGAACTGCGAGACAGTGGTATGTCAACAACGAAGACGCCTTAGATTCCTGGGAAGCGTTTAAAAATGGACTAAGTGGACTTTTCGGTGACCGTCAAAAATATACCAGAAGGGCAGAAGAACAACTAAAATGCCGAGCCCAGCGTTCAGGCGAGAGAGTACACAGTCCTACATACAAAGTGTATTAGGACTTTGCCAAGAGGTAAATCCTCTGATGAAAGAAGACGAAAAAGTGTCACACCTAATGAAAGGTGTTGCTGAGGATATTTATCAGGCCCTGTTGACGAGAGAAATCAACGACACAGCAAGTTTTATCAAATGGTGCAACTATATCGAAGATATGAAGCAGAAGAGAGTTGGTCGACCGAGATTTGAAAGGCTTCCAAACGTCGTACCGGTTGCATCCCTGACGGATGAGACTGATTTGGTCTCTCTTATTCGCACAATCGTACGAGAAGAAGTCCATCGACTAGTTAACCAGACGCAAGAATCTTTGACTCCGATCCCCAATCCTTAGAAGAGATCGTTCAAGACGAAGTTGAAAGGGTTTTGGCCCCAGTGTCAACAAAACCTACAGAAACTAGACCACGACCAACATACGCCACTGTAACCAGGAAATACAGAGCTCCTGTTCAGAAATTCCCACCTGAACCAAGAAAAACAGATGTGTGGAGAACGGCTGACAACAGACCTGTTTGTTTCCACTGCGGACGTCCTGGACATGTAATGCGCTACTGCCGAGAGAGAAAGGCTGTCTTTGACAACTCTCGAAACCGCCGACGGAACTTCGACGACGTTGGCACTGAAGAAGAAATACGTCGACCAAACTCTTCTCGCCGTTTTACGCCAAGTCCCACGAGAGGCCGATCCCCAATACGTCGTTACAGATCCCCGTCGCCATATCGCCGATCCAGTCAGTCGCCAGGCCGTAGGAGCGAGGAAAACTAAGGAGAGCGACCTTCCAAGGAGGTGAGGCCGCGTGTACTGGAAATCCTCCGTTGACCGCCAAGATGACTGGTAACCAACTAGACGTAATAATAGATAAGAAGCCGATACGTGCTCTAGTAGATTCTGGGGCATCGTTTTCTGTCATATCCGATAAGTATCGCCGATTTTTAAAGAAAGTTCTGTTTGCTGATGCCAAGAGCGTTATGCTGAAAGTTGCGGATGGAAATTTTGTTCGGCCGATAGGGAAATGTGTTTTACGTGTCCGTATAAACAATCGAGAACTGCCTTTTGAATTTATTGTTTTATCACATTGTAGCCATGACGTCATCCTAGGATGGGACTTTTTAGAGGCGTCTCAAGCCGTTATAGACTGTGGACAAAATGAACTTGTTCTAGAAGACATCTGTCGAGACTCCACAGCGCCTGACGCCTGGAATTTGTATGCCACCAGGGACTATACACTTAAGCCGCATTCTTTAACTAGAATAACAGTATCAGGATATCAAACCCGAGGAGACATAAATGTAGTTCTAGACGGCAGCAAACATTTGCTCTTCGAGAAAAAATATTGCTACACCGTCCATGGTATCCACATATCGTAACGGAAAAAGTGATGTCTGGGTTACCAACCTGCAGTTCCGAAACCAAATCATCCCTAGAGGAATGTGCATAGGCCAAGCTGAACCACTAAATGAAGGGCATCTATGTGTTATTTCCGACACATCGGGTTGCTTGAATGACCAGCAAGAAACTTCGGAGTCACAGATGAATTGTTCGTTAATGATGTCACCCGAGTTAAGTGACGAACAGAGAAACAAGCTATCCGAACTACTCCGGAAATTTTCTGGGCTTTTCACGAAGACCGACAAGTCGACAGCCGCGAAGACGAATGTGAAACACAGGATTTTTACTGGTGACCATGCTCCAATCAACCAACGAGCCTACAGAGTCTCGCCGACTGAAAGACGCATCATTCATGAAGAGGTTCAGAAAATGCTTGATGAAGGTATCGTCCAACCCTCTGAAAGTCCTTGGTCATCACCCATTGTGCTTGTAAGAAAAAAAGACGGTAGTTGGCGTTTTTGCGTCGATTATCGCAAGCTGAATAGCGTCACGAAAAAAGACGTTTATCCTCTGCCTCGTATTGACGATACGCTCGACTGTCTGAAAGGTGCCATGTTCTTTTCTTCCATGGATCTCCGATCTGGTTATTGGCAAATAGAAATAGACGAAGCGGATCGTGAAAAGACGGCATTTATTACCCCGAAGGCTTATACGAGTTTAAAGTCATGCCGTTTGGTCTCTGTAATGCACCTGCGACCTTCGAGAGAATGATGGACAATTTGCTACGCCATTTTAAATGGACTATGTGTCTTTGTTACCTAGATGACATAATAGTGTTCTCAGAAACTTTTGAAGACCATCTTATACGATTAAGACTTGTTCTAAAATGTCTTCAGGAAGCTGGTCTTAAATTAAATTCAAAGAAGTGTCTTTTGCTGCCCAAGAAGTAAAGATTCTGGGCCATCTTGTATCTAGTAATGGCGTTCGTCCCGATCCCGACAAAATAAAAGCCGTAAGAAATTTTCCCACTCCAAAGAATATACATGACATACGAAGTTTTCTTGGCCTTTGTTCATACTTTAGAAGATTTATTAAAGGTTTCTGTTATCTCGCCGAACCTTTGCAGTCGTTGCTGAAAAGTGGCGTGGAGTTTCATTGGGGTCCTGAAGAGGTGGAAGCATTTAACAGTCTTAAGAAAGCACTTACTTCGGATCCAGTATTGGGGATGTACGACGAAAGAGCTTCTACAGAAATCCATACTGATGCAAGCGGGTACGGTATCGGAGCTGTCCTAGTACAAATTCAGAATAATGTCGAGAAAGTTATAGCATACGCTTCTAGAACTCTGACAAAAGCCGAAAAGAATTATTCCACCACAGAAAGGGAATGTCTTGCCATCGTATGGGCTACCAACAAATTTCGGCCGTACATATTCGGAAAACCCTTTACTGTTGTAACTGACCATCATTCCTTGTGCTGGCTCATGAATTTAAAGGATCCTTCAGGAAGGCTTGCCAGATGGGCCCTCCGACTTCAAGAGCATGATTTTGACGTAAAATATAAAACCGGTAAGAAGCATAGTGACGCCGACGCTCTTTCGAGAAATCCAGTGGAAGAGGAAACGGAAACATCAGACAAATTTTTAGCAGTCACGACGAGTATGAACCTTGCGATGGAACAGAAAAAGGATCAAGACCTTGCGAAATTAAAACTTTTGAGCAACTCATCCAAAAACGAAGAATTCAGATTTATCGACGGTATCCTTTGCAGGAAGAATTTTGATCCAGATGGAAAGTTGTGGTTGCCAGTCATTCCTAAACATCTACGAGCAGACATACTAAGGCACTTTCATGACGCCCCCACCGCAGGACACCTTGGTTTCGCGAAAACTTATGACAGGATACGCAAGAGATTTTACTGGCCGGGAATGTACCGAAATGTCGTTCGGTATGTCATGCATTGTCGGGAGTGCCAAAGGAGAAAGTCCGTTCCTCAACGACCACCTGGACGTTTAGTTCCCATCCCTCCAGCTATAGCTCCTTTCCATCGCATTGGAATTGATCTCCTTGGGAGATTTCCAAAGTCTGCTCATGGAAACAAATGGATAATAGTCTGCACGGATTACTCAACACGATATGCAATAACAAAAGCCTTGCCGACAGCCGAAGTCGACGAAATAGCGAAGTTCTTACTTGAAGAAATTGTCCTCAGGCATGGAGCTCCTCGAGTAATTATCACAGATCGTGGAGCCGTCTTTCGATCCAGACTTGTTTCTCTCTCGTCGACTTGTGTAACATTGATCATCGTTTCACAACGGCGTATCATCCCCAAACAAATGGACTGACGGAGCGCTTCAATAAGACCTTGGCCGACATGTTGTCAATGTATGTGGATGTAGAGCAGAAAAATTGGGATGAAATTCTACCATTTGTAACCTTCGCTTATAATACCGCTAAACAAGAGACCACAGGTTTTACGCCGTTCTATTTACTTCATGGTCGTGAAGCGGAAACGACACTAGATACAATGCTACCATTCTGTCCTAACGATTTTGATGACAATAACATCACCAAGATAGCAGCCAGAGCCGAAGAATCACGACAGCTAGCCCGAGTGCACACTCTGAGAGCTCAAGACAAAGATCGTCGACGTTACGATTCCAAACACCAAATGGTATCTTACGCTCCCGGAGATCTCGTATGGGTTTATACTCCAGTGAGAAAAGTCGGTCTCTCCGAAAAACTCTTAAGAAGGTATTTCGGACCGTATCAGGTGCTACGCCGTTTATCAGCCGTGACTTACGAAGTACAAGATTTTGATCCTGCTTCACGAAAAAGAAAACTAAGAGAAGTTGTCCATGTACTGCGTATGAAACCGTACCATGATCCCGCCGAGCAAATCGAAACCGAGGATATTCCTCCCAAAGAATCATACAAAGGACCCATCACTCGTTCCAGAATAAAGACCCTTGAACAAAATGACAGCGGGGCGCTGTCTTCTTTTCGAGGGGAGCAATGCCACACGCATAATTTGCTACAAGTCCCGATAGCCGAGTTGGCAGAGCGTTGGACTGAACTTCCTCAGGTCTCGGGTTCGAATCCCGGCCCCGGCAGATTTATCCAAAGACTGGAATTTTGTTTCCGTTTTTAATGTATTGTTTCTCTAGGTTCTAGATGAATCCAGATCATTCTTTAGAGTGCATACTGGTTATTTCTCGAATATTCCGAAGTGTATAAAAGCAGAGTTCATCGCCAGTTGGGCGTGTTCTCAGTCCAGTGTTGTATCGAGCTCCAAGCGTTAGAATAAATCTAATTGTTTGTTTAATTGAACTGTGTACTTCTTTCGAACTCCGTGACAATATAATACACTTATAAATATATCAATATCTCGTACAATGTATTTTATAATTAATTTTAACAATATTAAGTTTTGGGCAAGTTTTTAATAATGAACAGTAAACCCATGGGCTTGTCATATATAAAATTAGAAACGAAAGTTGACTATATCTTGAAAGTCTGTACGGTTTATAATTATTACCTTATGTGCCGATTAAAAATTGCGGCTATTCGCTTCCCAATGCGATCGTTGAGCACGAATGCGAGCGTGTGTGATGTATTGAGGGGGGAGAAAAATAATAAACAAGCAGATCCTCTGATTTATGGATAGCAGTGGACAGAAAATATAGTACTTCGGTAAGACGTATATATACGTCCGGGGCAATTAACACACTGCCTGAGCGAGATATTTATATACACCTGTGGCAGTTACGTGGTTAAAATCGTGTTGTAGCTTTAACGTCAATTCATAGTATTATTGAATTCAAAACATTGTTATTGTATTGGGGGGCGACGAAAATTATGATTGAACATTGGGTCACTAATAATGAAAGTTTAAGAAGCATTGATTTAGGCAATGTATATTTATATGCATCAGGGCTGCTTTACAAGTGAAGTGAATAAATTAATGTTTGTGTGAATGTTTCTGAGGAAGGTGTGGTCCGCAATCTCTGCTACACCACAAAAAATTTCACTGATAAATGTATCACTATTGTAATTTTTGCTGTACTGTAAGAAAGAAAATCATTATTTGTTAATGTATTGTATTGTATAGGGCACAATTTTTCAGAAAAATATAACATATATTAAAATATGTCAGACTTTTAATCCTTTAACGTTAATACGATCATGCTGAACAGGCCAAACTGTGCACACACTCGAGATAATTCGAGTGCAGTGTTTTATGCTGCTGTAATTTTCAGAAACGAATATAAGCAATCCCCGTCTGCACTCGTGGGACCGACTGTTTTTCTTTGTCATAATTTCGTAAATTTAGATATTAGTTTATAGTAAATTTAAATAAAATTTACAGTAAATATAGATATAGTATTTTTATAGTAAATTTAGATAAAGTTTATAGTAAATTTAGATAAAGTTTATAGTAAATTTAAATAAAATTTATAGTAAATATAGATAAATTTATAGTAAATTTAAATAAAATTTATAGTAAAGTTAAATAAAATTTATAGTAAAGTTAAATAAAATTTATAGTAAAGTTAAATAAAATTTATAGTAAATTTAAATAAAATTTATAGTAAATATAGATAAAGTGTGTTTATAGTAAGTTTAGATAAAGTTTATAGTAAATTTAAATAAAATTTATAGTAAATATAGATAAAGTGTGTTTATAGTAAGTTTAGATAAAGTTTATAGTAAATTTAAATAAAATTTATAGTAAATATAGATAAAGTGTGTTTATAGTAAGTTTAGATAAAGTTTATAGTAAATTTTTTTAAATAAAATTTATAGTAAAGTTAAATAAAATTTATAGTAAATATAGATAAAGTGCGTTTATAGTAAGTTTAGATATAGTTTATAGTAAATTTTTAAATAAAGTTTATAGTAAAGTTAAATAAAATTTATAGTAAAGTTAAAAAAAAATTATAGTAAATATGAATAAAGTGTGTTTATAGTACGTTTGGATAAAGTTTATAGTAAATTTAACAAAAAAAATTATGGTAAATATATAGATAAAGTGTTTTTATAGTGAGTTTGAATAAAGTTTATAGTAAATTTAAATAAAATTTATTGTATATATAGATAAAGTTTATAGTAAATTTAGAAAAAGTTTATAGTAAATTTAGTTTAATTATTTAAAAAAAAAATTTTTCATTTCTATCAGCATTTGGAAAGTTTATGTTTCGTGTAAGAAAATAGGTGAAAAGAAATTAGATTTTAGAAGCAAATTAACATAGAAAGACTTAATTAAATTTATCGTAGTGATACAAATAAAATAAAATTGGATAGCCGAATTCTTCTGGAAGGACTAATGGAGCGTCATTTTCCCAGTTTTATTCTTCCAACGTAAAAAAAGACCCTCGCCCCTACACACATAGAATATTGAACTGTGTGTTGTACTAAAATGGACAGCAAATTGAAAAGAAAAGAGTCATTACATGTGTAATAATTGCAGTGTTGGAGTATGTGTTGCCTCTTGCGTCCGAATGTATCACATAAAAGAATATTTGAACTAAATTTTTTTTAAATAAAATTATAGATTCTACCATAATTATTACTTCTAGAAAAATTATAAATATATATTTTAATGACAAAACATATTATTTTCTCGAAACAGCAATTGAAAAAGAAAGATAATAAAAGTTCATGTACATGCAAGATTGGAATTATCGGCTCTTATCTGCAATGGGGATCAAAATCCAAAATTAAAAAGAACATTTTGATTTATTTTACCAAAACAAGGTTATAAAATGTGTTTTCTTAAAATAAAAATACTGATTTTTTCGTTATTTTTTTAAATAAGTTTGTGTTACGGTTTAAAATCACTAATATTTGAAGAGTAGTTCAAATGATCCGTACATACAGGCTATATTAGAGAAAGGGAGGATTAATAAAATTTGTCACGTATTATCACAACAATCGCGAACAATTAACATAACTCGCCAAGTTGGCATTCCCAATTTCGCCTACGTCTAATATTCTGAAATGACAACCATATCATTTCATATAATATCGCCAATAGGTTGGGATAATACATAATTATCTAAAATTTACATCATTCTTCATCAAAAACGCAAATAAGTTTGAAAATATAACAGAAAACTCTGTTCGCCTAAGTATATATTTATCCAGATTTTAGACGTAGAACTTAGCAATGAATATATTATAAACCGTACAAATAATTAAAAGGAAAAGAGCCAAATTACTTCCTGTTTAAAGGATTTCTACATGTTTAATTTAAAATTAAAACATACAAAGTTTGAGTAAAATATATTTTTGCAGTAAGATTTAATTGGAATAAACGCGTAGATTTTTTTTAAAGTGTACATTAATATATTGAATATTAGATGAATTAAAAAGTATATAGTACACTGCATTAGGTTAATAATTTTAAAAAACTTTAAGTTTATGAAGATGTATTTTTCGAGATCAGTGACATAATACGAAATGACTTTCTATACACATATAAATAATTATTTGTTTAATAATTCTAATATTTTATTTCCGTGGAATCCATTTTATAAGATAAATAAATGATTTCTTTTTTTAGTTATGGGTATTTAGTAAGCAATGTGAAAAATTCACTATACGTTGTCAATGCATCGATTTAATAATCTGAATAATTTTTTCATTACATATTTATATGATATTTTATACGAGTATTTATGAAATTTTATAACTTTATGTGGGGAATAGTATTTTACTTTGATCTGAATATAATTAATAATCTATTTCTCTAAAATATGTTTTACGTTAAAATATGAGGATCTGCTATTAAACGTATCAAAAATTAAAGTGGATTATTAAAACAATAGGGACAAATAAAAAACTTTTAAAATTGAAGTTATTTCTATTAATAACCCAATCACTCTTAATTTTGTAAT
Source organism: Trichonephila clavipes (assembly GCA_019973935.1). Taxonomy (NCBI): domain Eukaryota; kingdom Metazoa; phylum Arthropoda; class Arachnida; order Araneae; family Nephilidae; genus Trichonephila; species Trichonephila clavipes. The sequence continues at coordinate 682,108 of BMAU01019422.1, forward strand.
AAATCTATTCCTTAACAAACAATTAAATAATATACTAAACATGTTATAGCGAGCCTTCATTTCTTAGCAATATAAATGTTGATCACCTGTTTTAATAATATTTTTCTAAATATGAAGTACCTTTAAACTTTAAATATGTATGTATATATATATAATTCTAAAGCGATGTTTTTCTAACGTTTATTTTAATAAACCCTCAAATTTAGTAGTTTTACAGCATTTTTAATTTATTTCAGAGAGGTACTGTTAATATTGCTTTAAATGTATAATAAACAGCAAACTATAGAAATGCAAAATGCGAATATTAAAATTAAAAATTATATATACTAGCCATTATTATACTAACATTACTCACGTGTCGCTGAGTTTTTCGTTATATTCTTTAATTATGTATTATTTTTAAGTTATTTTTATCTAGTTGTCCAATAACTAAGCTTTTAATGTGCATTGGAAAATATTTCGTCTCTTGATTTAAAAAGGAAAACAATTTTAAAACTGAAGCATGTTTCTTTTACGCTTCCGTAACTCCCTCTCCCCCAATCGGAGTCGATTTTCAGTAACCCCATTTTTAACAGATTTCTAATCAGCAAAAGAAATATGTGTGACAAATTTCAAGTTTGTTGGCCTAATAACTCAACACGGGAATTTTTTACCTATAATATTCCGCCGTAAGCAAAACAAACCCTTGGGGAGATACCTTCAGGAAAACTCGTTCTTAGTCTATCTGTACTCAATAGGAGGGAGATGTCTGCCAAATTTAAAGTCTGTATATTTAAGAGTACAACAAAGAGGATTTTTATTTATAACGGCCCCGTCACCCTCTTCACGGTTCAAATTTTACAAAATTCCTTCTGCGAGTGCATCTCTACTCAAGGAAAGAAACACTTCGCCCAAACTTCAAGACTAAAGGTGATATTGTACAAAACGGAGCACGCCCCCGAATCTCCCCTTTAGGGATTACTTTTAGAAAAACTCATTTTTAGCGAATCTCTACTCAACAAAAGAAATATGCAGCCAAATTTCATATCTGTAGGTCTAATAGTTCCACACATATTGGATCCGTGAGTGTGAGTTGGATTTCTTTATTTTTGTATGTATAGAGTATCTACCAATAAGTATTTGGACACACATGCAAATGATGATATCTCCGGTCCTGACCTGCGCCCCATCTTCTTTACTTAAGTATTATGTAGGGAACTGCATTGGTATTAGTCTCATACTAGATGCTACAAAATTATAAGTTGTCTGGTTTCGAGAAGGGCTTAAATGTCGGATATCAATGGCCGATTCTTAAGAGACATTTCTATTGAATTAAGTATTGCAAAATCGATAGTGGCTTTTGTGATTAAAAGGTGAAAGGTGAGTGGGAGTTGTCGGAATGTGTATTTTGACACCACAGACCCACGAAACTAAGAGATAGAGACCGGCAAGTGATGTCCAAAGAAATTCGGGAAAACGTGTCCAAATCGATGGCCCACATACTCCAGGAGTTTCTATGCTATTATCACTATGACTTGATTACAAAATCCAACCAAGCTACTTGGTTGAGATAGTGGAAGTCACTTCAAAATTGGACCTTTGATGTGTGGAAACTAGTTCTCTGGAGTGATGAATCAAGGTTCAATCTCTACCAGTACTATTATACTGGTAGAGGTTCAGTCTTTATTGAGGTTTAGAGTATACCTGGAGAAAGACGCATTGCACCTACAGTAAAGTTTGGCAGACATGGAATTACGCGCGGTCTGGGGATATTTCTCGTGGTATGGACTGGAACCTTTGACACTAATTCATGGTAATCTCAACCCCGATTCCTACTCCACTGTTATAAACATCAATGTGCATCCTACGCTGAATCAATTTTACGGGTTGGATCATTGTTACTTCTATGATGACAACGCCTCTTGTCGTGTTGCGAGGCCCACGAAGGATTGATATGACGACAATGGGGTGGACTATTTGGAGTGGTCTACATAGAATATATAGTTAAATCATATGTAAACCACCTAGAACAAAATGAATCGCCGAATTAAAGGATGCAGCAACTATCCAAAAATCGGCGAAACAGCTTGCATGTCTTTCCCAAGACAAATGGAAGAAAATATTACTGTATATCCTCCAAACACTTGTGGAAAGCATGCCTCGAATTATTAAGGCTGTAATTGCCTCATGCGGTGGTTCTTCCATTTATTAAATTTAAATAAATTTTATTTATTTCTTTTATCACATATCCCAATTATTTATTGGTAGACATTGTAAATATAATGTTACATATATGTGTGTTTTTCTTTTTAAATAGTTAATGTTTATTAAGCAATCAATAAAAATATTATCTAATTTTTATTATATATTTAAAAAATTATGGAAAATGAAAGCCATAGATTGAGTGTTTTCTTATTAATGTCACATTTAAAAATTACCATTGTGCTGTTGTCGATGGACCTCATGATTTTGAACCATGTGTAAGTGGCCCGGTTGACCCCTGAGAGGGGCACCCCCCTTTCCAATAATTTACACTAAAGTAAGGACTTTGAGCCTCAATAGATTTTGTATAGCATTACAACTTAAAACTTACTCATCTTGTCTCAAGCCCATGTTTTGACAAAAACAACGCCATCTTCGATTTCCCAACCATGCCCACTAGACATCCACGATTACATAAACATTGTTAAACTCAGAAAACATAATTTTCCTTCATTATTTTTAATGAATTAATATTTGATTTATATCTATCTTCATATATAAATTGTAAACAGGGGAAATAAGGGTAAAGCTTAAACTCTCTCTGTCTTCCAGTCACACACATATGAAAAATACTCAAAGAATAAAGCAAATTAACATAAAAATATTTAAAGTAAAGCAAAAAAATAAATAAATATTTGCGATAATGATTTAAAATGCTCAATAGCTATGACTTTTTCTGTAGTTAAAATATGATTTTCAAAATAATTATACTGTTAAAAGACCTTTAACTTATACATTTGTGGAACTGCGCATACACCTATATGAACTGAAATCATTCTGAGCTTCCATATATTTTCATTATCTCTCAATTAGCCTATGAGAAATAAATCTGTTAAAATGAGTTTGTCATATCCTGCGCAAAAGAATATAGCCTTGTTTTTTTAAAAAAATATAAACTAATTTTTTTTTCGTTATTTTATTTTGCAATATGTGTTTTTCCCTACTTCTTGAATAATATTCTGGTACACTTTCTAAAGATTGTAGTAATTTTTCTTGAGTAAAAATTCGGAATTATCTTTATGGTAAAAAGAAATCGAAGATGTTATTTTTCGCTGTTTCACATGGCTGGATTGAAGTTTGTGTAATTAATGTGTTACAGAACTGAGAAAGGTGTAAATGTCCATAAGTATCCGGTTTCGAATTTTTCAAGATAGAAACGCAGGAAAAGAATTAATCTAGTAGTCCTCGAAAGATACAGCAAAATCAATGGACAAAAATTGCGAAATATGTTTTAACTAAAAGCGACGGAAATCTGAATAACTTTCCTATCCTTGGCAACAAAATAAAAAAAAATAAAATTGGAATGAACGTTAATTTGTTCACAATGTACTCCAAATGTTTTTCCCCCTTTCTTTTAAAGTATAAGTAATTTTAAGAAGAGAAGCAATCAAAAGTGATTTGCTGATTGATAATCAAACTTTGAAGGCTAGTCTTTCGTTAAATTCAAGATTAATAATGTCTTTCCCTCTTCAGCACACACACAAAAAAAATATATGCATTCATTAATAACGTTTTAAAATGTATGATTTATTGATGCAAATCTCAAAATAATTCTAACAGAAAAAAATAGTTAAAATCGTTTTAAAATATAGTGTAATAAATAATCCTGAATTCTAAATTGTGTCAAAATTTCAAACATTTAGTTACGAATTAATTTCAGTAGATTGATTTCTAGAATAACAGAAACTCCTGCCCGATACATATGGTATTATCTTAATGAGCCTTTATCTTAGATCTCTTCCATGCAAGATCAAATTCATGTATTATTTTCTTCAAATAAAATCAGGGGTTCATATTCATTGTCAGCACATTGCTCTACATTTTTGACATAATCCTGAAAAAGCACACAAATGATGTTAATGTATTTTCTATTTTAGCCGTTAAAACTTCACATACGAAATCTTAATTTATCATACACATTTCGTTTTTTTTAAACTTAAAAAAGCGAAATTACTTTAATGAATTAAATGTATAGTTAAAATGGGACATTGTAGATACACACACACATATATATATATAATATATATATATATATATATATATATATATATATATATATATATATAATGTCAGAGGTCAGACAAGGTAGGTCAGATAGGTCATATAGGTATACATAGGTCAGACTTCAAACACTATCAATATTAGATTAAATCAACATAGGTCTGATACAAGGAAATTTGATTGCAACAAAAACCAGGCTAAGATTGAGATAGGACACTTTCATAAACATGGATTCAATAACATAACTGTACATATACTTAGAATAGTGCCAAATATTAAACAAAGATTATGGTTCGAAGACTTTTTTATAGATTCCTTTAGATCATATTATCCTTATGGTTTGAATGTTATATGGAAAGGTGAAAGTGTCTTATTAGCTTTTAAACAAAAATCCGAGGATTCATTATATATTCCGAATTTTGATAAATTTATTGATAATAGTAATAATATTCGTTTAGCGAGAAATTTAAAAGCTAAACGCAGAAAAAGAGTTACTAGACACATGTCAACCCTCAAGAATTCTATGTTAGAATTAGCTGTTAAATTTGATGATAACTACAACACAGGCTTAATTAAATCGTTTATGTTTGGCATGAATAAAACTGAAATTAAAATTATGACAGATATTTTAAGCAGATATAAATTTCGAGATTCTCATGGTATGCATATGATTTGAGACCTTAATAACTATTTAGTACAAAAAATGAATATTAAATTAGATGCAAGTGAAAATTACTCTACAGAATATTGTACATTATTATTTATGAATAAACCCTTTAACAAAATTAATTTTTCAAGTATATTTCAAAAACATCAATCCTTTTTTCCTATTAAAAATATTATTATTAAAAAGGCTTTCAAATACAACAAGAAATTTGGTAGATTTATATTTAATTATAATCAAATCTCGGAGCTCCTAAGTTCAGAATCATGCAAATGCAATCTATATCGAGACTATATTGATGATTATCATCAGCACGTTGTCACAGGAGACCTTAGCATCGTGAAAGATGATTTGTTAAGAAATTTTATGGAAAAAGGTACCGGTTTTAGACTGATGATCACAAAAAATAAATCTAACGTTATGAAACAAATCATAAAGATTTAGATAAATTCTACCTTAAATACGGAATGTCGATTGAAGCATTCAATCAATTTAGATCTTATGTAGCAACAGAAATTCGGAACTTATATTTCACTGTTGAAAATGAAATTATGTATAAAGATCTTAAATCATCAATAGAAAATATCCAAAATGACTTCGTGATGTTGATAAGGTCTCTGTTAATTATGCCATAATTTGTAAATACTTTTACAGTAAAATATTAAGTAACCACATTTTAAATAATAATTCATTTCAAAAATCAATTCACAATAATAGAGAAGATGATAATCGTCTTTTAGATTTGAACAAAAGACTGAATATTCATCTAAATAATATTAAATATCCAAGTATTTTTTAACACCAAAATTTCATTAAAGCCCTATAAAATTCCGTAGTATCTTTAATGGATACAATACATATATCACGAAGTCTATAGGAAGATCTTACAATCTCTTCTTCAAAATCTAATTGATAATTTGCAAAACACGGCAATAATTAAAAATAGCTTAGAGATTGCTAGAGTTACTAAGGATATGTTAATTTTTTCCATGCATGGTTTTGATTTCGAGGACCTTTTTAATTCTATAGATATTGACGATATGATTAAGGTTCTACTGTTAATTTTTGATAAATATGAATTATATACTTCAATGAAAAAAGAAAAATTTGATATTCTTGTTAACCTCGTATTAAAAGAAAATTTCATTGCATTTGATCAGAATCTTTATAAACAGATCAAAGGATTACCTCAGGGTGGTCCAGCTGGTAATTGTTTAGCGAACCTATATTTACATTTTTTTGAAATAGATCATGTTGTGAATGATTCTTACTTAATTTATCGTTATATAGATGATATAATAATTTTTGGTAAAAATAGTGAATACAAACCAAATATTACGTTCTACCCTGATTATCTCAAGCTTCTTAAAACTAACTTCAACTCTAATATGGTGGAATTCTTGGATTCAGACTTGCATCTTATTAACAATATTGTAGTCAGTATCATTTTTGACAAAAGAGATTCGTTTAAGTTCCATATAATTAAAATTCCCGTATGGAATAGTAATTTACATATATCAATTTACAGAAATATCATTTTGAATTTTTTATTTAGAAATGATAACTTAACTACCCACAAAATAGATAAATACAATAATATAAAAAAATTTTTTCAATGTTGTTTAGATCATGAATACCCTTTTAATTTCTAAAGAACTTATATTCATCACAAATACATTAACCGTCTTGCTACTTCGAATTCCAAAACCACCACACAACAATAGGATTTCAAAGTCAGCATGTTAGTGGTCTTGCTGTGAAGATTATATCATAACACTCATATCACAGTTTACATTTTTTCCACACACATCTTGAACATCTTACACATTGTTGACAACCAACCAAATCAGAGCCTAGCAAATTTACATTTTTGACAATCAACCAATTCAAATTCTACCATGTTTGATTGTCGTCTTTTTTTATATCTGTCTTTGCTTGCTGGTTTAAAAGTTATTTCAAAAGATGTGTTTATGTATATTCGAATTTTTTAACTTGGTGAATAATTGATTTTCATTGATGTCAAGACGCTTGATTCTCTTCGTAAAAGCTTTGTGAGTAAAGAAATTTTGTTAAATTATTTTATGAAAGATACTTTTCTTATGTAATTGTTATAGCATTTTTCTATTTTTCTTACGTAATTATTTTGTGATTTTTCTGCATTAAGAGTTTGGGAGAGTTTGTTACATAATAGTAGTGAGTGGTTTTATCATGCTCTCTGAGTTATCCATACTCTGAAGTTTTGTTTATTTTATTTTATTAGGTATTCCTACCGAGTTGCAAAGGGGGAAGTTTGGCGCCTTCAAACTAGTTTAACCTCACTTATTCGGTCCTAAGTACTAGTTTAACCTCACTTATTCGGTCCTAAGTCCGAAATTGCTTTCTGACTCGCTAGGTTCTTCTTTTTTGTAGTTTTTTTTATTTCTCTATAATTTTGTTCTTCATGTTCCGCTTTTATATTTTTATTACGCTATTTCTTGTTATGTTCTTTATCTATTATTTCTTGTTTTTGATATATAATACATATTTCTTTTATATATATATATATATATATATATATATATATATATATTTGATTCTTTGAAGAAATATCTTAAATAATAAGATCTCTTTTTAATTTATCGCTAATAATTTCTACGTTTTTTTTATATCTGTTACATTTTGTACTGTTCGGGAAATGCGTGAAGAGCTCCCCACCAATTTCAACAAATTTAATGTGCTGGAAAGTTATTCACTTGTAGAAAAAAAAATTATTTTCAATCAAAAACGAGCTATTTTTAAGGTATTGACAAACTTACGTCACTAATTTCTTAGGGGATGTCATATTTTAGATAAAACAACGAATTTATTGTAAATAAATGAAACCAATTGTATCAATTATTTTGGTTCAAAGCAATCTCACTCATTCTAGAGACGTGCCAAATCGAGCTCAGTTACGGAAGCCTTGTTAAGAAGCCTACATGAATTAATGTTATTTTCCGTAGAATTGCAATTGCCAAATTTGTATTAGGTTACTTGTTCCAGTTTTGGAAAACATTGGCAGATGGAGAAGATATTGATATGGAAAAAATCCGTCTGTGGTTATTCACAACTAAGAAACGGATGCAAAGTAAGTTCAAATCTTCAGGAAGTTATAAAATGTGTAGAAATTGTGTAAATTGGAACAAGATTGATTTATGTATGAGGTTCCTGTGTGTAAAACAAGAATGGAACCTCAGAACACTACAGAAAAAACATTAGAAATATCTGGTAATGTCCATGTAAGCGAGTTGAATTTTATATAGCTGATTTTGCTAATACGGTGAAAATGACTAATTTCTGACGAGTATTTCCATCTGAAGTTTTTCTAACAACTACTGTACATTTCGAATTGCAACGTTTTTGTCAATATTGGTGAATAACACTACTTGTACTTCCGCAGTTAGCAGGATTCTTTTTTTAGATAAAACCCTTTTAAAGCCAAGTGTGAAATTTACAGAAGAAAAATTAACACGAGGTTATAGTTTTTATAATTTAATATTTTACTTAAAAATAAATTATTTGTGCTTCTCTTTTTTTTTAGTAAATTTGTTATGATGCTTTTATATATTAAACAATTCCTTAATATTATTTAAAAATTAGTATTTCTTAATATTTAAAAAAATATCTTACATGACAGAAAATTGGGTTTCCGAAATTTCAAAAATAACTCACTGGAAGAAATTTTCAAAATATCGCTAAGACTCATAGCGATAATTCTTTTTCTAAAAAAATATGTGTGAGTAAAGTAATTATTAAAAAAGACATTTTATCATTTAATAATTTTTACAAGAGGAGGATGAATTAGAAGAAGCAAATGTGTTTAAGAAGTCACAGGGGTGTTAATCTTGGATTTTTCCGAATTTTCGAAAAAGATATATGTTGTTCCTCATTTTCTTTTGAACATTTTGATACCAACCACGTGATAGTACTACAAAAACTTCGAAAGTTATTCGAAAAATTCCAAACAGCAATTTAGTAATAACAATGTTTAAATGGCTACATGCCACACCCACTTATTCTTGATTTCCGCATACGTTTTATTTTTCTGTTTTTAAAAAGCCTCATGAGATATTTTAAACACTTGATTAATTGAGAAGGAAGCTTGCAACTCAACACACACTTTTTAAATGTGTTTTGATTCTGTTTTGGTAATGCTAGCACGTTGTTTGAAATTACTTATCGAAATTCAAAACAGCGTTGTTTAAAACCGTTTATCAAAATTGAAAACAAAATTCTTGCGATTGAAATGGAAAATACTCATCATAGACCTTCAGGTAAACGTCCTAAGAAAAGAAGATTTAGAGGGAATCAATTCATGAAGGTATGTTCTCATACATATGTTGCAGAAAGAAGAGATACAAGTGTGCTTCCAGTAATAAAATCTCAGGAATTCAGACTTCATTAAAGTCAAATCTTGTTAAGGTAAGTGAAAACTCTCTCTCTCTCTTCAAAGGATATCGTATTTTTGATTTTATTTCAACTTTTAGCTCCATTTTATCAGTATCATGTTGTTTAAAATGTCATAAACCATTAACAATTAATAAAAAGTCCACTCGTGCTTTATGTTCGAATTTTGAAATACGTTGTAAAAACTGTGGGAGTGTTTGTACTTTTTCAAGCTGTGAAAACACTGGGAATAAAAAAAATGCTCCAGAAATTAACAGAAGATCTATTTTAGCAATGAGATGCATAGGCCAAAGTTTAGAGTCATTTAAAACCTTTTGTGCTGTAATGAGTCTTCCTAATCCTGTTGAACAAAAATCATATGATGTTATTAATAATAAACCTTCACGTTTTATGAATGAAGTCGCTGAAGAAAGCATGAAAAGGGCAGCTGTCGAAGAAAATTCTTCGTCACCTGATAACCTTTTAACGGTAAGTGGTGATGGTACCTGGAAGACGAGAGGACATTCATCGTTGATTGGAGTATGTACTGTATTAGGGGCCGAAACAGGTAAGGTTTTGGATAGGGAAGTGTTGTCCTCATTTTGCAAAGGATGCGACAGTTATAAAGGGGTAAAGTTTGGTATCAAGTACAATAAATGGCAAAGAGCGCATAAGATTTCATGTAGAAAAATTATTCTGGCTCTGCTGGTAAGATGGAGGTTGACGGGATGTTGAGGATTTTTAATCAATCAGAAAAGCTTCACAACCTGAAATATTCGAACTACATAGGAGATGGCGACACAAAAACATTCAATGCCCTTTCTGAAAACAAGCCATACGGCGATGACCATCTTATTCAGAAAATAGAATGTGTAAGGCCATGTGCAGAAGAGAATGGGTACAAGACTTAGGAAGCTTAAATTAGTATATAGTAAAAGAAATTATCTGATGGTAAAACTATTGGCGGTAAAGGTAGGTTAACTGATAGTTTAATTGATAAACTTGCGCATTACTATGGTAATGCTATTCGATGCAATTCTACTAGTGTAAAGGAAATGCGGAAAGCCATTTGGGCTGTTTGGGGTCATTCTTGCAGCACTGATGATGAACCAATGCACTGGTTTTGTCCTACAAATCCAAATACATGGTGTAAGTATAATGCCGCAATTAATAATAATTTACAAAATTATAAACACAAATCCTCAGTTGCTAAAGCTGTTCGAGATGTAATTAAGCCTGTATTTGCAGACTTTTCTCATCCGGCACTCCTGAAGAAATGCTTAGGAGGTAAGACACAGAATCCTAATGAAAGTTTAAATTCATTAATTCGGAAGTTTTGTCCTAAGACGATTGGTTCTAGTCTTCAGAATGCAGAGATTGCTGCAAATCTAGCAACAAGTGTTTTTAATGATGGAAATCGAATACTTATTACTATTTTAGAGAAATTTGGCTTGAAAATTAACAGAAATGTTTGTGTGTCCCTGGCTGAACGTGACAATCGTCGAATCTTTACATCAAGACAGAGGCGCTTAGAATCATCTTTTGAAGCTCGCAGAGCCAAGAAAATTAAAAAGAGTAAAGAAATTGAGCTGTTTCAGGAATAGGAAGGTATATCTTATAATCCTGGAGCATTTTAGCGTGTAAGTTTTAAGAGTTATTTTCTCAAATTCAATTTTAAAACTTTAAAGCCCTTTTTCTCAGTTTGTGTTTTTTTCAATTACGCGCATTGCGTTTCAAAAACTATCATACTTTGATGTATAAAACTTTACAGAATTATAAATTCTATCATAATCTTCAAATCCTAGCTATTTATAGTATTATAAATTTTTAATTTTTTGAAATATTTCAACAAAAATTGAATTTTTTAAAAAAAATTTTAAAAAATGTATTTTTTTATTTTTAAAAATATTATTATTTATTTTTTATTTATATAAGATAGGCTATAGCATGTAATAAGGACATATTTGACTTTATAAATCAACTTATTGCTAGTAATTAGAATTATTATTGCAGAAAATATCATGCGCGTCGTAAAACTTACTATTTGTTTCCTACAAAATTTTTTCTTATTTTTATGTGCTTATTATTTTTAAAATTATGATTATATTTTAGATATTTTATACTTTTTTGAAACTTTATTTCTTTATAAGAAATGTGTAAAAGAATCAAATTATTTCATTTTAATCTCAAGGAATTATTTCTAGTCGAAAATTGTTTGTATTTTGTGTTCTCGAAACATTTTTCACACTCCTGTGACCCCTTAAAAAGCAAAATTTTTTGCATTTTTGTTTTACTTATTAAAAATTCTGTTTGACCTACTTTTGCATTCTAAGAAAAAATAGTTTTGTTTTTCGGTTTTTTTTGTGATTTTACTACTTGCGAATAAACGTTTTATTCTTCTTCCTGCTACTTTTTCATCAATGGCTTAAAATGGTTACTTTTGGTAACATTTATTTCTAATTTTTATTTGATGAACTTTTCTCAGTTACGTTTCTTTAAAATTGAAGTAAAAAGTTTTTTAATCTATAAGAATAAGTTCAAGGGTTAGAGAGAAATGGAGACTTTTAAATTTCTGAGAAAACACGAATATAGTTTAAAAATTTAAAGATGAAGATACTGGAACGATGACACTGTGTGGTTCCAAGTTATTGATTGATCTATTAAACATATATTCACAATGATATACAGCACTGCTTCTCAAACTTTTAATATTCGCGACCCAATATTCAATCATAATTTTCATCTCGGTCTTCCCTTTCCATACCATAATAGAGTATTGAATTCAATTGTATTATACTTTGATGCTAAAGCCAGAAACCGACTTAAACCTCATGCCACCGGTGTATGTGAACGTCTCACTCAGCCAAAGTGTTATTTTCCGCAGACGTATATATACGTTTTCCGCAGACGTATATATACGCTTTTCCGCAGTACAATGTTTTCTTAACCCCTTTATCCATAAAATTATTCCAAAGGCTATGAACTGCAAAAAAAAAGACTTTGGTAGAGTGTCTGGTGGCATTGGGAGCAAATTGCGTAACTTCTAATCGGCAGTTAAAGGATTAATTATAAACAGAACAAATTATCAATACAAGTTTTAATTTATTCATATAAATTTTTATATATGGCAAAACCATGGGTCACTAGAAATTATTAAACTTGTTCTTAACTTATAATTGTTAAATTAATTATCAAATGCCTTGAAGTAGTATGGATATATTTATAAAAAAATATATCAGTGTAAATGCAGTGCTGCTCAAACTTTCAATATACGCGACCCACTATTCAGTCATAATTTTCATCGCACCCCCTCCATACAATAACAGCGTGTGGAATTAAATAATACTATACTTTAACACTAAAGCTACAATACGACTTTAACCTATCATGTGCCAACGATGTATATAAACGTCTCACTTAGCCAAAGTATTAATTTTCTGGACGTATATATACGTCTTTCCGAAGTACGACCTTTTCTGTGCAGCGCTATCCATAAAATTATTCCAAGGGCTTTGGAAGGCAATAAAAGGACTTTGGCAGTGTTTGCGAAAGATTTACTTATTTCAGAGGAGTTTTGCTTATTTATTTCTTTCCTCCTCCTCCTCCCCCACAAAAAAACATCAAAATACGCTCGTCCACGTTGTAAACGGTGGCATTGGGGAGTGAATTGCATAGCTTTTAATCGACAGTTAAGGAATTAATTATAAACCGTACAGATTATCAATATAAGTGTTCATACAAGACCATAGATTCACTCATAATTATCAAACTTGTTCTTCACTTTGTATTGTTAAATTAAGAATAAAATATACATTGTACAGTACTGATACATTTATAAGTGTTTATATATATATATACACAATATATACATTTATATACTTATACATTTACATATCAGTGTAAATGTGTATTCTACATTTTATTATATCAGACAGTATTTTGTTTGTTTACTTTCAGTAAATAAATAATTCTTTAAATAACCTTCTGTTTTCAACTTTTCAATATGCTCGCGCCCCCCTTGTAGAGTTACCACCACCCCAAGAGGGGGCGCGCCCCACAGTTTGAGAAACGCTGGTGTAAATGTGTATTTCATTTTTTATTATGTTAGAATGTATATTTTGTTTACTTTCGGTAAATTAGTAATTTTTTTTAAATAGCCTTTTGTTTTAGACTTTTCAATACGCTCGCCTCCCCCTCGTAGAGTTACCACGACACCAAAAGGGGTGCGTGCCCCACAGTTTGAGAAACGCTGATATACAATAGTTAACCGAACCTACGCGATAGATGGAACTGAGTGAGAATCACGTAATTCGGGGTATTTTTCGTATATAAATAAGTATAAATTATTCTTAGTTGGGGCCGTAGAAGATACAAAACAGCAATTTGGACAAAAAAAGTACTTAATAAAATATTAATAACACAAATAATAAATCACAAGCCGAAATTATTTTGATGAACAACATGGGTGTCAAGATCGCGGCCCTCGAGCCGCATATGGCACACAATGAACGCTTTTAAGACACGGCGATTATATAAGCACACAATAATGTACATTCTGCGTAATAAGGAAACATGAATAAATCTTTAGATGATACTGCATTGTATGAAAAATATGCAGGAAAAAAATTGAAATCTTAAATCTGAATTTCAAAGATTTAAAGATTTAAATTCTTTGAAGGACAATATTTACCAACCACGTTTGAAAATACTGGAGAACTCGCATATGAAATTATTTCCATGTCAAGAAGTACTTATCAGCGCGAGTAGTTATTTACAGTTATAAAAGGAAATATTTCTTATGTTAGAAATGGTATTAATGACGCTCACCTTCGGTCAGTTTTGCTAGTAATTAATGCTAACAAAATGTCTCCTGAAGTAGGTAGTCGAGAAGTAAGATAGTAGCAGAGAAGAGTTGTCAATTGTCAGGACGTAATAAACATTAAGTTTTTCTTGCTCATTTATATATGTTTATTATAATGTATTTTTCGAAATAAACCGAAGAATATTAAATATTTTTCTTGCAATCCACCTAAAGTTTGACCTTGTTTGTTTGACCCAAGTTATTCTTTGAGTTGGACACCTCTGATGCACAGATTTTCATAAAATGTAGTAAAGTAGTCTGCTGGATCAAATATTTCTTTTCTCTTTCAAAATTTTGTCGTAGAATGCTAATAATTTTCCATTCCTTGTTTTGCTGAAAATCAATCTTCCATGGAGTCAATATTTTCTAAGATTTATAACTCGTTTTCAATTAAACTAATTCCTTTTGTCAAATTCCCTACCGTTATTTGATCTTTTGACTGAACTGGGTTTAAAGGCTCAATTCATGAAGTTTTGCTTTTGTTTCGAAGTCTTTTATATTGTTAAGCGAGCGTTCTAAAGATGAACCTTTTTATTCTTGCTTGGTGCAGAAGAATCAGTTCTACATCGTTTGGATGACATAGCCGTCTCTCGAATCTTAACAGATATAATACATATTACAAACATGAATTAACTATTGTAACGTTGTAACAAGCACACACTCCGTAACAAAAAATAAATAACACAATATAAATTATTATAACTATGAGTCAATTCCGTCCGAATATCTATATCAACTAAACTAAATAATAAGTGGGAAGTGAGTACCGTAAAATCCGGCGTATAATGCACACTTTTAACCCAAAAAATACGATCGAAATTCACGTGTGCGCGTTAGACGCTGGGTATAAAAATGGGAGCTTTAAAAATAAAAAAAACGAGATGAGCATAAAAAAAACTTAGACTTCTACAAAGATCGGAGTACTATTTATTTAAAATAAATACCATACCTTATTAACTTAAAGGGTTGCTTTTCTAGAAATATACTATTTTTCAAAATCCTGGTGCAATGCCTCGAATAAAACGTAATAAAATTTCTAAAGTACATTGTGTATGTTCTTTCGTAAAAAGGGGTGTGCGTTATGCGGCGAATATACCTTAAAATTAAAAAAATGCAGCTAGAAAGTATAGACGCGTGTTATACGCCGGATTTTACGGTAATCGAGTTTCGAAACGCCTAAACAAAAGACGAATCAACGAGATTTGAAATTCGCATAAGTCGGGATGCGTAAGTTACTGTGCATTACTGTGAGTTCCTTTATTTACTCTATCACGTGTGTGCATTACTGTAAATGCTCAGAATGGACACCATATTTTAAAAAAAAGTTATAAAAGAAAATTATCTTAAATACATACTGCTCTGAACCATACTTGTTAATAATTTATGCTTTATTTGAACATTTTCATTGATATTCTTGTGATGTAAATGTTAATTCTAATATTTTAATAAACGAATAGAAAAATTAAATTTGTTTTATATCTCATGCAATATATTATCACGTAAAAGGGGGGAGTCTTATTTATACTAGTGCAGTCATATATTATTCTTCAGCTTTGTGTTTAAATAAAGAAGTTCACGTAGAAGTTTAATTATCTCAATAAGAAGGAAATGATGAATGAAAAATATTGGGTGAAAGGAGAAAAAAAAAGCAGTTTTAGTAAATTTAGGGAATTAATTTTCACATCGAAGTAAAATAAGACTCCTATTCCAAAATTTGTATTCAAATCGTAACTATTGTTTTGGTATTTAAATTTTAATGAATTCTTTCTTTATCTTTATTATGTTATGCAATGCTTTTTAGAAACATTCTTATCATCAGTAAACAATATAACTTTTTATTCCATCCTATTATACCGATTTTTCTATTTAGTCATTATAATTAAATAGTATGTTTTGGATAGATGTCTTTTATACAAAGAATTCAAAGTCTTTTGTTATTTATCCAGACTTTAAGTATTAAAAATCCTACAATATTCATGTAAGATAAGTCAGCTGACTTTAAAATATTTCATATTGTTAAGGGAATTTTAAAAGCAATTTTAAAAAGACGTTGGGTTCATCAAATATGTTCTTTTAACTATTGTTTCGAAATTAATTATTTAATGAAGGAAGAAATTAATCTTAAATGATGATAAAACGGATTGGTGGATGGAAATTAGCATAAAAATCGCCTTTTCTTTCATTCATATTCTTTTATTTATAAATTATACACAGTTTATTAAGAGATGGGAAATATTTAAGGCTCCTTTTTAAATTCTAAGAACAATTTTTTAATTATACAATAGTGTCTGAGATTAATGCTGCTGAAATCTGTTTAAGTACTGTTCTTTGAAGAAATTTTGGTACTTACGCATTATAGGTTGACCAATTTCTCTAATTCAAAAAATAGGCTGCAGTAGCCTAGTGGTCAAGGAAACGGAGTCATAGCCATTAGTTTGATCCTATTACCACTGACGACCCGCCGTGTAGGGAAGCACGTTAAATCTTTCGATACCTTAAACGTTCTCCCGTTGATGTTGTGTGGTAATTAGGTAAGGGGGTGCCAGCTCAGGTGTCCTCCTCTTTACTTGACCATGGTTCAAAGTTGCGAAGTCCATCGCCAAAATCCCTCGTGTTTTTCTAAACAGTGCTATGCATAGTGGGCAGTTTTCCAAATCTGGCGCTCGGAAAGTCCAAAATAGAAATTGGTTGAGCGAGACGTTTATATACGCCGGTGGCACATAAAAGGTTAAAATCGTATTGCAGCTTTAGCGTCAAATTATAGTATTATTGAATTGAGTACATTGCCACTGTATGGAGGGAGGCAGGAGGAAAATTATGAGTGAATACTGGGTTGTAAATATTGAAGTTTGAGAAGCACTGTGTGTGTGTGTGTGTAGCAAGTAATTAGGTGAATACTGTTGTGTGTTAAAATAGATACAGTGAAATTGTCTCGATTCGTTGTTTCATAATAAAATTTCAAAGTCCATTACCATGCCTCTCATACAATGTCTTATTCTAATAATTATTGATGTCCATGGTAACTTAGTTGTCATTGTTCCCAATATCGTGGTCAGAGTGTCATTAGTTCTGGCCCTAATGCCATTGAAGACTTGCTGTGTAAAGAAGCTGATGCACGCAATAGATGCCGGGGTGTAAAGTTCATCCGTTAGAGCGGTGTGTAAGTTTAGAGATAGGATTTCCATTTTAGGTTTGTCCCTTATTATTTGACCGTGATGTATATTTACGTGGTTTAATGCTCAAACGAAGCCCAGTGACTGAATGGTTAGTGCATCGCGCTTCCACACCACAGGTACGGGGATTAAACTCCGGGCTGGACAATGTTAAATCAGATCAGCCTTTCATCCCTTCAAGGGGTCGATAATTGCGTACCAATCTTGCTTGGGAACTTAAAACTGGGAGTTTCGCGTCAGACTGACCACATGACCGGAAAATCTGCTCATTAACCTCAGGGCTCAGGATGACGTATACTGAGTTGGGTACAGTAGGACTTGGTCATCATGGGATGTTGTGCCACTGAGTTCAGTTAATGCTAAAATTCCCCGTTTTGTTTACAAATCTAAAATTCATAAAAAATTTCAAATATTTTAAGATAATGATGAGTGAAAAAATATTATAAAAAAATTGAAAGAAATATTTCAGCGTTTATTATTTTGTTATACGTACAATAAAGATTTAGAAAACAGTATATGAAGTCAATTAGTGAGTGTGGAAGTTAAAAAATGGCTGGCAGTTCAAGTGACGAGGGCGGCACTGAACCTGGCTCAAAATTATGTGGTTCATCGTTAATAACTCTCATGTGGCTCAATAGTGTGACGTTAATAAACACTCAATCAATTTGCTAAATAGTACTTTTATTCTACCTTTCCTACTTTAATCGGGATTCTTAAACATCAAACTTTATTAATTTCTTAAAATACAAATAAAAGATAATATTTAATAAAATAAATTTTAAGAAAACATTTAGTATTAGGTTGCAAAAAAATACCAATTTAAGACAGTGGTTCTCAAACTTTCACTAGTGGCGACCCAATTTTCAATCATAACTTTTATCGCTCCCCTAAAAATAATAATGTATTGAAGGCAATAATAATGCACTTCGGGCGCTAAAGCTACAATACGATCATAATTATAAACCATAAAAAATAACAAGATAATTATTAAATTTTGTTTATGTTACTTTTAAGTAATATATGTTTTTCTTTGTTACTTTTTAAATCGATTCCCTATAATAGCGTGTTTTTAGTTCGTTTTAAAACTATAATTTATTTTATAATTTTTACAATACACGTTAAAAATCACAATTCCAGTGAATAATTTAATTTAGAGAAAATATACTTACCTACTTTCAAGGACTTCTCAATTTTTCTTTGAAAATTTGAGAAGAAAAATCCAATAAAACTAAAGAAAATGTTCCATATGAGCGTGTCCTTAATAAAGGACATAAATCGCAGACACTTTTCGCTAACAACAGAGGAACGTTATTTTCTAGCAAAACTGTCATATTTTGCTTACGTTTTTGTAGTTTTGCTGTCGTTTGATGATCTACAAATAGCATTTTGATCTTTTTCTGTCATTGTCTCTTTTTGACAAGGCAAAGTGCTACATTATGGTTTCACAGTTTTTTCATAGAGATCTTTATAGGCAGCATTTGAAAATTTCAAATCAACTCAAAGTTTCATGCCTAACGCTTTTCTGATATTTAATTTCGCTATCTTGATTAGTATGCATAATTTCAGCAGGCTCTTCAATTGCTTGATCAGTTTCAACTTCCTTCAATAGGGATCACAGATGCCCATTTTTTGAATATTCTGCTCATTTACATTTATAAACCATTATAAGTCGTACAATACAGAAATCAAAAGCACAAAATCGTTCATGGGGAAAGTGTAGCATGTTCTAAACAATAATTGTGTAAAAATTTTTATTAGGCGTTATATGTTTCAGAATACTCATAAAAATAAATCTTGGCCAAATAATTCTTCAAAGTGCTCAATTTACTTATCCATATATCATAGAGCTCTTTCACATGGAAAAAGGCGAAACAGAAATATATTATACTTACAACTCCCCCACCCCCCAAAAAAACGACGGAGATAACCATACCAGTAAGTTCGAAGGTCAGCTAAAGTCATATATTAGGTTAATAGAAATGTAATACAAAAAATCTATCATCGTGGGATTACAGGAAAGCAAACAAAATATATTTTTTTTAATTTGGTTATAGGATCAAAGATGGCTAATGAGCGTTTGAAGTGGATTCTTTTAATTTTGATGATAACCAGATGATAAAAATAAATTATATCAGTGTAAATGGGTATTTTTTTATTATGTCAGAAAGCATTTTGTTTTACTTCATTCCAAAAAATTATTTTTTAAACCTTTTATTTTCAATATGCTCGCGCCTACCTTGCAGGGTTACTGCCCCCAGGAGGCACGCCTCACAGTTTGAGGAAAATGATTTAAGATATTTTTTTCCTTCTATTTTGTAATTACAACCATGTTTTTATGATAGAACAAATATTTTAAAAGCTGAAATATTTAAAAGATTCGAATAAAGATGTGGTGTTTTTTAAGTAATTTGTGAAATAGTTCGGGTATAGAATTTATCTCTTCTTTCCTTTCAAAGCTAAAATTTCTGCTTATTTCTTTTTTACTTATGTTGAGGAATTCTCGGAGATGTTTCTAATTAAAATGGTCCATTTTTTTAAAGTAACCATTTTTTCATGTATTCAAATAATTCTCGAAATATTTTTGATTCCTTAATATTTGAAATTCAATACGTACTTGTGTGAAAAAAATTAAACAGCAATTATTGGTTTTTTTTTTGCTGTTTGGAAGTAGCATTTTTACCTTTATAACGTGAAACGTTATTGCGTTTATAAATGGTAGTATTTAAAAAAAACTAAACCTAAACTGAAATTAGTTGAAAATTTGTTGGATGAATTAGAGTTTTTTAAGTGTCAATTCCTGTAACGATTAAATGTCGTACATTTTATTCAATATGTGATACAACGTTTTTAAATTATCGTTAAATATTCCATTTCTCTCTTTTAAAAAGTTTTTCTTGATAATGTAATTTATTTTGGTCGCCAACATGATCACAAAAAAGGATGCCAGCTTGGCTGTATTCAAATATTTCACCAAATTTCCATTGAAATGCCTTTATAATGTAAAGGGCGGCTTTGTTTGCTAATGTTACAATTTTTATCATAAAATAAATACAACAGAAAGTAATATTAGTGTTCTAAAAATCTAGATACACTAGCTAGAAAAAGTCTGCGTTCACCCATACAACTCATAGAGCAAAGGTAAAATTTAATAGAAATATAATTTTTTTTCTAACAAAATTTTACGAATTTGTTTACTATTATTTAAATGTTGAGCATGCAAGAATTAATTAGTTTTGAATTAAAACTACGTAAGATAGCGTTTTTTTGTAGAAAGTATGCAAATAGTAGACAGAAAAAGTTTGCGTTCACCATTTGAATATTCATGATTCCTGGAATTTTTATCAACGGGTGTTAGCGGATTTTTTGCATTCAATTATTAATTAAAATAGTTTATGAAAGTTGTTACGTAATAATTTTTATATTTTTGCGAGGCACGATGCAATTCAATGGCATGGAAAATAAAAATAAAAATAATTAAAATCAGTGAGCTTAAACTCATTACGAAAAATGTGGAAAGATGGAAAAAGTCGTCGGGATATAATCATTCCCGTTGGATGGCAGTATTCATCTCTCTAACGTGTTATTGATAACTTTAAAACTGCAGGAATCTACACATAGAAACCTCGTTCAGGTCATCCATCTAAACTCACAATCAGAGAAAAACGAAGTATGCTATGCGTGGTGAAAAGAAATCAGTGTTTGACTCGAACTCAAATAGCAACAGACATTCATAAGGAGTTTAACAAAAACATATTTGGTAAGATGCTGCAAGAGAGAAAAATCTTGAAAAAGGCCTGATACTGTAGTCGAGTGGCTTGTAGAAAGCCTTATATTTCAAAGACCAACGGATAACTTTTTCAAAAGAGCATATACAAGTGGAATCGTCAGCTACTGGAATCTCTAGCAAAGCACGCTGTCTTCGCGCGCAGGCGCAGTTAATCAAAACAAAAACTGAAACTTTGACTATTAAGAAAAGAACGGAGAAAGATTGAGGTGCGCGAGCAGCCGTTCCCGTCGTCACATCATGGAAACCTATCTGTTAGAATAGCTACCTTTTAATTAATTTTTGTTAAGTTTTAAATAAATCAGAAGAAAGACAAATGTCTTGGACCCCTTGTTTTCTCTCACAAATTATCGGGGTTCGGCCGGGATCGATAAAATTTCGATTTTGATCAAAGTTTGGAACGTGAACAAAATAAGCGTCTGTGGAAGAGACGCGCCGCCATTTTTTGGAAACTTGGCTCAACCTGTGTAGAGGTTGAATTTTTCATTCGAACCCTGAATATTCCGCCTGTGAAGAGGTTGGAACTATTGATTTAACACCTGCGAAGAGGTGTCCTATTAATAATTTCAAGAATTTTTTTCGTCTAACAATATAACCTGTGTAGAGGTTGAATTTTTCATTCGAACCCAGTGTGAATATTCCGCCTGTGTAGAGGCCGGAACTATTGAACTATATTTCATCTAACGATATAACCTGCGAAGAGGTGGGATCTGTGGAAACAACGTTTTTCTTCAATTATTGGATACATCGTACGTGCGAGCAACAAGGGAGCTAGAAAAAAAAAGGTAGGATCTTTCCATATTTTTTCTAAAATGTATAAAAACGCTCTTAAAGAGGATCTCATAAGAGTGTTGATGATCTAGACGGTACTGTGGAGAGTACGGACACCATAGCTAAACTAAAGACTAAAATTGAGAAGAGTAGTAAATTTGAGAGTGATGCAGATTTCGTTAAAACTTTACTTAAAAACTGTATAGATGAGAGGGTATCGCGAAACGAAAGAGAGACAACTTTAGAAAAACAGAAAATTGAGCTCGCAAAACTACAGTTAGCACAGTTAGAAAAAGAATTCGAACTTCAAACGGCTAAAAATAAAGCATTAAGTTTAAATCCTGCAGCTAAAGTCAAAGAGAAACAGTTCGAAACAAACATAGAAAATATGATCAAAAGCATTAAAACTTTATCTCTTCCTGTTCCCACCAGATCTGAAAATTTTAATCTCTTCTTCCAATCATTAGAACGCGCATTTTTAACCAAGAAAATAAATGACGAATATAAATCTGAAATTTTAATAAATCTTCTGGGTGAAAGAGCTCATAATGTCTTATTGTATATTAAAAAGGAGGAATTAAATGACTATGAAAAACTAAAAACTATAGTACTCAGAGAATTTCAAGTAACCCCTCGCGAGTGTTTAAACTCATTTAAAAATGCTGTAAAATCATCAGGCGAGACATACATCCAATTTGCGGCAAGATTGACGGCAAACTTCCAATATTATTGTTCGTTAAGAAAAGTTAATTCCTTTGAATCTCTATGTGATCTTTTAATTTCTGATAAATTATTTGAAACTTTAAATAAGGAAACCTCAACTCATATTGACATTCGAGAAGCGGAAGATTGGTTTAGGCCTATTGATTTAGCTAAAGAGTGCGATATTTATATTTCATCTAGAAGCGGATCACGTAAGGAAACTTCTATTGCTTGTGGATATACCGAAGACCCCTTTAAAAATAGACCACGAAACTATGAACCAAAAATTAAAGATAACTATCCCTAGAATCTTGAAAGACAAAATAAAAATTGCTACATATGCGGTGATTCATCTCATTACGCAAGAGATTGTGAGAAGCGTTTTAAGCCTAAAGAATCTCACATCCATAATAGAAAAAATGCGAATAGTTTGAAAGTCAAGAGCGAAAAACAAAAAAGCGATGAGTTCGCTTAGCTCCAATACGTAAACATTTTTGTGGAAAATCAGCCCGTAACAGCCTTGATTGATTCAGATTGCCAGATCCCAGTTCTAAATTCCTCACTAATTAAAGTGAACAAACCTTCCGAAGAAATAATAACATTAAGCTCATGTTTTGGCGAACAGCGTATGGTAGAAGTTCAACCCATAATTTTTTCTTTTACTCAGCACTCTCCCAGTTTAAGTGTTCGAACGGCAATATAACCGACCTTGATCGAAGAATTTATTATACATCCCAGTGTATATACTGAAATAAAGAAACTAAGCCACGCAAAGAGCGATGTTTTATTGAATGAAAGTGAATCCTCTTTAGGTGCTTTTTCTTTTTTATCTGTTGCAAATGTGATAGAAAACTCTAGTTATGATTTGTCACATGTTAAAAACTTTAATATTAGAAATGATTTGATTTCTCTAATTATATAAGAATTATAAACCTAATAAAATTAAGAGTTATATAGTGAAAGATGATATTCCTGTATGTTAGAGAGCCAGAAGTTTATCTTGTTCTGAGAAATTACAGGTAAACGATCAAATTGATGATTGGTTACAACAGGGTATTATAAGAGAAAAATGTTGTAATTATTGTTCACCTATAGTATTGTGTAAGAAAGTCAATGGTGCCATGAAAACGAGTTTCGTGGGCTCCAACTCTCGGTCGCCTACCTCTTCACCTATGGAGAGTAAACATACTCGGTTTGCGATGCTCCGGAGGCTCTTCAAGCCCTGGAGGTGGAAACGGAAGAAAAAGAGCGATCGTTTTGAACAGACGTCCAGAACTCTAGAGAGGAAAATATCGATGCGTTCAACCAAAGAAGAGCTTAACTCTCAGTCGGTAACGTACACGTCGTCCTCTGTTTTAGAAACCTATAACACCGTTGTGGTTACCAACTCTGGTTTTCCTACCGCACTATCGTCATCTCAGAATCATGCCATGCCTGTGAAACACAATGTTTCCCTGTTGAATCTTTCGGATGTCGAAGAGGTGCCTTCACATGATGGGGAAATTGTTCTCTCTGTTCTTCCAGAACCTCCAATATCGTTGAATGATATTGGGCCAATACTACATCCACAGCAGCAGACCACATGAAGATGTGGGATGAAACTGTCTAGTTCAGCAAAATTATGATATGTTAAATCTTTGTGTATTTTTTGTATAGTCCTTGTCTGTTCCGTCTTTTTTGTATGTTTCAGATTCTCCTCTGGTCTCCATGAAAAAGAAAAGGAATAAGTACCGCTGCGGACAGCGTACAGTCAGGCTGGCCGTTGTGGAATCGTCAGCTACTGGAATCTCTAGCAAAGCACGCAGTCTTCGCGCGCAGACGCAAGTAATCAAAACTAAAACTGAAACTTTGACTATTGAAAAAGAGCAGAGAAAGATTGAGGTGCGCAAGCAGGCGTTCCCGTCGTCACATCATGGAAACCTATCTGTTAGAATAGCTACCTTTTTAATTAATTTTTTTTAAGTTTTAAATAAATCAGAAGAAAGACAAATGTCTTGGACCCCTTGTTGTCTCCCACATACATATATTTCTGGAGGACTGTGATATTCTCCAATGAAGCAAATTTTACATCTTTGGCATAAAATATCATAAATTGGTATGCAGATAACCTTGTACAGCTGTGTTCGAAAAGAGCACTTAGTACCAACGGTGAAGCACGGCGGCGGTGGAGTTATGGTATGGGTGTGCATGGCGAGCAATGATATTGGCAAGTTGGAGCATATCGAATCAATTATGATCAAATATGATTACCTTAATGTCCTAATAAAACATTTAATGGAAAGTGCCTCCAAAAACTCGGCCTTTGATCGTCATTTCACTTCCAACGCTACACGATCCTAAACATACCGCTGAAATTGTGAAGCTTTGGCTATTGTATAATGTCACAAATCAACTGCACACGCCTACACAGTCACCTGATCTGAATCCTGTAGGGTACCTATGGGATTTGCGTGAGCGTAAGATTCGTAAATACAATGTATCTAGCAAGGATATGCTGAAGAGTGTTCTTAAGGACGAATGGGAAAAGATAAGCGCTGAAGAAAAAACTAAACTTGTTAATTCAATGTCTGAACGACTTCAGGAGGTTCTTGAAAGACGAGGTTATCCAACCAGCTATTAAATAGCTAATTATCTTTTTTAAATATTTATGAAGCTACTTCTAAAGCATTGAACGCAGACTTTTTTCTATTTGATTTTTGTAGGTATAGCTACAAATTTGTCTTTATTTTAAAATCTATGAATGCAAACCAAATTTATTTTTGTTATTCTGAATACTTAAAATGAACTAAATAAAATATAATTAAAATTTGTTTTTTAAATTCCAGTTTTACACCTCTTTTTCATTATTCATGTAAGCAATATTACGTGAACGCACACTTTTTATAGCTAGTGTATAATCTTTTTACCTGATTATAATATATTGAAAAAACTAGAACTACATAATACATGTAAATTGCAGTTATACAATTTAAGCAATGACTAGAAACAGTTGCATAATTTGTACATTGGGAATTGATTCACCGTTAGGTGGACAGGGGATACACTCCGCTAGTATTCGTAAATTTATTTTTGCATTCAGTTCCTTGTTTCGAAATTAATATTTACTTAATTTTAAGTGATTTTTTTTTATAAAAGTTGTAATTTACCTGAAGAGTTTTTTGTAATGATATCACAAAAAACCAGTACTTCATTCTCTGTTGATATTAATTGAAGACGTTACTTAAAATTTCGTTTTTAAAATATATATATATATATAAAATGATGTTAAATAAGGAAAATAAATTAATGCTATTATTTTACGTTATATTTGGAAATCTATTAGATTTTTTCTGTAATTTACGTTGTATTTGGAAATCTATTAGATTTTTTCTGTAACTATGTCAAAAAATGTATAGAAAAATAAGATCAAATAGTGACTCTGCTTTGAAATTCAGCTATATCTCGTTATTCCTCCCTTATAAATAACTTGATATATTTCCCTTTATAATAACTCTTTCTAGTGAAATACTTTTTTAAAACTGCATATTCTTACCTTGTTCATTATTTTGTTATCAAGATGTTAAATTAAATTGTGTTGATGAAGTTCAAATGCACCATTGCATGTATTTTACCAAAACAATTTCTGGAAATTTAAAATAGTAAAAACTACTAAACACAGTAATTAATAACACTATTTTCGGGGGAAGTAGTAGTGAATCACAAAAGTTTATAATGTTAATTTGTTTTTACAGCCACCTAATCACATTTAAACCATTCCTAAGAATAAATTTACTGTTAGAAATCAATTCGTGTTTATTTATTCTTTTATTAAAACAAGGGATACTTTACTGGAAAATTTTTAAAAAAATGTTGAAATAAAATCCGGGTACTTCTTATTACATTATAGACTAGTTTCGTTAAGTGAAAAAATGTCTCCCATAGCAGCAGCTAAAAAATTCCATGTCCTCGCTTGCTCAAAAGCAACGTTCTTTTTTGCGCATGCTCAAAAGTAATAATTTTTAGCACTTATACGTTTTATCGCAACCTATTGGCGACATTATATGAAATGAAGTACCTGGTTGCCAATTCAGCGCGTACGGCGTAGAATATATGTGGTGCCAACTTGGCGAGTAATGAGTAGAGTTGGCGATTGTTGCGATAATACATAAGTACATAATTTTTTTGTAGGTTGTGCCATTTCTGATAACGCATGTCCAAAAATAATAAAAATGTTCATAATTAATGATATTTTTTTTTTCTTATTTAAAGTTGTTTCTCTCATTTCTTCTCAATTATTAAAATTTCGGATCATTTTTCTAAGAAGGAGAGCTGAGTTAAGTTTTTTCAAAAATGTGGTCTGACCCGAGTAAATATGAAAAATCTATTTCGTTTATCAAAATGGTAAAATAAGAAACACCACAAAACAACTACTCATAGACTCGTATTTAAGCGAATTTATGTGGTGTACTCTGTTTGAAGAAGATACATTTACCACGATTTGGAATGCAAGTATGACGTTTCAGCTGCCTGAATAATGCAGATTTTAGTATACCTTTCGTTCATTCCTGGTGTTGTTTTTTCTTAAAAAAATAAAATATTTAAATATTTGGTACTTACGCATTATATATCATCTACCCATTTTGGTATATGAAAAGACTTGTCCAATTAAAAAAATGCTGTCATCGTTATAATTGTGTTCAAACTTAAATGGGGCGCATATGTTGGTGCATATCCTGTTATTTGGCAACGTCTTTTGATTTCACGAAATGGGTCAATGATATAATACCTAATTACCAATTGTTCGCCAAGTTATTTGTGGACGTGTTAATAGGGAATGAAGACTTGTTTTCACGCATGTGAGGAAAAGATAAAAGTATTTGGCGAAGATTTTGATTTAGCGATGGGGGTACTTACTTATCATCGAAACCTATTGGGGACATTATTTGAAACTAAGTACGTGGTTGCCAATTCAGCGCACGACACATAGATATCACGGTTGCCAACTTGATGTACCGCGATGTTTTTCGTTTTTCGTGATATTTGTTTACAGTAAAGTACGTAAGAGACAAAATAAAAGATTACATTTTTTAAAAGAATAAAAATACAAATTCTTGGAAAGTACTAATACCCCAACTTTATTTGGTACTTACGTATTATCGCAACAATCGCCTTCTCTATTAATAACTTGTCAATTTGTCAACCCCGATTTCCTATGTGTCATACACACTCAATCGGCAACCAAGTGCTTCGATTCATATAATGTCGCCAATAGGTTACGATAATACGCAAGTACACATTATTTTTCTAAATATAAACATAGTTGATAGCACCTTAATTTTAAATACATGGTTTCTTTTATTTCAAGTTTTCTGCAACGCCATATATATTGATTACTATTAAAATTTAAGAAAATATTTAAAAAAAGCTTTAAAACTGTATAATGAAGTTCAGCATATAAATATTTAATCTTTCCCTCTTTTAAGATTTTTTAAAATGATTCAGTAATAAATTCCCTTCGACATTCGAAACATCGAAATCCATGAAGATCTCATGAAAGAGATTGATTAAGTGTCTATCTTTCCTGTTAACCTTTCCGTCTGTCAAGAATTTCCTTAAGTTCCCGAATTGGAACAAATAAATTCGCAAATAGGGTACAGGAACGATCTGTCTAAAAGATTCTTTTCAGAGGTACCAACAAAAGGAACCGGCGTTCAACTTAGGCTTTCATTTCCTTCCGCGACAAAGAGAATCCCCAGGAATCAATGCGGAATAATTTGATGCTTCTCTACCAGGAAAACAGGGTTGGATAATCGAGTTGCTTCTATACTGTCGTTGAGTGTGGTTAATCGAGGAAGAGAATCTCCACGTTTGTGAGAATCAGCAAAGTTATCTCTTCTGAAAACCTACCTTCAATTTAAAAAAAAATCACTCAGCTACGTGTTTAAAGGTATCCGACAACATTCGAAACCGTGATTTTAAAAAAGCGCATGGATGGATAATTTTCATTTAATTTAGTGTTACTTACATTAGAATATATGTATAAAATTGTTTTAAGGATATTTTGACAAAAAATTATTTAAATACAATATTTTGGCAAAAAATTAACTTAGAATAATCTGTTTTTCAAAATATTCTCCTTTAAGAAAAAAATGCTTCTAAAATAATAATATTTCCCTTATATAAAGTAAAGACTTATATTCAGAGAGTAGGAACTAGGAGTTTTGAAAATTTCACATTATTTTCAGAGTTACTACCAATTCAAATAACTATCGGCGGATTTTTTTCTTAAAATGTCTCCCCTCTGTTGTAATAAATAATAGATAAATCTACTTCTAAGTTATATGTTTCAAAAATTCTAGTTCAGCTTATGTACAGAGGTCTGAGATATATACAGGCAAAATATTTTTATAATCGAAGCATTTTTCACAAAAGGGGAATATTTTGAAAATTTTTCATTCTCAGTTCATTTTTTGTCAAAATATTTTACTTAAATAATTTTTTATTGTAAGAATATTCTTAAAACAATTTTATACACATTTTCTAATCTAAGTGACACTAAATATCATAAATATTATCCATTTATATGTTTTTGCAAAATCACGGTTCCGAATGTAGTCGGATACCTTAATGGTAAAACGGTTGATCCAGAATATTTATTTCATTGTGAGTTGAATAAGAAAATCTAATAAAAAAAGACTTATTTATTTATTTATTTTTGGGGGAGAAGGCTTTTCTTTCAGAAGAAACATTATACTCTATACATGTATTGAATTTTGTATTGTGTGTGAAGATTAGATAAGGAAATTAAATACTAGTTTTCAATGGAATTTATTTAGATTTAAAAATATATTCGGTTTGTGTAATGAGTGTTAACTTCAAATTTACAACTGAATTGATATAGAATTCCCATTCCTTTGGAACTTAACGTTAATGTGTAATGCAGCAAAAATCTACAGAAGCTCACAATACTCAAAACGTATGACAACTATAACCAAACACCTTCTCTTTATGTGAATTTAACTACTCATTATTATTTACAAGATATTTACAAGTAATTTAAAATGATGTCCCATTCATATTGATCTCTAACAGATTCGATGGTTCTTTTTCCTTTTTGTGTATCATGCCGTCATCTCCTTCTTACGTCTATATCCAGTCTAGCACCTACAACACTGTGCGCACTATTAGACAAACACATTAAGGCTCAGTCTGGCTTGGCGATGCAGCCGGCATCAGACACATACAATATATATTTATATGTATAGGATTATTGAGACTTGGGTTACACTTTAAGAGGAATAGGGGCATCATTGGAGTCAGATGTCCATAGCAACACATGCTTTCGTAAAAATCCTTGGAAAGTAGGATAACAGGTACCAAAAAGGAAGAAACATAAGACTGAGATCATCTGAAATGTTTATTGGTCAAATATAATACACGTGTTATGATATATGATAGGTGAAAATGTCACAAAAGTTGTTCAAAATTTCCCCATTGATGAAGTTGCATGCGTTACACTGTGGATTGGCCGGCTAGCTCAAATACACCTGGATTTGGTTGGGAATCTGCAACAACACAAACGATTTTTAAACCAGATCTATTTCGGAATCAACTTGTTTTGCGTACACAACACTTTTCAGTGCATCTCCAAAGAAAAAAATACAGTCTGCTAAAACTGAAAGAGCTTGGCGGCCAGGAAATAGGTCCACTACACCCAATCCATCTATGATCAAACAATTGACTAAAATGCTCACAAACGCATTTGCCATAATGGGGAAGTGCCCTATCCTGGAAGCCAAATATGGCGTCTGATACGTTCCGGCACAGCTCCGGTCAATTAAGCTTGGTAGCAGCTCTTAACAAGAAGATGAGATAACCTGCAGATGTTAGAGGTGCTGGCAACAATAAAGGCCCAACTAAGACGTCACCGATCTCACCTGCTCAAACCTGCACTGAAATGCGATGTCTGGTAGCATGTGATCTCATGCCATGGGGATTCTTGTTAGCCCATAAATGCGCATTATGGTAGTTGAACCCACAATCTTGCTTAAGTATGCCTCTTTTATAAATAAGGTACAGTATGGGAAATGTTGTCTTGGCAAGATTGGTTGAAATAACACCGTTCAAAACCCCCCTTTTGCAGGATGATCTGTCAGGAGCAGTTACGGTACTCTTTGAAAACTGCATGGGGGAAAGCCTTCATGTTTCAAAACAAGATGTGCATTACTCTGAGATCCTTCTACGCTAGCAGTGAATGCCTTTATTGGATTCCTTCGAAATACGCGTGTACACATTTTGTTCCATGATATGAGTTAAAGTCACTCATGACCCTCCTCACAATGCCTATTGTTTCGTAATTATCCATATTCACACAAATTGAGATGCAAATTAGTAAATATACATGCTATTCGATACATATCTCTGTTGGTATCTTTCACAAAGTAATCTTTCTGTTGCTCGAGCATTTCCTTCCGCCAATCCACAAATCATGTGTATATCGGACAGGTTGTTTTTGGTTTTAGTAAAATGTTCCATACTCCTTAGCTGGCGATGAAAACTCGAATGACTGCGGTAATGCAGGTCTGTTTCCTTTGATACTCTTGTGAACAATGACATCTAGTGCCCGGCGAAGACGTGTCCGACCACAAATTGCTATGCAAATGTGTATTATGATGTCCCCTCCTCCCCATAAAGTTTGTCTAAATATTCATTTAGACGTCCTATAATAACTTAAATTGATATCGTCTCACAATCCGAATCTCCTTTATTTATATCATCTAATTCATAAATCTAATACCCTAATCAGAAATGATACTAAATTTATCTTTTTCTACTGCATTAAAAGCATAATGATTTATTACTAATTCTTTAGACCTCGAATTTCTCATAGATTTATTGACAATTCCAAAAAATATAAGATCATTAATGGTTTTCATACGCCTAAGGTATAGGGATTAATATTCCCTAAGCACTGATGTTATTTCTTTAAAAATAACTAGTTATTCCCTTCTCCTCAATGCCGGTTTTTCCATTGGGCACTTAGGGCAGGCACCCAATGGCCCTGATAAGTTGGACTTAATCAGGTTTTCTTGTAATAAATTTTGAACCGCTAGTGCGAAGGAGGCCTATAGATCGTCTGTTCCTAGAGCCCGAAATAAGCTTAAAATGGCACAGCTTCGTCTAGACACGTGACTGTATGCTTTATAAAGCCTTTTTCCCTGTATGTAAAAACTTGACCTTTGAATAATTTCTTCTCTTGAACTTTTGTCACTGTAAGAGAAGCATGCTCGAATAAATGATGCGATCACAAACAAGCCTTTTTAACTTTTTAGTCTCGACCACTTAATCACCTCTGAGCAAAATGTAAATCTTTCCCTGTGGCAAATATATTGTAAATAAAGGGTGTTTTTTAGAGGTATAGAACTTTAAATTGCAATAAAACAACGATGTATTATTCGATTGACATGAATTTTTTTTTATTCGAAAGATAATCTTGTGGCATTACATTTTAAATATGACTTCTGGCATATGACGGCCACGGATGGCTCGGATGTAGTCCAATCTGGACGTACAATTTTCGATGACTTTTTCCAACATTTGTGGCCGTATATCGGCAATAACACGGCGAATGTTGTCTTCCAAATGGGCAAGCGTTTGTGGCTTATCCGCATAGACCAATGACTTTACATAGCCCTACAGAAAATAGTCTAGCGGTGTTCAATCACAAGATCTTGGAGCCCAATTCACAGGTCCAAAACGTGAAATTAGGCGGTCACCAAACGTGTCTTTCAATAAATCAATTGTGACACGAGCTGTGTGACATGTTGTGCCGTCTTGTTGGAACCACAGCTCCTGGACATCATGATTGTTCAATTCAGGAATGAAAAAGTTAGTAATCATGGCTCTATACCGATCACCATTGACTGTAACGTTGTGGCCTTCATCATTTTTGAAGAAGTACGGACCCAATGATTCCACCAGCCCATAAAGCGCACCAAACAGTCAGTTTTTCTGGATGTAACGGTGTTTCGACATACACTTGTGGATTAGCTTCACTCCAAATGCGGCAGTTTTGTTTGTTGACGTAGACATTCATCCAGAAGTGCGCTTCATCGCTAAACAAAATTCGCTTATGAAAATCGGGAATAACGGCAATCTCGTTTTGGGCCCATTCGACGAATTTACGCCTTGCTTGAAGATAGTTTTGATGAATTGCCAAACCAAAAATTCAGAATAAATCACTTGACAGCTGTTAAATCGGTCGTTATCTTGGAAAGTAATGCCAACTTAAACTTCTATACCTGGAAAAAAAAACACTCTTTATATACAATATACATGTAATATTAAACTATCCCTTTTTTCACTTAAAAAATTTTCCTATATATTTGTATGGAATAGTCATGTTAATTTAAATTTTGCACAATTTAAGCTTGCTGGATTTTAAACGAATTAATTTAAACAAAGAAAGTAAAGAAAATTATACTTTCAATCTATACTGAGGACTATAAGAGGAGTGTTTTGCATTATTAATAATGATGGACAATTTCATTGAATTTAGTGTTACTGGTAATGTGACGTCCTATAAAGTGTCTTCTTTATATATATATATATATATATATATATATATATATATATATATATATATATATATATATATATATATATATATATAAATATTAAAATTGGTTTTGGAATATTTTATCGATACTTTTCTCTGAATAAATTAAAGGTGTTTCATTTCAGTTGTTGTCGTGTGTTTATTACTGGTATACATACGAAAGACGTGAGAAAGATGAACAGAAACATATAACACAAACACAGAAGAATACAGATTTTATTACAAACGATGATCCCCCAGCATATAACAAGATGAGGTGCGCTGCTTTTCCTTTCGAGACGGGAATCCATTTCAGGCGAAAGACCGACTTCTTTCCCGAAGAAGATACAACCAAGTCTTACTCGGGATTCTTCATTTCAGTAATGTAATTTTATTCAGCAAAGTAATGAGTTTGATATATATTAGACATATGATTCCTCAAAAAAGGCGGTTTTTTCCCCTATTTGATAAAAGGAAAAAACATATTTTTTTCGTTTTTTTTTAAATGTGCTTTCTTTAGTTTAATTGAAAGAAAATGCGAGATTGTGTGTGCTTAAAAAAATTAAATTGATTCCTAAGAATTTTAGTGATATAAAAAGGCTTAAGCAGACTTTTTAAGTGTATTTGCTAAAACTTCACGATTATTAGTGCGCTGCAGATGTTTTTATCTTTATTGTACAAAGTTATGTACCAAGTAAAATGGGAAAGGAAAATAATCATATACTTGAATGATATTTAAATTAATAAAAATACTACATGGATTCCCCCCAATTTTAAATCTTTTAAAGCATGATACAGTTTTGTAAGTTTCCTTATAACTTGTTTATTTCTATAATCTCGGAAACGAAGAACAATTAGAACTTAAATTTTTCAAAGTACCTACTTCGATTGGAAATATTTATTAAAATTATTGTTTTAGCCTCAAAATTTGACAATATTCAATGCAAGTATTTGACCAATTAAAATTCTCCTAAATCTTTTAAGAATGTGCTATCTTTTTATTACCAAATACAAATGATAGTATATTGTTTAGCATATTCTGAATTTTTAACATTTTTAAGGTAATTAGACATAATATATAATTTTACTTTTAAATATTTTCTCTGATTTTATAATATTATGTATATATTTATATTATTATTTATCTTTAAGACAATGCCTAATATGTATCTAAAAAGTTTTTACCCTGCCTGAAATTTTTCCATCCCATCAATCTTTTAAAAATTTCTCGATGGCCATGCATTATATTCTTTGTAATGTTTTAAACTGTCAATAAATATGTATTCAAAATTATGTTTCTTTCATGTTATGATTTTTTTGTTTATTGTATTTTAGTTAACAGATTATACGAAAATAAGTAAACAAGCTAAATAAAAGATTTTTTTCTGTATATATTTTTAACCTATTAATTTTTTTTTTTGCTCCTTCAACCATTCAACTACTTGTAAATAAACAGTTTTTTTTTTAATTTTAACTTTTAATAACTAAAAAATAGATTATTTTGGATTGCTGTTTTCCTTTCGAACTGTTTAGTCACTTCATGCTAAGGATAAGCCAAAGCTCATCAAAGAAGATTTTTTTTTATCTTCGAAAAATAACGGAAGGTTTTCCCTTAAAATAAAATAAAAACAAATCCTAACTTAAGTCTAACTAATTGAGGTTGCAATGTGTTACACATACAAGTTACCAAATGACAATATAAAATGTATATATGCTCAGTAAGAAACGTACACGATATATTACTTTATAACCTTTATTATTATCGCAATTGTCACCAAATAAACTTGCTTTGCGACCTCATGTTCTATGATGATTTGCCACCCCCATGCTGTGTGTGTTTACTATCATCCTTCTGAATTTTCTGCTCTAATTTGGCAACACTCTGTATAATGTTTTATGAATTAAGATTATTTTCTTTACAATATTGCCTCAAGAGTTTGCTATTGTATCAATATGGTTATTTTACGTCGTCCTATATTATATTGCTACTCTACTAATTTGCTTGAATTTGCTTTAAAAGTAAAAATTAAAACATTAATGATTACATAAATACATACACTCACATGTATGTATGCATATGATCAATACATTGTTTAAATAATCCTCCTCCTCCTCCCCCTTATTTTGCCAATTTTATTCGGCACAAATAAAATTTGGAAGAGAAAATACTTTACTTAAAAATAATTGTATCATAGATTTTAAAGTTAGCAAAATAACAATCTGATACGTCTATAGCATTGCTCTGATGAGTCGAAATTACATGACATCATATGCTAAAAATATGTTTTTAGATTTGTTTTCTTAATCAATCTAATCATGCATTTTTCATTTGATTAAAACTAATGTTAAGAAACAAATATTTATTTTAAGCGCTTCTTTTTTTCCAATTTTTCAAGTATTTATAATTTATAACTACTTTGCTGATATTAAGAGTGTTTAATATGTTTTACTTGCTGTTTTTCAAATCCTTTACAATAATCCAGTTATGGAAATTGAAATGATTATGCCCTGTGAATAAAACTTGAAAAATATTTTAGTTCCTGTTGAAATATTTTCGTTTTCTGTATATATCTTTAAATATTAATGCTCTGTGATTAAGCTTTGTATTCAGATACATTTGTTTTTAATTCAAAATTTCAAACCTGTACAAAGAAATTCATGGTACTTAAACTTTCCGTGATGTCCTTCGATGCGTAAACCGTAATCTGTAATCTCGAACAAAAACAGAAATTTCTTTTAAAAATTATTTTCTTATTAGAATAAATTCATTTCTTAAAAGAATGGATTGTATTAATTCTTCACAAAGCGAATTATTTTCTCTTTTTGAAATTAAATAGAAAAGAAATTCAATAATATGTTTCTTTCATTTTTAAGGTAATCATTGAACTCCTCCGACTATGATTTTATTCTCATAGAGAAGTTGTTAAGAAACTCAGTAAAAAAATATATATAAAAAACGTTCATTAAACGTTTAAATAAAGTTAGAGCAAAATTCTTAAAAATATTGGTTTCATCTTACTTTCACTACCACTTTCTGTAAAAAAAGTAATACTACTTTAAGAGAATATTTAATGAAACTTTTAATTTAAGTGAGATACTTCTAATAACTTATGTTATCAAGCATAAACATTATTTGAAAATGTTTACTAATTTTTATTAACGATTCAAGGATTTACATGGCTGGAACGTATAAGCTTATAAATTTCTAAAGATTCCAGTATTATTAGAGAGAACTTCATAATTACACTAATTCATGATTATGATATTTTTAAAAGAAATTGTCTATGGCAACGTAAATAAATTTTCATTACCAGAGAAGTGATTAAGAATGAAGAAAACAGATTTAATTTTAGTTATGCATGTTTGTCATTTATATTAGTTTATGAAATGACATTATCTTTCTATAAGATAACATAAATAAAACCTTCAAACATAAACATTATTTTAACTGCTATTTATGTTTAATATTACTTTTAGAACCAAATCATTTCGTAAACTGGTAATAATTTTAATTCATACATTGAAAATTGCTCTAGGTGCGGCATTTCCTAAATGTAAAACATTCTGGATATATTTAAAAGATGTAGTTTGAAATCGTATACCTTTCAAAAGTTTTTCTATTCATTATTTATTGTATTTGGCTGAAAAATCATCTCAGTTTTAACTGAATTTAGTGTTAACAATTCGTGGACAATTGTTCCTATTTATGGTTACTATTTGAAAAGATAAGAATATGAAGGTAAAAATTGTTACTGTGGGGAAAAGAATATCATTGTTTAATATGATTTTTTACGTAGTTCATTGTACAAACTAAAAGCTTTATCAAATATCCTGTACTATTTTATATTTGGTTTGATATACAAATATATTACATTTTTAATGATTTAACAAGTTTATTTGATAAGATTCTAGAGCTTCGTAATATCCAATCGGTTTAATTATTCAATACTTACTAAGGTAGTAATACATTTATACATCTATACTATTCATTAGTTTGATTTAACTACTATAGAACATAAAGAACAGGATTTGAGTTGAATTGAAACAGGTATACAATTAGCTAATACCAACAAACTTGAGAAATTTAGTCAAGGAAAATAAAATGTCAGATGAATTTTACTTTTTGAATCTCCTCTGTGTGACAGGAAATCTTTTAATTAATATAGCATCTACCATTATGAATTGAAGAAATAGGTCGAAGTAAGAATTCAATCTTAAAACAACGATCCTCTAATATTTAGGTAAAATAAAAAAAAATATTGTTCCTTTGTGACGATGAAGAAATGCATTGCCTAAAATTGTGCATATTCACTGTTCTTATGCATGAAATTTCGTCTTCGATCTGGTAGGGGATGAATACAACGCCAGTAAAAGTTATAAGGTTCGCAGTAAAAAACTCTTGAATTATAGTTTTGACGACATATCAAGATCATCAAGGACTTTCGGTTAAAAGAGTGTTTGATGAAACAGGTCAGAAGGCATCAAGCCAGGAATAGAGATGCTGGAGAAACGTCTCCATGAACTGTGTCGATTAAAGAGTATAAACATGTTTGGAAGTAATACTTGTTATAGTGATAATACTTGTTATATTATAAAGACTATAAAATACGGCATTAATGCAGTGCTTCTCAAAGTTGCAATACTCGCGACCCAATATTCAATCATTACTTTCATCGCCCCCGATAACAATGTACTGAATTCAATAATACTATACTTTGGCCTAAAATTACAATAAGACTTTAACCTCTTAAGTCCCTCCCCCGTGTATATAAACGTCTCGCTAAGCCAAAGCCTTTATTTCTCCCGACGTATATATACGTCTTTCCGAGAGGTAAGATTTTTTCTGTGCACTGCTATCCGTAAAATTATTCCAAGACTTTGGAATGTAATAAAAGGACCTTGACAATGTTTGTGAAGGTTTACTTATTCCAGATTATTTTTACTCCTTTATTCCTCCCCCTTACGTGGAAAACGGTTGGCATTTGGAAGCGAATCGCGAAACTTATGATCGTCAGTCAAGGTTTAATTATAAACCGTACAAAAATTAGCAAGTTAAGTGTTATTTTTTGTTATAAATTATATGTATGACAAACCAAAAGGGTCAGTGGTAATTAATAAACTGGTTTTTAACTTAGAATTGTTAAATTAATTATAAAATGCATTGTGTAGCACTGACATATTTATAAGTGTAATATATCAGTGTAAATGTGTGTTTTATTTTTTATTATGTCAGAATGTATTTTGTTTGTTTACTTTCAGTAAATGTGAATATTTTTTTTAAATAATCTTTTCTTCTCAACTTTTCAATAGGCTCACGCCCCCTTGTAGAGTTTTAACGCCCCCAAGGTGGTCGTGCCCCACAGTTTGAGAAACACTGCATTAATGGTTTGATTAAGTGGTAAAACTTCCCAATTAACTATTTCCTTCAACTTTCACAATAAACTCAACAACACTTCCGTGGCAGCATAGTGGCCATGGTCAGCTTTGCCACAGGATCGACTCTGAGGCCACTGAAGACCTGTCGTGTAGAGGAACTGATATACGTTGAATATGTCGAATGTCAAAGTTTTTCGGAGGACATGGTGGGAGAGTTTGGTGAGGAGACGTGTACTAGCTCGGGTTTCGTCCACGTCACTTGATCATGGTTCGGAAATGTGAAGACCTTCGACAATGCATTCGTCGTCCTACATGTTATTTCCCATTGTGGCGTTAGTTAAAATCATATCAAGTTAGCATGGTTTCCATAGAACATATTTCTCACTCCTAAGTCAGTGCAATGGATTCAGGAGGCCGATATATATCGGTACGGATAAATCCTTTGTCACACCTTCTGTTATACTCTTTTTCAGGAGTTTCACCTGTATGTGGATTATATTTAATAACTAGAATACATGATTTCATTTTCTTACAAATTGTTGAAGTCTAGGTCTACAGAAATTATCTGCAGTTACATTTGATATTCAGCCTTTAATTTGTTTTTATATTTTGTTTTTGTCGTCACTCATATTGAAAAATATTTTTCACTTAAACACATTGTTCTGAATGGCATTCAAATGATTATAGCTAAGTGAGAAATCCTGTGTATATTGAATGATTTTGCTTCCTGAAATTTAGGAGCTGTTCCTGCTGTAATTTAGATTTTAAAGTTCAATCTGCTGATACGTCGATACGTTTTTTTTATCTCCTTTATTGTAAGTGTTTCTTTCCTCAAATGAAAAAAAAAGTTCATTTTCCAATTAAAGAACTCTCTCTATTTAGTTTTTTTAAAAAAATTATTGCTCTAAAGCCTATGAAATTATTCGTGGGACCTGGTATTGTAAATAATTAAATAATCCCAATCTAATTGGATTATAGGTTATAGGTACATATAAAGAAAAATAAATTGTTTAAAAAATAGCGGAAATAAGTTCTGCTATGTATAAATAAAATTTCTGTTTTAATGAGTAAGGTGAAATTTAGATACATGTGGTTATGCAAACTGCATAAAAATGTAAATTACTTTGGATACATATTTACAATTCTCATTTTGGATTTTTATGATCACTTGTGGAACCTTTGGGAAGGCCTTGTGGAACTCCAGGGTTCCGTGGAGCACAATTTGAAGACCAATGCTCTACAGTAAATATGAATTAAAACTCACGTCCACTTTTATGACGAAAAACTCAACTTTTCGAATTATTTTTCTACTTTCGTTGATGAACACTATTGGCATTCCATAATTTTAGTGTCATTAGATATAAACACAGTTTCGTACAGCTCTAATTAAGACGTGGGAAACGTTTAAACGTTACTTGATTTCGGCAACTTATGTCTCATCCCTTGAATTTTCGAAATCCTCAACAACAAGTGCTATCGTCTTGTATCCTTCCCATAAAATTAACAAGTTTTTTCGTGCACGTTGTATCTGCATTACCGCCTTAAGCCACTTTCAATATTTAACCTTGCTCTTACAAATGTTGCATTATAAAAAATTATATTAAAAAAATATATTTTTAACGTGTGTTAATTCCTACTTTGTTAGGAAAAACGTACTGACGCCATCTGTTGCAGCTAATTATAACTACAAGAGAAATAACGCAGAATAAATTTAAAATTAAGAAACAAAATTTAATTAATGAATTTATGTTTAAAAAAACATTTTTTATTTTCATCAAGTGTCATCCCCTACAAGTTTAAAAAAACTTATTTGAACTTGATTGGATGAATAGAAATTATTTTGTTAACGATT
This sequence comes from Trichonephila clavipes, assembly GCA_019973935.1. Taxonomy (NCBI): domain Eukaryota; kingdom Metazoa; phylum Arthropoda; class Arachnida; order Araneae; family Nephilidae; genus Trichonephila; species Trichonephila clavipes. Next base: position 722,513 of record BMAU01019422.1, read on the forward strand.
GAAAAATCCAACAAGATAAATAAATATAGAAATATAGAGATAGTGTGAGCTAATAGTAGGAATTGAAAAAGAAGTACATTTAAAGACTGGATACTAACACATGTTATTGGCCTGTTATTACCGTCATCACAGCATCATGTAGAATATCAGTTCAACTGCAGATTTGTTTTTTCTGATGTAGGTAGAATTTCTGCATATATTCGACACATAACACATTAGATCAGTGGTTCTCAAATTTTCACAACTGGTGACCCAAATTTCAATCATAATTTTTTTCACGCCCCCCACCCCTAAAAATAATAATGTATTGAATGCAATAATAATGCACTTGGACGCTAAAGCTACAATACGATCATAAATATAAACCCTACAAATTCACAAGATAAGTATTAAATTTTGTATTTGTTACTTTTAAGTAATATTTTTTTTTACTTTTTAGTTCGATTCACTATAAGTTTTTAGTTTATTTTAAAACTATAAGTTTTTTTACAATTGTTTTTACTATGCACGATAAAAATCACAATTCCAGTTAATAATTTAAGTAAGAGAAAATATACTTATCTACTTTCAAGGACTTTCTTTGATAATTTGAGAAAAAATCCAATAAAACTAAAAAAAATGTTCCAAATGTGCGTGTCCTTAATTAAGAAAATAAAATATAGACACTTTTCGCTAACAATACAGGAACATTTTCCAGCAAAACTGTTATATTTTATTCACGTTTATGTAGTTTTGCTGTCGTTTGATGATCTACAAATAGCATTTTGAACTTTTCTTCCTTGTGTCTTTTTGACAAGGCGAAGTGCTACCTTTTGGCTTCATAGTTTTTTCAAAGGTTTCATGTCTAACGCTTTTCACATATTTACTTTCGCTATCTTGATTAATATGCATTATTTAAGCAGGTACTTCAATTGCTTCATCAGTTTCAACTTCCTTCAATAGGGATCACAGATGCCCATTTTTTTTAATATTCTGCTCATTTCCATTTATAAACCATAATAATCAAAACCACAAAATTACTATTGGAGAAAGCGTAACATGTTCTAAAAAATAATTTTGTAAAACATTTTTCATTATTTATTATTATGGATTAATATGAATGTAAAGAAGACTCTTTTCAGTTCTGTTTGCCCTTGTAGTGTTCTTCGGAATTGCTTCTCAAAATATATTTTTTTTTTTCACTTAATCTGATCCGCTTTGGAAAAAATGTATGTTACGGTAAATCTAAGAACCTGTGTTTCGGTTAAAGTTTCCCTTAACACAAAAGAATTTCCTATTGGGTCAAAAAGAATTTCGGGTACAAACAGCAACTGCTTAAAAAATATTTTCTGATATTTCCGTAGCAATCATTATACCGAAAAGAAAAATTTGTTTTCAAGAAGGGGAATTTCGATTTTGTGTTGTAATATTGTCTTTTAAATGCCGTTTGAAGAAAATTAAAAATAGTTGTTATAGTTGCTTTTGTTATTATAGTTGTTTTGTATTAGAAATATAAAAAGTCATGCCTTATAGGTTCATTGAAATATATTAGACTTGTTATATTAATTTGTGGTTAGTTGTTAAATATAAAATGAAATATAAATTTTTATATTAAAAATGAAAGGGTAAGTGTTTTGGAGACATCATTTATTTAACATGTAATGATTGCCAAAGTTAAAATAAAACTGTTTTTTACGATGATAATATTATATATATATAAATAATAGACCTCAGACCTTACCCCACCTATTTCACTTCATATATTCCATGATGGTATACTACTATATACTATTTTTAAGTTAAAATTCCTAATCCTATCATTAAGATTTTGATTGTGATAAAACATACTCATAAATCCGTGGGTAGCCTAGTGATTAGAGCATCGGACTCCAGATCGGAAGGCCTGGGTTCGATGCCCGATGCCACCAAATACCCTTCGAATACACACGGAGTACGTGCTCGTTAAATCAGTGGGTCCGAAGTGTTATGGGCTGAGTCACGAGCGTAGGAATAGGAAGCGCAGAACTGAAGAATATTTCCCTCCCCTTCAGTCCATACACAAATTGTGGAGGTGGAGATAGGTGGCGTCGCTATCTATCGTCCTTTCGGGGAATTTCGCCGAGCTAAATCCTACTGTCACGTGTATGGTGCTCAAGGCCAACGACAGGCGTACTTCTAGCCCCTTGCCCCGATGAATTTTGTGGGCCTCGATCTGAGTACGTCACACAGGTGGCATTAGAAAGAGCAACAACAACATCATATTCTTAAAGCAATCTTCTCTTGGTTTAAATGGAAAAGAGCTTGAATTTTTTTCTTGAATGGTATATTTATTTTTGTGATCCATAATCTCTACTTGGGAGTCGATTTTCACAAAAACCCTTTCATAGAAGATAACTAGACGTGAAAAAGAAACATGCTTGCCTAATCTCTTGTCGGTAGATCTAATCGTGCTGTGTGCATGAATAAGTTAATCACTTTTCTCCTGTATATGTATTTAGATCTGTTTCCTCTTAAGAAATAATGAAATCAATTCTCACGCACCTGACAGGATTGTCCGGAAAAATGAATGACCTTCTCACCTATCCATTTGAGATTTGTATGTGAGACGAGGTGAATACTTAAGTTTTACTAGTACTACAATAAAGTATACGTAAAGACATCGTCAGCAACGAATAGAGTAAGTTATAGCCAATTACATAGATTGCGATTATCATTTCAATATTCACCTAGACTATGATGTGTTTTTCCAATAGTACTTGGAGCCGGCGGAACCCACAAAAATACGCTTTTATCTTTCAATTGCTATTGTCACGTTCTTAACTTGATGTTAATCTTATTCTTATATATACAACAATGGACAAAAAAATTAGCGCACCAAGAAATAGTTGTTGGATCGTAACGAAACTTGGCATGAAGGTACATGTCGAGGAGATATGCAATTGATTAGAAATGCAGCGTGATTGCGCATTACGTATAGCTGACAGAGGGCGTTAAACGTCGTTCTCCGTGGAGTATAAAACAGTTAACCGAAGCTTGTTTGAGTGTGCTGAATCGTTTACAAAGAAGTGCTGAGGGTAGACACATAATATTCCGTCATTTTCGAAGACAACATGAGCAACAGTCGCAGCTTGAGAGGGGAAGAATCATCGGCATGATGGAAGCAGGATGGTCAGCTAGGCGAGTAGCTAGCCTGTTAGACCGCTCTGATTGTGTTGTGAGGATGTCTTGGGACCAGTGTATCCGAGAAATGTCATTTACACGAAGACCAGGCTCAGGAGGCTCTCGACAGACAAGTCGTCGAGAAGACTACCACATCGTAAGAAATACATGTGTACAGCCAACTGCTTCATCGGCCACCATCCAGGCACAGGCGACACCTGAACAAGGAGCTCTTGTGTCTTCTCGAACCATACGAAGGCGTCTGGCTGAAGGACATTTAGGATTGCGGCTCCCATTACGTGTGCTACCCTTGACGCCCACTTATCGACGACACCGTATGGAGTGGTGCCACGCATGCGGAAACTGGACTGCAGCGGAATGGAACCAGATCGTCTTTAGCGGCGAATTCAGATTTAATCTCAGCAGTGATGATAATCGTGTGTGTTTCTTGTGAGGCTCATGGTGAATGCCTCAATCCTTTCTTTGCTTTACAGCGACACACCACTCCCACAGCTGGTGTGATGGTATGGGGTGCCATTGCCTACAATACATGGTCACCCCTAGTATTGATCCGTGACACCATGACAGCCCAGGGTGTGTCCATGACATCCTGCAAAAACATGTGTTGCCCCTCATGCAACTTCTCCCAGGAGCGTTTTTCTTACAAGACAATGCTCGGCCTCACACGACAAGGGTGTCACAAGACTGTCTTTGCACTGTTACTACCCTTCCTTGCTAGAGGGGATTCAACAGGGTATTAAATCCCCGTTCTTTTGCCATTTTCTCTCTGAAGTAAATGATTTTTCTTTAATTTTCTAATCATTTACTTATATCAAAGTAGTCATTATGTAAGTAAACATTCGTTTCATTTTGACGACTTTTTCTTGGTGCGCTAATGTTTTTGTCCATGAATGTGCTTAGATATTATTATATCGCTCGTGTTTAGGTATCATAATGAAAATATCGTTATTTGTGCAATCTCTCTCTTTTGATATGTATACTATTTCATAAATAATATACATTACTATTTAGATGAAAATGTTTCATATGAAACATGTATTACTATTATTTAGATGATGTAGAAAAAAAAAGGAGAATTCAGTTTTAGATATTTTTATGGTAAAGAAAACTAGCATTGGATGTGAGACTTTTATTCATGTGCAATGGTGTTGATTTCATTTTTCATTTGTTATAACTTCAAAGTAAATTTTATATTATATAAGTTCTATGATAAGTTGTATCCCGCGATTGACAGCAGTATTAACTTGTGTATCCCCTTGAAGTAATACAATTGAATATAAAATACCAATACACATTTTTAAGGATATTTTCTACATTTTAATGTTTAATTTTTAATATGCAATACGTGGGTTTTATTTATTTAAAACTCGCTTTTAAGAAAATTCTCTTTTACGCAGATTCTAATACATTTATTAGATAAAAGGTATATTTGGAAGTCCTATGACTTCCATAAAAACATTTATGAAAGAACCTTTGAAACTGGCACTTTAAGAATTTTTGGTGCACTGAAATACATATAAAGATAAAGTATTTAGTGCACTTCACATATGCAACCCATTTTTTTAGTGATCTTATGAATACTGATGATTTTGTTTACATAAAAATATTCTGAGTATTTCTAGGGACCGATCAAGTTTGAAAATTGTTTAATTGATCCACAAAGATAAAAGAGCATTTTACGAGAGCAATCTAGCACGTATTTCTCATTAATAAATAATGTTGATAAGGATTTGGTTATAATAATCTCTAAAATAAATACTACATAAATACACAATTCCTTCCTGTTTAACAATAAACTACAACTTCTGCATCTCCATCTAACGATAAGCAGTTATATTACAATTCATTATTATGATCATCAATTATTTTTTTAAGCATTAATATTTCTGTAGTCTTTATAAAACCATTTAAGGATAAATTATGTCTACGTTTTCAGAAACTTTTCTAGTGAGAATATTATATACATTATCGAAATTTTTCTCTTTCTCAATAAGAACAGGACAATCAAGAACAAAAACATTCTTTTGTTGTAAGATTTGTGTGAGTGTGAAACTTGAGGTAAAGATGGTAGCATTTCAATGCCCAATTTGGGCCACTTGAGAGTTCATCAAGAAGTTAAATGACTTGGTAGAAACTGTATATTTTAATATCAGCCAAATTTCTCTACAAATTGAAAAGAAGAACATTTTGTTTCGTTTTTTAATGCAGGGTGAAATAAACATGTGTAGTGGATTTTTCATCAAAGAGAGGAATGGTATTAAGATCTTTATGAGAAAACCTGACGACTGCTTAGGTTTTTGGGTACAACTTTAGGTTATTGAGGAGGCTTTGAAATTTTGCATTACTGAGAGTGTCAATACAGATATTTGGTTATTGAGGGATAGCCGAAGATCTATTTAACATCTGTCTGAATGGTGGAGGCATAATGACAAATCGACAACGAGTATTGTCTAACTTTAAATTTGCCTGAGTACCAATATTAAGATCTTTTATCGGTGGGTACCGTCACACGTGAATGTCTGTGGGAATGAGAATACTGATGGTCTGACCCACGAAGGCATCCATAAGGATTCTACACATGGTGGCTACCTTACTTTTTCAGAAATTGCTTCCCGGTTCAAACAAGATATCAGTTCCTCTTGGAGGTAAGACTCCATTTATGAGTGGTATGAGGAAAACCATCCTGGTGCTGCTTTGATTGGGATAATAAATAGGCGAGATGAAAGGATTCTTGCTAGGGGTTTCGCAGTGGACATACTCGAACTCAACGGTATGTGGTGGAACTTAAGGTTTAGTCACCTTGTCCGAATTGCATTGTGATCCAAACCGCTCCTGCCCACATCTTGGCTTGCATTGGTTGTCATAAGAGCCAGCTGCTCTCAAGTCCTGCTATAGCACCTCATTGTATAAAAATGCATCCCTTCATGGGCTTGATCTTGATGTTGCTGTCAATCAAGTGAGATAAGAAGCAACAATAAGAAATAAACATAACAGAACAACCCAAACCTTACCTTTTTTGAATAAGTTTCAAAGAATAAATTTGACCTATAAAAAGTGTATGGTAGTACAAAGTTTTGTTGATTTTGCAATCATGAAAAAGGTTTAGAAATAAATGATATGATAAAAAACGTGTTTTCAAAAACAAAGATCAAATCACATAAGAATTTAAGGCAAAGTAATCTAATATATGCCTTCTATTACTGTTTTAAATATACGAATTTAGTGGGAATAATAGTGTTCAATTCTGGATTTTTTCCCCGTGTAAAGCAGCTGATGCACGTGAAATTATTTGAAACTGAAAGTCCTTACGTGGCATTGAGTGTAAGTTTGGGAGTGCGGTACCAGATCAGATGTCGTACTTAATGAGTTGACTGTGACTTAAAATGGAACGCCGAAGAGAGAGAGAGAGAGAGAAGAGAACGATCTCTAAGCAAGAACTTCACAATGGTTTTCATTTGTTCATGTATCTCTTTGGTAGAACGAAACATTCACTTAAAAAGTTTCTTTTCTAGCATCTGTCTTTCACTCGACACTTTTTGTTTCAAAAAATTATTTTTCCCTTCTTTTCTATTTTTTCTGTTTGAAAATTCTCCTTTTCTCGACTTAAGGCTACGCTGTAACAGCTTCTTCGTATTACCCTGACTGACTTCCAAAAGGACCAAATTAAGTTATGCAGGTTTTTTTTATGTAGGACTATAGTCCTTCGCAGTAAAATTTTTATTCTTAAAAGAAGCGCAATTTGGACATACGAACACAAGAAGAAAGTGAACGAAGTCGCCAAAGCTAAAAAGATAGAAAAATATATGCCAATTAACTCCCTTATTTAGGTAGGTAACACTTTTTTTACGCGCCTGTAAATTCTAATGCAATTCTCTCTTTTTAAAATGTATTTTTAGTAGATGTAAAATTTCAAAGATATTTTACTTTTTTTTTTATCTTTCAAAAAGAATTCTGCGTTAAACATTTTTAAAGTTTAGTGGGTAAAAATGTATCAATATGAAGTCTTTTCTATCAATAACTGCTGTTTAGTAGTGTCAAGGAAATATAACTTTATCCTTTTTATGCAGTAATACCCTCGACTAACGTTACCCCGAATAAAACGAATTCGGAGTTAGGCGATTTTCTACAGTCGTCCATTTGTCCTTTTTTTAACCACTTAAACTCTGGTGGAATAATTGCCAGAGCCTGATGAAATTGATAATACGTTCTAAAAAGTGGTCACTTTTGCCAGGTAAATGAATTTAGAAGTGGATAGTGATGACTTTCAAGAACTGTTGGATTCCCAGAATCAGAAGCTAACAATTGATGAGCTCATAGAAATGCATTCGCACGAGCAAGAGATTGAAGAACTTTAGTCTTTCGACCTAGTTCAATCAGAAGATCGAATGATTTTCGGGCATTTGAAAGACCTCAATTTAATTGAAAAATGTTACAAATTTTTAGAAAATACATTATGAAATCAAGAGTGTATTTCTTCAACAAATCAAGGAATAAAAAAATTACTAGTATGCTACGAGGAAATTTTGAGGGAGAATAAAAAATGTTTGAGCTTGCAGACTACTGGTTAGATTTTATGAAGACTCGTCAAAATAACTTTGGTTTGCGATTTTGTATTTGTGTTACCTCAGATTTTATTAAATGTTTTTTTTTTCAAAATTATTATTTTCTTTCGTCTCCGATCCCAATTGAAAACAATTTATATTTGTTAATATGTGAAATTATACTCCGACTTACGCTGTTATACTTCATTCCCACCTATCGCGTAAGTTCACGGTATTACTGTACTTAATATCCATTATTCAATTCATATAAATTCCCACAAAAATTTTCATAACTTGCAATTTGCCATTTCTTTAAATTTTCAGACCCAGCTACACATGAATTAAATGAAATACTTTTTTTTCAGATATCATATTTTATCTTAATCTATATAATGGTTATACGGTATTACATATATAATGGTTTTTAACTTTCAGTTTTTAATTTTAACTTTTAGTTTTAATATTTTCAAAACTGAGAGCGAGACATAAATACGAATGCAGTTAAAGTAGCTGTTTTCTATTTTTTCTATGCTATCTTTAAATATATTCATGATACGAAAAGTCGTCACGTAATCTTGGGTCTAAGCTTAGTATCCATTTCGGTCTGTATCTAACGAGTCAGAATATTTGATGCTGTTTAAATAAATCCAATGCACTGTTTTTCATAATAATGTGAATTCTTTCATACTACCTGCTTAAATCGTTTTTATAAATTATGGCTTTACTGCAAATTGCATGTAAAAAAGAACGTTATGGATTCTACATACTTAACTACAAATAATGTAAGATTTTCTAATTCAGACCATGGTTTCTTGGGTTAATACATTTTTTTGTAATAGCAGGATATAGCTCTTGCAAAACAATAATAAATCGCATGTTTCTTGTGTGGGAAAAAACGTAGTCGAAAATTAAGTTCTAGCAGGATTTCAAAGAATACTCGCAAGATGGTCTTAATTTTCAGAAAAAGCCTTATTTAAGATGACCTACTGAACCAGTGATACTCAACCTGCAGCCCACCGGCTTTTTTTGAGTGACCCAGTCATGACCATTGCACTAAAAAAATCAATTATCGAAGAAAAATGTACAAAACATTTAACAGGAAATTCTATCTATCAAGCAATCAAATGTATCAACTTTGCTATCAATTTTTTATAGTAGAATGTAAGCAAGAATATTTGTCATAGATAAAAGAAAATAGAAATTATCCCTTAACGTTGTAAAAATTCGTAAAAATAAATATTTTTGTGTGTATTTGATAGAAAAGTTAATATAGTATTAAAATAAAAGCCAAAAATGAGATTTAATATTTTGATAAATTTTGTTTGTCAATGTTGCTTTGGTCTTATTGGGTGTTTTATCCATTATCTGCATGTTGCGGCCGGCATAAAATATCTGTCATGTGTATGCAGTCCGTGTGAAATATCTATCACGTGTATGCGGTCCGTGTGAAACATCTAGCATGTGTATGCGGTCCGTGTGAAATATCTAGCATGTGTATACCACTTTGCGGGAAAAAAGGTTTAGTATCCATGAACTAAACAATTCTCAGGCATTCTTGAATGGCCATTCGATATATGGATGCAAAACAGGGGTCCAATTACTGAATAGTGGGCATGCTAAGACTGATTGAATTCTAGTACAAAATATGGTGTAATAGTATACACCAGAGGTCACCAAACTGGTGGTCCATGGACCACTAATGGCCCGCGAGGAAATTTCGCTGTTCCCCAGGAAAATGTGTGGAATAGACTTACCCATCACGTTAAGTTATGTTTTAAGATACATTAAAACATAATTAAATTCATAATAATACTTGAAAAGCTATAAAAACTCGACTTCGTAGAATAACGTCATTTCATAGAATAACGGCTCAGTAAAAAAGTCGTACTGAATAATATCCTTTTTTTAGTGAACAGGCGATGAAAATTCTGATTCAATTCTCCATAACTTACAAGTAAGCAGGAACATTCATCACACTAGGAATGTATAATGCTAAAAGTTTGATATACTTAAACCATTTTTTACTTGTTCTGTTTTTATAGTTTTGTTTATTTTATTATGGTTTATTAATAAAGCTTTTGTGATTTGGTTATATTTAATAAATTCATTTTATTAACTAGGTAACTTTTATGTGTTCTTAGGTCGCAATTTTTATAAATATATTTAACACTTAAAAACCCTATTAGTGGTCCGCGGGATTTAAATTATAAATGTACAGGTCCATGAGGTCAAAAGGTTTGGTGACTGCTGGTATACACACAGAATTTTCCTTTAAGTTTATTAAATAATAAGCTTAATAGCGTATTGGATTAATATATTAGTTCTCAGATAAGATTAGTGTAAAAAAGTTATATTTCTTCATATATAAGAGAAGTATTGTGGACAATTCCAAAGGTAAGAGTTTTAGTTTTCTGCAAAGGGAAGAATTAATCACATAATTATGAAAACATTAATAACATAATTTTTCACATGCATTAGGTCCTTTTTACTCTCAGATTATAATCGAAAAAGCATCGTCTGATATAATACTAGAAACTAACGGATGATATGGCAAGAATGAATGTGACGCTTAACAACTTTCTTAAAATAAGTTTAGCTCTCAAAAGAAGACCGGTGTCAACTATACGGGTAATATGATCTACATTCTGTAGTACCAAGTGTCCTGGAAAATAAGACCTAATCCAAAATTCAGCCTTGTCGCAGGTGTGAGAAGGTTCAAGGAAGAAACAGACATGTTCATAAAAATAACTATTTTTATTCAATCCTTAGCACTTTACAAAATATGCAATTTTGTAACTTAACTCACACAGGAAACGATATAAAATCCTAACCCGTAATCGGAAAACTAAATTAGGGAAAGTACTTATCTGGATTGAAACTCCTTGCTATGACCCTTCTTGAAACCTATAGTTCAACCAGCTCCAAGGTTGATTATTTACCAATTCCTGGTGAATTCTAAGTCGATTTCTTATCTCAACACGCGCGACCACTCAGTCGCTCTTCACTTTTACTAATGCTTAGATTTTGAGATTAACGATTAACCATTCACTCCCATACCAACAGCAGGTACTTAAATAGTAGTTACATTTACATAAAATAAACACAAAAAATAAAGTCATTTCTACCGGAAAGAGGTTTTTAAACGAAGATCACTGTTTAAAGAATATTTTTCCAGAAGGGTATTAGTAGAAGAACCCGAATACACACAGAGTACACGTTACAGCCTTGACTTTATTTTTAAGGGTACTGGTATTATATGATTTATTAACATTATTAGCTAAACGGGTACCTGACGCTTCCACATAATAAATGACTTTTTTTGAAATACAACACGTGAGTACATTAAAAAAAACGGACTGGGCTGTGACTGATTAGAATTTTTGACATTCAATGCATCGTGTACTGCCATGGACGATTAGCCTTTGATTGAATAATAAATTTCAAGGTAATATATTAATCATTATATAAGATAAGCAAATATGCAGAATGAAAGAGCTATTGATTCAAATAGAAGAAAAGAGTCGCGAAAGATTTAAGGTGTTCATTCGAATACTAGAAATAAGTTGCGGAACACTCCAGGAGTATAAATGTTATTGCTTTCTGCCAAGAGGAAAAAAGAGTTGGATCCTCGAACGTTCTGAAAGATTTAACCTCAGTCAAAAGATGAACGAGAGAAATGATGAGAAGATAAGTGGGTAATAGATCGTGGCAACGATTATTTCCTTAGTTAGAAGATATCGTCTCTGAAAAGCTCGGTTGTTCTCCTGACTGATGTTGAAACACTCGCACTTATAATGGCACCAAGAGTACTTTAATTGCCATAAGAGTTCAAAATATCGCCGCATTAGATAGATGGGTTATTTTAGGGATGCGAACCACGATGAGGCGTTTGAAGATGTACCGCAAAAAGATGATGAGGTTGTGCTAAATATAAATGTAAATTTCTGCTCATGAATAATCAACTATTAATGTGATAGTGCAGGAAAAACCGCTGTAATTAATGTGATTTTTGAAAAGTAATATGAAAATTACTGTGGAATAAAAGTACATTATCCTCTGAAACTAATCCATATTTCTATTTCGCAGTGAAAATAACAATGAAATCAGAACTAATTTCTGGGTACACTACTTTATGAGGTTTATTCATGATTTACAAATAGCGAGGCTATTGAAGTTGACTACACAAAATCAAATGCATTTAAGTCAGAAATTACGCACTTGAATGTGTATAAGTATTCACATATGTAATATTCTTAGTTTCCTTTTCTTTAAAATCAGAATATTCAAAACTTTTGTCGGACTTGGTTAATGAACAGTTGTCAAGTAAGAGAGCTCATTAAAAGACGCAAAATTTAGAGCAGAAAAGTATAAAAACTCCCATTGCCATAAAAAATTGCGCTCCAAGAAAAAGTTTTCAAAATGAAACGAAATTTTACAAAAATGTAGGTACTACTTTTAAAGTAAGTAATTAGAAAATCAAAGAAAACGGATCATTTATTGCATAAAAACTACAAATAAGCGGAAGTTTTAAAACTCTGTTGGACCACACCTAGCGCAAATGCAGGAGGTGATACGAGTGAGAATTGAAGCATAAAACTTGCCATCCCAAACAATACCAGATATGATTGATTGGTGACAAATCTGGGGATCGAGTAGGCCATGAAGGGTTGTAATGTTGTGCTGGTGGCTGTCATGTTACGTTCCTGCTGTGTGTGACCGAGCATTGTCCTGTTAAAAGAAGGCTGTTGCAAGCCCTGCCAAGAGTGGCAACCCATGTGTCTAAAACATGTCATGGACGTACCCCTCGGCTGTCATTGCGCCATGGATCAGTATTAGGGGTGACTGTGTATCGTGAGTAATGGCACCCTATACAAATATACCAGCTGTGGGAGCGGTGTGTTGCAGTTCACACTGTCTCTTGTTGAAAAAATACTGTTGCGAGCCCTGCCATGAGTGGCAACCCATGTGGCTGAAAGATATGAAGGACGTACCCCTGGGCGATCATTCTGTCATGAATCAATATTTGGAGTGACCATGTATCGTAAGCAATGGCACCCTATAACATCGCACAAGTTGTTGGAGCGGTGTGTCGCCGTAAAGCGAATGCAGGAATTAAGCATTCCCAGAGGGTCCTCCACACACGAATACGATTGCCATCACTGCTCAAATTGAATCTTAATTCGTCGCTGAAGACGATCTGGTACCATTACGCTACAGTCCAGTCCCATCGGGTGTGACACTACTCTAAATAGAGGCATTGGCGGGTGGGTGTCATTGGCAGCCCACGTAATGGGTGCCTTGATATCAGATATTCTTCAGCCAGGAGCTTTGCGATGGTTTGGGAAGACACAGAAACCCGTAGTAAAGGTGCTTCCTTTGTCTGGACTCAGCAGCTAATGAGGAAGTTAACCCTACAGATGCGTGTAGTATAATGTAACGGTCTTCTCAACTACTGGTCTTTTTAGGGCGTTCTGGGCCTGGTCGCCTAGTAAATGAAGTATCTTCTGTCCACTGGTCCGAACACCTATTCACAGTCAAATCAGAACGGATTACTTGACGAGCTACTCGCCGAGATGACCCCCCAGTTTCCAACATCCTGATGAATCTTCTCTCTCGAACTCTGACAGCTTCTCATATTGTGATCGATTGCGGCGTAACGGTATGTCTACCTCAGCGTTTCCTTCGCAAAAAATTAAGTGCATTCAAACAAATTCTGCTTACCTGTTTTATACTTCAAGGAGAACGAAATTCGACTCCCTCTAGTGTCACTATGCAATGCGCAATTACGCTGCTTATCTAATCATTTGCATATCTGCCCGACATGGGTGGCTGCGGCAGCCGAGTGGTCTAGGTATCGGATCGTGGCTGGCTTTGTCACGAGTTCGAGCTCAGTACCACCAAAGACCGCCGTGTCGGGCAACGATGCACGCTAAATCTGCCAAGAACTGAAATGTCCTCCCGTTGGTGTGGTGTGGTAGTTAGGAGAGGGTTCAGGTTCAGGTGTCGTCCACGTCACTTGACAATGGTTGAAAATTACGTGGTCCGTCGCGAAAAGCCCTCTTTTAGCTGAACAGTGCGACGTTTATATTCACTCATTCTGCCCGACATGGACCTTCCATGTTTCGTTTGTACCCCACAATTATTTCTTGGTGCGCAAATTTTTATGGCAATGAGTGTATGTTGAGATGGAAATTGAGAACTATTTTTAAAGAGGAAGAATATCTGTGTTTTTACGCTTTTCCGATTCTATTGAATCATTCCTTTTACGAGACCAAGCTTTTTGGTTTTCTTTGTGTAATAATCAGAGTCATTCGATACTCTTTGTTATCACCTTGTTAACAATACGTGTAGTCATATTTTATTTATACTTGTAATAATGTGGCATGTCAAAAAACTCATGGTGTGATGAATCTATTCTGCACCAGCATAAAAGTAGCATTGTATGACTCAGTGATTGACTGTATCCTTCTAAACTTTCAAAAGTGTTACATGTATGAGATAAACGTTGTTAACGAAATAGACTACTTTATTTGGGTGCTAAAAATGAAAGCTGCCTTGAGCCTAAAGTTGGACATTAAAAAAGAGAAACCAGAAGATCTCAGCAAAGAAAAGAAATGCGTAAGAACTTTAACAAATGAATTCCTTCGTCGTGGTATATACCAAGTTATCTATTGCAGACTAACAAACACTACAGTACAAACCGACTCAATCCGCCGAAGTTGAAGATGCATAAGTACTTTGAGGAAAAAACAAAAGGAGCATTTATGGGATAAGCAGATGATTACAAATTTGATGCGGGCAACAAAATAAGAAATCTAGAAATAAAAAAACAACTACAGTTTTTTGATGAATTTATTGCCATAGCAAGAGCAATATCGGGAAACTGTCACTCTTTTCCATTATATGTCTAACCTTGGGAACTAATTTATCTTAACATTCAAACACTGAAGGAAAATTTTTTGACCTTTAAAAATTACTAAAATCTTCAGCGTAAGAAATCGTTGCATGAAATTTTATTAATGTTGCGTGAGGAAGAAAACTGTAATTCATTGACAAGATGTCAGGCTGAAAGAATTAACGATTAAGCCATATTATTATAGACTAGTTGCATGGCTCGGGGCGCTGCACAGGCTTTCTCTACTTTTATAAATTTTCCCTTTTCTTTACAAAATCAGCACTTCTAATACTCTTTTTCAAAATGACTTCCACCCCCAGCTCCTCCGCTTAGCCCGGCGTTGCTCGGGAAACAAAAGACTTAAAAAATAATGCTTAAATATTTCTCGCAAAAAGGGGGAAAAACAAAAAACACAATTTAAAAAAAACCCGTAATTTTTAAGATATTTTATATTTGTACAGACTACGAATAGTATCGTTCGATACATGGAAAAAAAGGGGTTTTTTTCGGGCTTTATTTTTAAGTTAATGCCTTCAAACTTCATAAATCGATTGCAAACAACGGTAATTTTTAAACAAAAAACTTTTTAAAAAAATAATGCTTAAATATTTCTCGCAAAAAGGGGGAAAAAACGAAAAACACAATTTTTTAAAAACAGAATTTTCAAGATATTTTATCAATCTTTGTAATGATTACGTATAATATCGTTCTACTCACGGAAAAAAAGATTCCGGAGATTATTTTTATAAATAAAGAAGTTATTAAGTATTTAAATAAAATTTTTGAAAAATCGTAAGAAAAAAAACAGTTTTTGACATTTAATTTTTCAAATGATTGCTTCTAAAAGAGAAAACCATGAACTTTTTTTGTGTCAAACGTTCTTTCGTTAACGCGAAAGTAAATGCAAGCGGAACGATTTAGAAATCATTTTTATAAAAAAGTAACAATTTAAATTATACCTTATCGTGGTGAAGTAAATGATCGTTCTGATTCTGTAATTATTTTAGATCGCGTTTTAAAAACATCTGAAAAAAAAAGTTCCGAGATTTTGAACTTGGCCCCTGGCGGTGAAAAATTTGACTTATTATGCGTTTTAAGGTTTTTAATTAATATATTTTCAACTAGTTGGAATATCGGAAAATAAATGGTAAAAAAGGATTCATCAGATCATTCTTGATCTTTTGGTACATTTGGCGAGTTTCTGCGTCATGCGGTTCGTGAGAAGTAAGACGTACTTACGTTTGTTTACCTACAAATTTTAATTGTGTTGATAAAATAAAACAGAAAAACAAACAATTCTTAGTTTTATATTTTGACTTTCAAGCCATGTAGTGAAAGATTGGTTTATATAGAAGCAAAAGTTCGAGAAAGAATATATTTAATAGAAACAACCAAAGGAAAACAACGCACAGTGGGCAGTTTTCCCGATCTGGCGAACGGAAATTTTTATATATCACCTTAAATTCTTCATAACTATACGTAATGGTCAAACATCATAGTAATTAATAAATATTGGGTATGCTTTTCTGTTTTTTACTAAGAAATAAGGTTAATAGGTTCTTAACTAATTTATGTCAAGTTTGAATCTGATCAAGAATAAATGATTGCTAAGTGGAACTAATTTTTGAACAAGGATCTAAGGATATTAACAAAAGCAGTAATTTGGGAGAATATATGCAAGAAATAGTGTGGCAAGCTACAAAAATTAAATTTTGACAGATTAAACAAACACAATCAAAGATAACATTGTACATATACAATAAAGGATATCGGGTAGTGTTTAAAATGACTCGACACCCTTTGAACACTTTTTTTTCATTTATGTATTTAAAAGCTATATTTGAGCATTTCATATAATGTTTCTATTAAAGAAAATTATACGAGATAAAATTTGCACATATTATTCACACAGTTTTACAAATTTAATTTTTTTTAAAAAAAAAATTGGAAATTTTAAAATTCTACTCTTTTTGTGTGTATTGATTTTCTGACATGAAGTTTTTGTAATATTTCTTAGGATGTTTTAAATACCTTTATGTATTGATTTTACAACACCTTTTAATTAGTTTTGGAGGAAAAAATAATAACATGTTGATATATATGCTAAAATTCAACCAAAAACCTAATTCAATTTTAAAAAAAAAAGAATTCAATTTACATCAAAATGGATCCTTAATTTTGTACATGCATTACATATAAGTCACAGGGAAAAAAGTGGATTTTTTATTGGAAAATAATTGTGGAAGTAGTGTTTTGAATGCGAAAAAACACTAAATGAGAAAAACCGTTTTTAAGTTTATAATTCTGAAAAAATAATCATTATAAGCTTAAATAAACAAAATACCACACTAAAATATTAGCTATATATTTTTCTTAAAAATAATAAAATCTGATATAAATCTTACTTCCCGACAATTACGCATCATTCGAGTTGGAGAAGAACTTTTCATTTCTATGGCACCTCATCATTTTTCCCCTACAAACAAGCATACATTTTTTACAATTTTTCTAAATTTTAATTGCTGTTGATTCTCATATTAATCAAAGTCCGTTGTAGTCCTAACTAAACTAAAAAAACCATTAGTTTTGAGCTTTGGATCTTGCTCATTCGACACATTGAATAAGGCACGCTGAGTAATATCATCTGCCAACGCTGAAAATAAAATTATAACTTTGAGAATTGCAGGAAGTAGCAGCTAAATTTGGTATTAAATTAAATGTTTATATCTACTTTGTGTGTCTTAAGTGTTACTATGATCAATCCGTGTCATTTCCAAATGCTCCAGTCCATTAAACTCAAAAAACCAACCTACATACCTTAGTAGGAGTTACATGGTGTGCTAAATGTTATGTTTTTACAAACCTAATTTACTCAAACCTAATTTGAAAGACACACAAAGCAAAAAATTACTTACCCACTGCATGTATTTTTTTAAAAAAAACCTGCTTAAACCTGCAACATTTTTTTCGGACGAAACGATAGAACTTGAGACTGGAAAATGTGGCTTGGAATTGTTCCTTGTTGAAAGAATAAACCCAATCTAAACCGATGATTGTTGACGCTTTCCTTTCGCGTTCAGACAAAAACTGTTTACCACATGGTTAGGTAACTCAAGAGGATCATAAATTGCGGGTTGTTATTTATTTTCGTGCAATTTCATTTTTAGGGTTTCCGTGCACCAGATCGAGAAAACTGCCCACTGTGTGACGCAGCGAAATATAAATAATTCGTCAAAGAAACAAGGTACTTTAAACTCCGTCATTTGTAACTTCTCATCATGAAGAAAATTAGTGTGATAATATAGGGTTACTATACAGAAAAGTGTGCAGTTGTACAATCAAGGACACTGCGTGTTCCAAAGAAATAACTCCCAAAGTAATGTGCATGTAGTATTTATCAGGTAAAGATTGAATATTTTCAAGTAAAGATGTGTGGAGGGACATGAAATGTAACAGCAAACATTGTAAAAGTACACAATATTTTAGTACTAAAAATTTAACCATCAGCATTGTTAGTTGAGTTCCTCAACTAAAATATAATTTATTGCCTCTGACATGTTTGATAGCAAAGGGCTGATAATAATTGTGTATTACTGATTGATAAAGAACACAAGTTAGTGAAGGTGTTAAAAATAACAGTAAAGTGTAAATATATGTATTGAATTAGTGTATAATTCTGAGTGCTATTTTTATAATAAATCTAATAATAATTCCAAGTTTTGACATAACTAACTTTGTCCTTTAAAATTCTAAACATATGCTTAAAATTAAAGATTACATTGATATTGATTATGTGAATGAATTAAGATGTGAACGTTGTGATAATAGTAAAATAACCAGAAAAACATATTCTAATGCCGACATTTATCTGAATTCTGAAATTCTTGAGTTGTTCCGTGCCGAGACCTGTTTGGTCCGGTTAAAACCGAATCCTATGGTGGTACTAAATCTTTTATGGTAATTGTTACTGTTATTTATGGCGGGTAATATTTCTTAAAATATAAAATATTTGATATATTTTCTCAATTTAAAGCTAAATATGAAAATTTAATGCACAAAAGGGTTTAAATGTTTGACGTTAAGCTACAATTTGAGAATGAGAGACTAGATACTCGACTTCTATTTCGGGAATATTTCATGAAACAATTATTCCATACAATTAGGAAAAAAACAGTAAAGTAGATAAAGAGCAAATTGTATTGTTCTAGAGGACCGTAGACCTTTATTTAACTTCTATTAAATTTTTGGAGTGAAGTAATTACCTCAAGTAGGTATCTAATGTAAAATCACGTAAAGGAAAAGGAAAAATTCCACTAGAAATCTAGATAAGTAATAAACTGAAATTTTTTCTTGAAAGAAAATTAGTTGTATCGCTCATTTTTACACCTCCACAAGAAATTATAAGTAAATCTTCGATTAATATTAGAATATGCTAGCGAAAGAAGAAAATGTGGTTTTTGTGATATTAAAAATAATATAAAAAATTGAAAAAAGATGGGTAAAATTCAATGAATCCTTAAAACGAAGTAGTTACTTGGGTGAAGCGGAAGTCGAAACCTGGAATGTTGTTCCGAAATTTCCACAAGGATATGAGTTTAATGAAAAAACAGAAAAATCATAATCTAATTTAAAAATATGTAATGAATCAGCAGAAATATCAAATAATTGAAATTGAATAATCAATTCGCATGCGGCCAGCAAAAAACAACTTATTTTACTTGTACTGAATAATGATGCTCAGAATCAAATTCAGTTAGATGTATGGAAAGGCTCAAATTTTAAGAGATGTCAGCTCGTTTATAACAGATAACTCGACGAACTTTCATTTTGAGGCAAAAAAATTGTGCCAATTGGCAGAATTATGAATTAGAAATGGAGAATGAATCGGATTTGTTGAATAAAAATTTGGGCTATACAAGCCAGCGAAATAAAAAATTGAAGAAAAGATAATGGGTTTATAATTTAAGACTAGATGTGTTGGGGAAAAAATTCAATGTGAAGCTTGGAGCAACTGGTTTTAATCTAATAAAAATAGAGATTATTTGGAGTATAAATGTAGAATCTTTTAAGTTATAATTTGCACTTGCAGATAAATTAAAAATAAGTTCTTTTTATGTAAAAGTGGCATATTTATATGGTGATTGAAAGGAAAATGTTCATGTGTTACCTGGTTATGAGAAATTAATTGGAGTAAATTTGTAAATTGAAAACGAATATTTATGCTTTGCTACTGTCCAGTAGAATATGATGTATGGAAATAAAGGGAGAATTACAAAGGATTGGAAACAAACAACTAGCTTATGGTAATTGTGAGTTTATTAAAACAGGTAT
This sequence comes from Trichonephila clavipes, assembly GCA_019973935.1. Classification (NCBI taxonomy): domain Eukaryota; kingdom Metazoa; phylum Arthropoda; class Arachnida; order Araneae; family Nephilidae; genus Trichonephila; species Trichonephila clavipes. The sequence goes on from BMAU01019422.1 coordinate 742,439, forward strand.
TGGGAAATATTCTGATATTATGAATTATGTTCACGCTTTAGCTTTTTTATTTTGTTATTGTAATTTCTTTCTCTATTACTTTCCTCAATAACTCTCAACGCTGTACACCGCATTAAAATTAACAGAATTATTTATTTTCTTAGTGTAACCAACACAAGCGCTGTCCGCCGGGCGAAGGACAAAACCTAAAAAAACTATCTCTTCTTAATACAACAAAACCAAGCCCTGCGCTTCGGCTAAAACAAATGAACTTGCATTTCTGAACAGAAACTTCAAACCCGCTCCTCATGTTCGAAAAAAAAATCAGAGAAACTATCTTTTTCTTATTTCAACATTCAATCCAGCACTCAGAGCACATGGATACTATTTTCTTTCTTATTTCTGTTTCAAGGTCAATGCCCTATCTCTCTCTTAGAAAGAACAAACTAATTCCCCACTGTAGCGGATATCTCAATGTCGGTGGCGATTATCGTAAAATCCGGCGTATAACGCGCCCTTTTACCACCAAAAATCAGGTTGAAATTTACAGGGGCGCGTTATACGCCGGATATAAAAATGACACCTTTAAAAATAAATTTAAAAAAAGAGATGAGCATAAAAAAATTTGACTTCTACATATTTCGAAAAGTTGTTTATTTAAAAGAAATGATATTCTTAATCAACTTAAAAGGTTGTAGTGCTAAAAGTATACTATTTTTGCAAAAGCTTCAGAAAAAAACTCGAATAAATAGCTTCAAAACATAACAGCATTGCATAAGCACATTTCAGTTTTCTTCGTAAAAGGGGGTGCGCATTATGCGCCGTACTTTACGGTATGTCGAATAACAGAGCACGATGTGTCTTTTATAATGCCATGGTATATTTTTTTTCTGGTAATTAAGTTTTCGTGTAAAAAAATGCTGAAACTTACTTTCAGAACGTCAATCGTGTATCATTTATCTTTTTAATACAGAACAGCTGTACTTCTACCTTTCGTTACGTCTTTTTTATGTGATTTATTTACAACTATCCAGAGTGAAAATTACCACTCACTTCAAACAAAATTACACAACAAAAAAGACCGTTTGAAAAATAGGGTGCAGCAACCCCTCATAAGTTTTTAGTTTATAAGAAAATAAACTCAAATTTCTTCAAATATATGTGCTAAAGTAAAAACATTTTAATCTCAAAAACTCTAACATGATGAATTGAAATGATATAGAATATTTGAATCAATGTTAAGTCATTTATTATGGTGGTAATTAATGGTAATTAATGGTAATACGTAATGTCGTTTTTTACTTCATTCGTACTTCAGTAACAGTGGAGCCCAGCTATCTCGAGTTAACGGATTCAATAAGTATTTAATATTTTTCTGTGGAAGATATATCAGAGTGTCTTCAATCTTCTTCGTTTTGTCTTAATATTTTTTTAATAATAATTTTTCTTTTGGATGTGTTCACGAGAATCGTATTTATCTATTTGAAAACTATTGCTTAAACCATTATATGCAAAAACTCTAGTTTTAAGATATTTCAAAAACGTGATAAATTAATGTAACATGAATGAAAAACAAGTAATGTAAAAAAACATTTTGTTTAGCCAATTCCTACTTAGACCAACAAAGAAAAATTTTATTTTAGCTACTTTTTATTAAATAGTTACAATAATTATAAATATGTATATACATAGGAAAGAATCACAACATCAAGTGGTAATCAATTTTTATTAATTATCATTAAAGTATCGTATTGCCATCCAAAATGATTGTGTGTATAAAATTTCAGTTCAAATGAATGTTTTTGAACGTGAAAAAAAACCTTTTCAAGTTTTGACACAAGTCGCTAAAATGATAGCTAAGTCGCCAAAAGTGATGCCAACGTGGCTGTGATTGTAATTCTTTAAATAATTATTTTTAATCAATTAATTTTTATTAATTATAATTAAATTATTGTATTGTCATCCAAAATGATAGTGTATATAAAATTTCAGCTCAATTGAGCGCTTTAAAATGTATTTTATTAACGATTGAAAATTCAACCTAGATACATAAATAAATATATATAGAGAGTGAGCTAATAGTTGGAATTGAATGAAAGGAAAAACTGCTGACAATTTTTTATGTGCATTGATATAAAAACTGCAGACCGTTCTTTTTTGGGACATAGGCTAAATACGATATCAAAATCCAGGGTATTATTGGTAATGCAAGAAACAAATAAACACCATGGGAGAAAAAATAAATTGAGTTTGTAATGTTTTTGAGTTTCTATGGCGTGTGGAATAAATTAAAATACTCGTCACGGACACCAACATTATGCCTATCACACACTTTCGTCATTTTTTACATAAAGTAAACACATCTCTTCTGTGTTTCACTAAGCACTGTGAAGGGATGCCCTGGATCAAGTCATACATCTGTGCTAACTCATCCTTCCTTCAGTTTGTTTCTTTGAGGTTTTCGATGTTGATCTTGTTTTCTTATAAAAGCACTATTCTCCGTCGAACATCCGAAAACGAGAGATTCTCCACTGGATTAGCAATTTAAGTTAGCACGCCATGTGTTTAGCACACAAATATCAATGTTCTGGGTGAACGATGATCACCACAATTTCTTTGACCTTTTTCTTTTACGTTATCCGAATACGTTCAGAACCGTGATTTAAAAAAAACGCATAAATGAATAATTTTCATGATATTTAGTATCACTTATATGTATAAAATTGTTTTAAGGTCATTTTGACAAAAAAAAACGAATTTAAATAAAATTTTTTCGCAAAAAATTAACTTAGAATAACCTTTTTTCAAAACGTTCTCCTTTTGACGTGTCACGTGTGGTCACGCATTATCCTGCTGAAATATGGCTTTGCCCAATCCCTGAAGGTATGAAATGGCAGCTGGTTCTAATACCTCGGAGATGTAGCGCTGGCTGTTTAAAGTAACGGCAATGCGTACTAGAAAAGTGTGAGAGCGATATCCAATACCGCCCCCATACCATAATACCCGGTGCAGGACCAGTCTGGCCGTGCATAACGCAGCTGTTAAGCATCCTCTCTCCACGGTGTATCCAGACTCGAATCCGACCATCGTGGTTTTGCAGACAGATGCGTGGCTCGTCAGTAAAGACAACTTCATTCCATTCTGCCGCTCACATCCTTCTTTCATCGCACCATTGGCGGTGGAGACGTCTTTGGTTCTGCGTCAAGGGTAAACCAAGCAATGGATGTCTTGCGGGCAGACCACTCTGCTGTAAACGGCGTCGAATGGTACGCGCAGACACTGACTGATGTGTTACAGACTCAATGTGTTGTGCTACAGTTCGTGATGTGATTGAGTGATCCATGACTGCCATGCGCACAGTTTACCTGTCCTCACGTGAAGTGGGGTAGTGAGGTGGATGAAATCGACCACGTCGGTCCATCGTACCCTCCTGCATCCAACGGTCACATATCCGCATTACAGTTGTTTGGTTTCGTCCGACACGACTACCGATTTCCCTGAAAGATAATCCACAATCTCGGTAGGCTACTATCCTTCCTCTGTCAAACTCGGATACTTGATCGAAAGCTGATCGCTGTTTTCTACGAGACATAAGTGATTGTTTTTTTGAAAAAACCACAAGCAAAACACAATTGCCGAACTTGAAATCTCCAAGCCTGAAATAGCGGTTTGAGGTGGTGCCACAGGCACGCGTAATGTGTGCCTGCGTTGTAATTCTAATCATTTGCATATCTCACCTCCGCTAATGTATGTTGTAAATTCCATGTTATTTGCATGTTTCCTTCAGGGTGTTGCATTTACGGTGGCCAGCAGTGTATAGTAATATGTGGTCAAAATATTTTACTTAAATAATTTTGTATTGTAATAAAATTCTTAAAACAATTTTATATATGTTTTCTAATTTAAGTGACACTAAATATCATAAATATTACCTATTTATAAGCTTTAGCAGAATGACGGTTCGAAAAGTAGTCGGATACTTTATTCCGCCATTGCTTTGACTTATTCCATTATGATGCCAACATACGAATGATATTGTAATATGCGAATGCCCCATTATTGGAACGGATAAAATATTTTGATCTTGCACTTACTTCTGAAATTCTAGAATCAACTGACAGTTACATGGACATCTGTATATTCATAACAAAAACATCTACACAAAAATATTTATCTCAGTCGTTGTATAGCTCTTACCAGCAATCTTACAATGCTGCTGCCATATGCAAAATTAAAAAATGCGCTAATTAATTCAGTTCCAACCGTAAGCTTATCATTGAAAAACTTTTTAATAACTTTTATAGTAGTCAGTTCAAAACCCAAAAGAACCAGTTTATTCAGGTAGAAATAAATAAAAAAACAAGCGTTCCAAAAAAAAGACAACGGTAAATAATGGATTATTAATATTATACAAAACTTTTAGAATTTTTCAATAAATAAAATAACTAGAAATCGATTCATTACACGATAAGTCAGAGGAGAGAATTGGATTTAAACATAAAACATTATCAGTGAAGAATTAGAAATTAAACACTTTCTTTTGATTTTATTTTCTAATATATTTTTCCTTTAATTTAAATGGAGATACACAGAACACAAATTGAAAACTCTAACATTAATATTATATGTAACAATTAGGAAATAATTAATTTTTCCTCCAGTTTTAATTACAAGGGAGGAGCTTGACTCTCTTTACAGTTACAAAAAAGTAATACATTCAAATATACTCGAAAAAGAACATGCTTTGAAGTTAGAAAAATATTTCCGCCGTGAACTTGATTTTAATTTTCAATCATGTATCTTAATTCCTTAATTTATCTTTCAATAAAGTACGTATTCTGAAAACCTTTCCTCTTTAATAAACTCGAGTTTTGAAATATCAATCCTTTCCAAAACAATCTTAATACAATTCCAGATACTAAAATCTCGCAAAGCATTTAAAATAAATCTAAGAACAATATTTGATACTTTTATTATGCGAGAATTAAAATGAATAGAAATTTTCCCCTGTGTTAAATATTCCCCATTTCAATTCCTGAGAGTATTAACTATCCTTAGCTCAAAACAGAACTGTAATTTTATCCACATATTAAAAAGGCTGCTTGTAATCTTTTCAATTCTTGAAATAATTATTAAAATATCTTTATTTCAATACGAGAAATCGCCTTATTCTTCCGGGCTTCAACTAAACCCTTCACTGACAATGACATCCAAACCCAATGGGATTTGGCCTTTTCCAAGTTAAGAGTGCAAAGAAAACACACGTGAATGTTTCCCCCTTAAGGCATACCATGTCTTCACTTCTTTTTCTGCTTCCGCTTTTTGATTTTTATCTGCGCCGTTTCGACTTTTACGATTTATTTTCTTTGCCTTGGTGATTTGGCAGTTGTGATTCTACTGTGAGTCAAGGCAGAGATCACGTTCTCGTCTGGGTGCAGTTTTATCGAGGAAATGAACAAAGGATGGAGGACTGCTCAGCTGTCATGTTGACGTTTCTTTTATGAGTCTAGGGAAAGGAATACCTGTTCGAAAGAGAGCGGCACGATTTGGTATTGGAGAGCGTGTTGCTTTTGAGACAGTGTCTCAATGGCGGCATAAAAGGAAGTATCTATTTTCCTTAATATTTTATTCCATAAAATGTTGTTGGTACATACTGAATGGTTCCTGAAACTAATAACGGCACTGATTAAAAAATAGTGTAGAATTTCGAAATATTTACTATAATTTCTCTGATCATGCTTCTGACACTTAATAAAATTGAAAAGGAACATTATGTGTTTTTGAGCATCTTAGAAAATAACCATTTTGCCATTTTAAAGCACATAAAAGATATTCCTGGTATCACAGGTACTGAATAAGAAATTTTATTACTGCTATAACATAATTCTAATTAAGTTGCTGGTTTTACATCGCACTAACTGGGTGGAAGCTGTAATTTAATGGTTATGATAACGAACTCGAGCGGAGTGTCGTAGGTTCGAGTCTTACTGACACTGAGGACACGCTACGTAGACGGAGTCGATACACGTTCAAACTGTCGAGGTTCATTTTCCTCCTGTTGGTGTGGAGGGGTAGTTCAGAAAAAATGGTTGCCAGCTTAGGACTAATCCTCATCATTTGACCGAGGTTTTAAACTTACAAAGTCCTTTACCACAGACCAGGGATGGCGAACCAGTGGCACACGGGCCATCCATGGCACGCGAAATAATATTTTGGGCACGTCAGCGATCAAAATGGTTTGCGCTTTATTTTAAAATAACAAAGTTTACTATGAAGTATTACGAACAAACTCAAGTGATCACTCGTGGGTTGATGGACAGCACACTCGTTTGCTATTGTCTTGCTATAGTTATGCCGTGGTCTATAATAGCTTAAGATGTAAAATTTGTTAATGCTTAGCAGAGTCAATTTCGTTGACACAACTGTATTTTAAAGTTTATTTGTGTTATATTCACGATTTTCATCTGTTATTTGACAATGCTAGTTCAGCCAAAGAGCAAAAAATGCAAGATAGTAAGTGTAACAGAGAATTTCAAACTTGGTGAATCTAGAATTATGGCATTTTTTGTAAAGGCGACAAAGCGACGTGTGTTTTATATTCTTTAACAGTAGTATGCAGAACATCGTCAGTAAAATGGCATTTTGAAACGTATCACAAATCCTCTTGTCAAAAAATGAACCACAGCAAAACTAATTAGTTGGCTAAAAACCGTTTGGCAGATAATTCGAATTCAGCATGCCTTTTATACTAAAAGTAACAATAAGCACAAGTTTTCCCAGTAAGCACAAGTCAAATTTATTTCACACACGCTCGTCTGTACCTCATTAAGTACTTCTTTAGAAAAAAAATACCACGTTAATCCATAAAGATTCGCCATCCCTGCCATAGACCATGTGTTTCTTTACCTGCGTTAATATAACTCTAGCTCACTCACTCCTATTGCTTAGCATTCGCCATCCTCAACGATCAATTGTTGTACTTTCAAAGATCATTATACAATGTTAACGCCTTTTGCTTGATTACCTCAACATTTCCAACTTTTAATTTGCTGTGATATGGTGTAAATTAAATTTCTGATATTCAAAAGTCGGTAATATTTTTAGTTACAATGGACAAACTTATTTTAAGTATAAGCCTAAAAATGAATGGCCCAAATTATTTTTATTTTAATTGTTGTAAGAACTAAAAACTAGCATGTTCTTCAAGATGTATGTAGATCTATTATGACTAAGCAGATTTTAAATAAACTTTTTTTTATATTTTTAAGTTATTAATGCTTAAATACAAACTAAAATATGTATACATTAGTAATTTTATGTCTATTTACTAAAGACGGTTTCGCGTTGTTTCCAAATGAAAAAGTTTAAATTGATTTTTCTGTATAAATTCTTACAAACATAATGTGAATTCATTACAAAAGTATTCAAACTTCTGCAGAAAATTTCGAACTTATGAACAATTTAATACGCCTTTAAATTAAGCTTTAATCTCTCTCCGGAAATAAAAAGTTTTATGATTTTTTTTAAATATTTGACAGATCAGATGTGAAGCCTGCTTCCGGTTTACAACTGGCTCATCACTGTTTCACGGCATATATAAATAATGGATTAACTAAAAAATAATTTAATTAAACACAAAGAATAACAATATCCGAGATAGCATCTTTATTATTTGCTTTCAGCATATCTCAAAGAGTATATCTGCACCAAGGAAATTGTTTATTTAGTTTGATGAAATGAAGTTAATTAAAACGTAAGGGGGAAACAAAAAGCAAACATTAAAAATAATTTAGCTGAAAAATAAAAAAAATGATGGTAATTTTATAATTTACATTTTATTTTGTTAGGATTACTTCTTCATAAACATATTGAAAAATATTTTTACTTGAAGTTACTACGTAACAGAATTTAGCAATAAGCTCTTAATAAACGTTGTAGGTTATCTTATTAATTTAGTTTTGCTTGCTTCTTTTCTAATCCATGAATATTTTAAAGCGTATTAGAGGTTCTTTTAATAGAAGTGCATGAATTAATTAGGAAAGATTAGAAATAATCTTCCGCAAGTTTGTTTTGTTTTCTTTCACTTTCCTATTTCTACGCTAGTGTTTTTATTCGTCGATGAATTGTGGCAAACTGTTGCGAAACCTTAAAAATAAATGAAACCGAAATTGCATCTCATGATGGGAGAAATACAGATACAGATTATTTTTACTAAGAAAACAGCAGAATTTTTGTTTATTTGTTTATATACCGCTTAAATATGCACGAATGTTTATATATGAAAAAGGTTCTATTCGCGTTTCTTACTAATCCTCTTGAGATATTCTTTTTAACTGTGATATTATAAAATCGCTTTCTGTGGGGGAACCGTAATTTAGGCTAATGCGAGTTGCAATATAAAGTCAAGTGAAGAGAGAGAGAGAGGTGGACGATCGTTGTCAAGCTGATACTGAAGTTAGAGTTATATTAATTGAAGCTTTTGGAGTTTCAATAAGGATAGCCGATGTCCCAAAAGAGAAAGATCTTCAATGCAGTTGAATTAATCGTCGTCAATAAATGTTTGAATTAATATTTATCGATATTTAGTTTAGTAATTAAGCTGACAGATTCCTTCGCCTAAATAATCTCTTGCAATTATCTTGAAAGTGAAATAAAGGTGTTGGGGCTTTACAAAATGTCTTTTTATTCTGTACATCGAAATTCACCAGCGACCTCAAAGTCGCGATATATATATTCATATGATTAATATATACACGTTTATATATATATATATATATATATATATATATATATATATATATATATATATATATATGGCATGCAGCCAAAAGCAACGCAGTCTTCGCGCGCAGGCGCATTGAATCGAAACTGAAACTGTCGAATTAGTGGAAGAGAAACAAAAACTCTTGGACATTAGAGAGAGAAAAGGAGAACGCGAGAGGTGCGCGAGCAGGCGTTACCTTCTATATATCATCGTCAAACTTATCTGTAAAAAACTACCTTTCTAATTAATTTTTGTTTAATGTTAAATAAACCATAAGAAAGAGAAACGTATTGGACCCCTTGTTGTCTCCCACAAATTATGGGGGCTCGGCCGCGGATCGATAAAATTTCGATTTTGAACCAAAGTCTGGACAATGAACAACAGCGTCCGTGAAGGAGACGCTCCGCCATTTTTCGAAAACTTCGTTCAACCTGTGTAGAGGTTTGAACTCAGCATGAAAATTCCGCCTGTGTAGAGGCGATTAAAAAAAAATTTCGATTTTGATCAAAATTTGGAACGTGAAAAAAAAAAGCCGTCCGTGGAGGAGACGCGCCGCCATTTTTCGGAAACTTCGTTCAACCTGTGTAGAGGTTGAATTTTTCAACGAACCATCGACAAATATTCCGCCTGTGTAGAGGTTGGAAAACCCATCGACGAAAATTCCGCCTGTGTAGAGGTTGGAACAATTTCATCTAACGATATAACCTGCGAAGAGGTGAAATCAGTGGAATCAACGTTTTTATTGGATACATCGTACGTGCGAGCAACAAGGGAGCCAGAAAAAAAAAGGTAGGATCTTTCTAAATTTTTCTAAAATGTATAAAAACGCTCTTAAAGAGGATCTCATAAGAGTTGTTGAGAAGCTAGACGGTACTGTAGAGAGTACTGACACTATAGTTAAACTAAAGACTAAAATTGAGAACAGTAGTACATTTGAAAGTGATCCAGATTTCGTTAAAACTTTAATTCAAAACTGTATAGATGAGAGAGTATCGCAAAACGAAAGAGAGGTAACTTCAGAACAAAAAATTGAGCTCGCGAAACTTCAGTTAGCAAAATTAGAAAAAGAAATCGAACTACAATTGGCTAAAAATAAAGCATTAAGTTTAAATCCTGCAGCTAAAGTCGAAGAAAAACAGTTCGAAACTAACATAGAAAATATGATAAAAAGTATAAAAACTTTATCTCTTCCTGTTCCCACCAGATCTGAAAATTTTAATCTACTCTTCCAATCATTAGAACGCGCATTTTTAACCAAGAAAATAAATGACGAATATAAATCTGAAATTTTAATAAATCTTCTGGGCGAAAGAGCTCATAACGTCTTACTGTATATTAAAGAAGAGGAATTAAATGACTATGAAAAACTAAAATCTTTAGTACTCAGAGAATTCCAATTAACCCCTCGCGAGTGTTTAAACTCATTTAAAAATGCTGTAAAATCATCAGGCGAGACATACATCCAATTTGCTGCAAGATTGACGGCAAACTTCCAATATTATTGTTCGTTAAGAAAAGTTAATTCCTTTGAATCTCTATGTGATCTTATAAGTTCTGATAAATTATTTGAAACTTTAAATAAGGAAACTGCAACTCATATTGGCATTCGAGAAGCAGAATATTGGTTTAGGCCTATTGATTTAGCTAAAGAGTGTGATATTTATATTTCATCTAGAAGCAGATCACATAAAGAAATTCCTATTACTTATGGATATACCCAAGACCCCTTTAAAAATAGATCACAAAACTTTAAACCAAAGGTTAAAGAGAACTATCCCCAATATCATGAAAGAGAAAATAAAAATTGCTATATATGCGGTGATTCATCTCATTGCGCAAGAGACTGTGAGTAGCGTTTTAAACCTAAAAGAATCTAATGATCACATCCATAATAAAATAAACGTGAATACTTTGAAAATCGAGAGCGAAAAACAAAATAGCGATGAATGCGCAAATCTTCAATACGTAAACATTTTTGTGGAAAATCAGCCCGTAACAGCATTGATTGATTCAGGTTGCCAGATCCCAGTTTTAAATTCCTCACTAATTAGAGTACAAACACCTTCCGAAGAGATCATAACATTAAGTTCATGTTTTGGCGAACAGCGTATGGTAGAAGTTAAACCCATAAATATTTCTCTTAATCAACACTCTCCTAGCTTAAGTGTTGGAACGGCAATATCACCGACCTTGACCGAAGAATTTATTATACATCCCAGTGTATATTCTGAAATAGAGAAACTAGGCCACGCAAAGAGCGATGTTTTATTGAATGAAAGTGAATCCTCTTTAGGTGCTCATGCTTATGCTTATTCTAGTGCTATTTCTTTTCCAAATGTTTCTGTTTCAAATGTGATAGAAAACTCTAGTTATGATTTGCCATATGTTAAGAACTTTAATACTAGAAATGATTCGAGTTCTCTAATTAAGGATTATAAATGTAATAAAATTAAGATTACTAAGTTAAAATTGAGTATTGTAAGAGAAAAATGTTCTGATATAGTATTGTGTAAGAAAGCCAATGGTGCCATGAAAACGAGTTCCGTGGAATTTATCTCCCGCTCACCTAACCCTTTACCTATGAAGAGTGAACATCGACGGTTTGTGTTGCTCCGGAAAATTTTTGAGCCTTGGCAGTGGAAGCGAAGGAAAAAGAGAAATCGTTTTGAACAGACGTCCAGAACTCTACAGAGGAAAATATCGATGCGTTCAACCAAAGATCAACTTGTTAAAAAAAAAAAAAAAACGTTCTTATGCCTGTGAAACAATGTGTTTTCCTGTGGAACCTTCTGGATGTCGAAGAAGTGCCTTCACATGATGGAGAAACTGTCTAGTTCAACAAAATTTTGATATGTTTAATCTCTATATATTTGTCGTATAGTCCTTGTCTGTTCCGTTTTTTCTGTATGTTTCAGATTCTCCTCTGGTCTCCATGGAAATACCGCTGCGGACAGCGTACAGTCAGAATGGCCGTTATGGCATGCAGCTAAAAGCAACGCAGTCTTCGCGCGCAGGCGCATTGAATCGAAACTGAAACTGTCGAATTAGTGGAAGAGAAACAAAAACTCTTGGACATTAGAGAGAGAAAAGGAGAACGCGAGAGGTGCGCGAGCAGGCGTTACCTTCTATATATCATCGTCAAACTTATCTGTAAAAAACTACCTTTTAATTAATTTTTGTTTAATGTTAAATAAACCATAAGAAAGAGAAACGTTTTGGACCCCTTGTTGTCTCCCATATATATATATATATATATATATATATATATATATATATATATATATATATATATATATATATATATACTGGTGTGCAAAAATTAAGGACGAAGTCGAAAAATTAGCATATCAGCTGAACGAAGAGGCATAGCGGATAGAAAGACCAAACAAGAGATTAAGTAAGGTGATGTACGGTAGCACATGCGCAGATATGCAGGTAGACGTAATGGGAGAGTGTCTGTGTAGTATAAAGCATGTTGTCGGTGTAAGATCAGTATTTCTGGCAAAGCGATTGCACGCCGTATAGCAGTAAAAATCACACCGAGTTGCTTCCTCAGCGAGAAATGGCGAATAATCAATCTGTTATACGACATCTGGATGCTTTTACCAGAGGTCGAATCTTTGGGAAGTTGGAGGAAGGCCGCAGTGTGACAAGTGTGGCTGCAGAGTTTGGAATTGCTCACAGCATCGTTTCACGACTTTGGAGACAATTTAAAACTACAGGAACAGCTATCCGGGGATTCAGTAGTGGTCGTTCACGAAGAGCCACACCCGCAGATGACTGGTACATTGTCTTACAGACCAGAAGAAACAGGCGGCTGACAGCGGGAGAAATCGCTAGACACACAACATAGGCGACTGGACGACCGATATCGCGTTTTACCGTGGCCAGAAGACTGCACGGTGGTGGTCTGTTTGCACGACGCACTGTACGGTATGTACCTTTAACGCCTGCCCATCGGAGAAGGCGTTCTCTGTGGTGCCGGGAACACCGGAATTGGAGAGACAATGAATGGGGACGAGTACTCCTTACAGATGAGAGCAGATTCAGTTTGAGTAGCGATTCTCATCGCATACTCATCTGGAGAGAGTGGGGAAGCCGCAATCATCCCTCGAACATCATTGAAAGGGACAGGTATGGAGGTCGCGGTGTTTTCGTTTGGGGAGGCATCATGCTTGGTAGTCGTACAGACCTTCACATCTTCGACGCAGGTTCAGTCAACGGGACCCGTTATTGTAACGAGATTCTTCTTCCATATGTGCGTCTTTTTAGAGGCGCTATGGGTCTGCAGTTCCTTTTCATGGACGACAATGCACCGTGTCATCACACAGTAGCTGCCAAACAGCTCTTAGAGAGTGAGGATATTGAACGTATGGATTGGCCGGCACGATCTCCGGATCTCAATCCCATCGAGCATGTACGGGATTTTCTAGGCAGACGCTTGGCAGCTCGTACCTTACCACCAGTAACAATTTGGGAGCTTTGATTGGCGCTGCAAGACGAATGGGCAGCAATGCCTCAACAACTCATTGACACCCTCATGCTCAGCATGGGCAGACGCTGTGAAACCTGCCTAGCAGTCAGGGGAGATCATATCCCCTATTAAAGACTGGATGTTTCTTGCTGGACACCCATCACAGGGATGTTTCGGCCTTCAGTCGCATTGCGCTCCATGCTACGTTTTCAATCAAGCTTCTTTTTATCCCTCTGATTTCTCTTTTAGTAAGTGTTGCTTATATTGCACATGTCCTTACGTATTGGGGATCTTACGGTATTAAATGTGTTTATTTGGAAAGCTTTCGTACAAAGTGATATTGAAAAAACCGTGTCGTCCTTAATTTTTGCACACCAGTATATATATATACAAGTATATATACATACCATCTGCTGCAAAGCATTATCTATGTGATCATTCAAAAGAAATAGAGTAACTGTGAAACCAAATGTATGTAACGTAAGAGGTAATGATTATATTTTCGACTCCAGTAAGACATGGGGAGTATATGCTCGACGCATACTGAATGTGCCGTAGGAATACTAATACAGAATTGACCTTTTTACTGTACTATATTTTGATAGAGATACTCCGAGGAATGTTCTAATGGGAACAGTTGAGAAATTTGAGAATATCCGAATAGTAGGCCATAAAATACGTGAATTGGTTAACACATTTCCCCCAGAGCAATATGGTAGTTTTTCGTTGACAAAAATAAATCAAGGAACGAAAAGTTAACTTTCACAGAGTCTCTAAGGAGCTCTAATAATCGCAAGACTCGCATATACATAATAACAGAAACCTTCGCATCAACAATGTTGCTAGCATTGATTCGACACCATCTTTTTGGCATTCAGTAATATCTGGGAAAGCCATTTGAAGAGGATTGGCCAATGCAGGGGTCGACGTCCATTAAGACACATACTATCAACCCCGTAATGGCCTATCCCCAGGGGATGCTTCCTCATCATCTAATCGACCTAAATCTGTTGGAAGGAAAGATGGATGACCTAGACTAACCATGGCAGATCTAATTTTTATTATCAAAGATAATATTACAGAACAAGCAATCTATAAAGGGAACCTTTGGAATCATATAAAGGTAGCGACAACATTTTGTGATTAAGTGTACGAAATCCGATTAGATTATATTTTAATCAATTCTATCTTAATACTATTAAATTTACTAATTTATTCTAGTAGATAAAATCCACCTTTAATCACGTGGCGTAATTCTAATTTTTACCGTATTATCACAGTTTTCAGCGACTCCACTCCTCCTTCTAATCTATGATTATTAAACTTTAACTATATGCACACTAGCTAATTTGCTCCTCATGGTTTCTTGAAGGATGGCTGTAAAATAACGCGATTGCTGTCCCAAAGATTCCCCAAGAGGATTATTATTTGAAAATCACGTAAAGCCCCGTCACATGCCTACACCATAGAAAACTTTAAACAAAGATTTGCCAATCTCAGTCAAGTAGAAGAGTGACCTATTATAATTATGTAATCTTCATTATGAATCCCACCAGTCCAATACAGGATGTCTAATTTGGCATCTGTTAGCTAGCAGTAGAGGGCCGTTTTAGATGTGATAGCGTAAGGTTGAGGAAAAGAAAAATTTGCATGGATGGTTTCTTATTTGGAAGTCGCATTGTATCTCGGTTGATTATGTAAAGATCGTGTTTAACGAGAACAGACATGCGCATGTGCAATATTACACGAACAAAAGAGTGACATTTCAATATTATTAATATGAATTCAGTTTTCTGTAAGCACCATAATTGATATATCGTTGTTTGGGAAAATCGGGAAGAACAGTTATTTCCAGAGAACATTCAGGATTTTCGATCGTCATCCAAAACTGTAACCTAATGATTTACAGGTATTGGTTACACGTCCCAGTAAACTCTTTGCATTGTTGGACGCAATCGCTACATTTCCGAAGTGTTTAGGACCGAGACCGTACCTTCAAGATATCCGTTTATTGCGCTTGATACTGAATTATGCATGCTCGTTACTCAAAAACACATTTTTAAGTTTAAATATACCTTCGAAACATGAGTTCTGCATTGTATTAAATAAAAAACTGATAATTGCTTTCCTTCCATGTGTAACATTTTAAATATCAAGTTAATGGAAAATCGCTTTAATGAAGGTCTTTGTTTTAATAATTATTGAGTCAAACAAGAGGTTTTAACTAAGAAACCTTCAATGGAATTAATTTTCAAACATCGCACTGACTAATTCGACGTTTTAATCTGAAGTAATACAAATATCCGTTAAAAATACGACTCATGTATTTCTTTAAAATCAATGTTATATTTACTGTATTGAGTTGGATGTCTCAACTGTGGGGACATATTCTTCTTCTCTTTTATTTACCACTTATTACTTAATATAAGCTTATCCGTGCATAAGGAGCTTTTCTTTTTTTTTTTTTTTTTGTCTCTCAGAAATTTATCCGTTTAAAAACTGTATATAAGTTGAATTGAGGAAAATAAAAGTCATATGATTGATTTTTTAACATGTCATCATAAGGGCGAAAATATGGCTAAGCGGGTAGGATGTGTGGAGCATTTTCAAATTAAATTGTTGTAAATAAATCGCTAACGGCAATACTTTTATTTCTGGTAACCCTATCTGAAACTAACACATGTGTACTTTTCATTTCTTCTGTGCCAATTCTTTCATGAGAAATGAGCGCGAAGAGAAATCAGTATACAGCAAGTGATCGTCGACCTAAATTTCATGCTCTCGAAGAAAACTTTGAAGCATGTTTATCACAAACATTCGGACATTCCAATAAATAAATGGGGCTTTACAAATTATTCGTAAACTCGGATTCTGACACTGTCTCCGATAAATTGTTGCACATTTCTTCTTCTTTTATAAAAAGTTACTTGCTAAACACCAAACAGTTAAAAGATTAAGATAGACTTCGAATAGCTAATGGAAAGTGTAAAAAAAAGGCACTTTTTTTTCTTTCCTAGATACCGCTTCTTCCGAGACTGCCGGATCCACATGTAAGTCAACCCTCATACTTCCACTTTAAAGTTTTTCCAAAATTCTCGGCTTATAAACAAAAAAATATGGTATACTGTTTTATTTATTTCATACTCGTAAAGTTTCACGATAAAGTAATATTTTACTTAAGATCCCATTAACTAGAGCAACGTTTCTCAAACTGTGGGACGCGCCCCCCCTTACAGGGCGTGATAACTCTGCAAGGGGGGCACGAGCACATTGAAAAATCGAAAACTAAAGATTATTTTAGAAGATTTTTAATTTAATGAAAGTGAACAAAATACATTCTGACATAATAAAAAATAAAACTAAGATTTGCACTGATATAATACACTTATAAATGTATCAGTACTGTTCAATTTATTTCATAATTAATTTAACAATACCAAATTAAGAACAAGTTTAATAATTATTAGTGACCCCCCCCCCTCCAAGGACTTGTCATACATAAAATTATATACAAAATAACACTTACCTTGATAATGTGTACGGTTTATAATTAATCCATTAAAAGTCGATTAAAAGTTACACATTTCTCTCCCCATTGCCCCCTTCTCCACGTAGGCAAAAGTATTCGATGTATTGGTGGAGAAGGAATAAATAAATAAATCCTCTGTGTGAAATAAGTAAATCCTTCGTAATCACTGTCAATGTCCATTCATTGCATTCCAAAGCCTTCGGAATAATTTTATGGATTGCAGTGCTCAGAAAAGATCATACTTCGGATAGACGTATATATACGTCCACGGCAGTTAGCTTTAGTATTTAAGTATAATATTATTGAATTAAATACATTGTTATTTGTATCGGGTGGCGAGGAAAATTATGGTTAAATATTAGGTCACAAATATTGAAAGTTTGAGAAGCACTGAACTAGAGGAAAATATTAACAATAAAAAAATATTTTCTGAAAAATGTCCAAATTTTTCGAAATTTCCGATTTCTACACGGACGTAAAAACTGGGCAAAGCTCACTATTAATTATTATTAATAGATTTTAAAACAGATATTTACTATTTTGTGTGTAATCAATCGTTTCACATCGATGACATATTTTCACATATATTAAATTTAGATAATGAAAGTATTTTTTCCTGGAGAAAATTTAAGAAAATTGATTTAGGTATGAATACAATATACAACATCAACACAATTAACTTATCTTTAAAAACACCCATTATAATTCAAAATGCATATTCACTCTAATGTGGCACCGTTAGTTTGTTTTGTTATATAAAGTTGAGTATAGAACGTCAAAAAGCTGTGAAATATAATGAAATGCATTAGTGAAACGTGCTACTGCCCTTATGTTAGTAAATGATTGATGACGGCAAAAACTCTGCAACAGGGCACTTAGAATAAGTAAAACAGAAAATGTATCTCGGTGAAGTGCCGAGAGAGTTCGTTTTCAAGAGTAGATTTTGTTTATTTTCATACTTTTGCTTCATATTTTTTACGCCTAAGGGCGACATCCGTTACATAGGGTATCTCTTTATCATCAACCTATCACAGGGAAGAATGAAGTTGATATATCACTTTTCTCAATACTCTCAGTAAAGTGCTTCAGAGCTTACACATATATGAAAAAAGTAGATAATGGCGTGAAGCTAACGTTTGGATAAACAGGAAAAAAATATGTGTGTAGTTTAGATAATTATATTAAGTGAAAGTAATAACTAAATATTAATGATGTTATGTTGCTTGAAATGCTTTCTGTTGTATAAAGACTTCTCATGATAATATTTAAAGAAAGAGAAATATTCATTGGTAGTATTGGGAATGTAAATGCTATTATATTATAATAAAAACTTATTTTTTAGAAAAAAAACACTTCTATTTTTTATTTAATATTAAAATTCGTGTCCAATTCTATTTGTTTTACATGACATTTTTAAAATACTGATGGTTGAATTTTAAAATCGAATCAGTTGTTTCTGAACTATATGATGTTGGATTTTTTTTTTTAAAAAAAGTGCTTTGTTTGTAGCTTTTCCATTTTTGAAGTGGTTTAATTTATTTTCTGAATATTTAATATAAGCACAGTACATTGTAACGTCTCTTCTCCAAACATCAACATCTAGCCGGCTTCTTTGTGGACCCGACACCCACACGTGCATCTTGTACCTGCAACGCAACCCCTTTTTGACCCCCGAGGAATCTAGCTCGTCGACCGGAAGATGAGGGGAGAGATGCTTTGAACTTGCACGGTAACCAACCAATCCTCCTCTCACAAAATATTGGACTCTAACAATCTATAATTAAATTTAATAACTTTAATGTATCATTTAGTAAATAATTTTCAATAGTTGTGACGTAAATAAATTCCATATTTTAATTAACCAAGAATACGCTACCGTTATTCTTTCAAACGTTACAGCTTAGAGATTTGGTGGCAGCGCTTTGGGATAAAAAGTTAGCATTCAGGACCCGTGAGAGGAGGAAATTTTGGGTTTTTACGGACGGACCGCAACGCAGGGAGAGAAAAAGACATCTTCGGAAGCCGTGCTGCAATTGAATTCAGCTTAGGAGAAGGAGAGCGTCCTGCTCAAAGAAGATCAAACTGATCTATAGTGTTTACGGCCACAGTGTCCGAAGGAATAGCGATTTTCGGAAGCCGTGCTGCGATTGAATTCAGCTTTGGAGAAAAAGAGCGTCTTGCTCAAAGAAGATCAAACTGATCTATAGTGTTAACGGTGAGAGTGTCCGAAGGGAAAGCAATTTTCAGAAGCCGTGCTGCGATTGAATTCATCTTTGAAGCCGTGCCACGAGTGAATTCATGGCTGGTCAAACTGACCACACTTATTGTTAAGGGTGAAAGATTCAAGATTGGTCAAAAGGACCATTGTTCATACGGAAGAGTTTAAAACCACTAGTGCCATATTACTGCACGTAATTTGCTTCTGACAGCAAACTGAGTACTTCAAATGGGTGAGTACTGTTATATTTTTGAGTTGCAAACTGCATATTGTATCAGGAATTTTGGTTAAAATGTTCTTACAAATTTTGAAATACTTAGTCTTTTTTCTTGCATGGGAACAGTGTTATTTTGTTTCTAGAGAATTGTAATTGTATTTTTCAAGCATTGTGTGCAATTTTAGCTTAAGATTTATTGTGTTTTAAGTCTCTTGAATGATTTTGATTATTTTTAGTGTTAAGTTTTTTTTCTTTGTGTATTTCTGTGTATGCATGGGACCAGTGTTATTGTATTAATAGAGAATAGTAACAATAGTGCAAAATTTAGCGTGACATTTATTTGATATTGTTTAAAAAATGGCTTTCCTTGGTAAAGGGAAAAAGCAAGACATGTTGCAACTTGCTGAGGAATTAGGAATAAATGCCACTTTAAATATGACTGTCCCTAGCATAAAATTGCAATCACTAACAGTGAAGGTTATGAAGAGGAATTTGTTAAAAATCTGTATGAGACTATCATTGCAAACGGAAAAAAGATTGGAGGAGTTAGAAAGGGCTGAAAAAATGAGATTGGAAGAGTTAGAAAGGGCTGAAAAAATGAGATTGGAAGAGTTAGAAAGGGCTGAAAAAATAAGATTGGAAGAGTTAGAAAGGGATGAAAAATAAGATTGGAGGAATTAGTAAAGGAGCAGGCATTAAAAGAGAAAGAATTACAGCTGAAATTTGATTTAGAAAGGTTTAAAATAGAATCCGGATTTAGGGTAAACGATGAATCAAACGATTCTACAAATGCATGTTCTGTAACCTCTAATTTAAACTTAAAAAATTGATCCCAGATTTCGATCCTAAGCAGTCAGATATTAGTTTATATCTAGTGATCTTTGAACGCCAGGCTAAAAGGGCGTCAATAGAAAAGAAAGAGTGGGTGGGGCAATTATTGGGTTTGTTACCCCTAGAGATCGTGCAATTTATTGCTCGTGAACCGGAGGAACAAGCCGAAAATTACGATTATGTAAAGAAATTATTACTTAAAAGATTCAAGCTAAGTCCGGAGGTCTTTCGGCAAAAATTTGTCCAACACCAGAAAAAAATCCGATAGCACCTGGAAGGATTTCACTTTTGAAATTACGAATTATCTAGATGAGTGGCTGATTGGCTTAGAAATAAATACCTTTCAAGATAAAGATCTAATGGTGGTAGATCAATTAAAAAAACGCTCCAATGCTAGTATGAAAGATAATTTTTCAGATAATTGGGCAAACCTTAAATCAGCTACTCAAATAGCAGAACTCTTTGATAATTATGAGGACGTCCGAAAGGTAAATTCGAAACCCATGGATAGGTGAGGCAGAAATGATAAAATTTTGACATAATCAGGGGTCAAGGAAAAAGAAAATAGATTTGGGAAAACTTCCCCCAGATTAGGAGCTTCTGTTCCGGAGAGTACTAGAGAGAGAATTTTAAAAAACGCGTGATGCAAACATGTTGTCATTGCAATATGCTCGGACATATAAAAGCCGTTTGCCCTAAATTAATAAAAAACAAAACGACGGAAACTCTCAATAATATTGAAGGAAATGAAAACCTGGATTTTCTTAATTCATATACAACAAAGGGCTCTGTGAATGGTCACGAGATGGACATTCTTAGAGATACGGGAGCGACAATAGATTTAGTATGTGCAAAATACATAACTCCTTCTTCTTTCTCTGGTGAAAATGTTTGGGTAAAACAACCGTTAAGCCCAGAATTAGTGTTTACCTTTGGCAGTCGTGGAAATTTCCGGAAATTTTGGAACGGTGCAAACTAAGGCAGCGGTTTGTGGAAATCACTTAAATCAACACGGTCGATATTTGCTTGGAAATAAAACGGCCGAGCTAATAAAAGGAAATTTAGGCTATAATTTCCTGCCAGTCGAAATATTGAATGCTGTCTAAACAAGGTCTCAAGTCAAAGCGGCTAGAGAAGAAAGGGGAATAGATAGTGGTGATGCTAAAAAAGGGCAAGATGAGGTTATAATTGTTTCTTCGGATGCAGAGGACGAAATTCTAATACCTGCACTCCAGGAATATGTTCCGGAATTAGCGCTGCT
The DNA here is from genome assembly GCA_019973935.1 of Trichonephila clavipes. Lineage (NCBI taxonomy): Eukaryota > Metazoa > Arthropoda > Arachnida > Araneae > Nephilidae > Trichonephila > Trichonephila clavipes. The sequence continues at coordinate 763,712 of BMAU01019422.1, forward strand.
AAGGGTTACGCGAGAAAATTTAATGAATGCTCAAAAAAATAGCGAGGAGATTAAATCCTTATACGGACAGGCAGCCAGTCAAGTGCAGGTTACCAATCAGGTTTATTCGCTAGAGAAGGAATTATTGGTCAAAAATCGTGAAGATAAGTTAGGTAACGTGGTGAAGTTAATAGTATGCCGGAAGAGTTGCGGGACCCCATTAAATCCTTGTGTCATGAGGGAACATCGGCACACCTGGGAATTACGAAATCCAAAGACAAATTAAACCGATATTTTTACTGGCCGAATTGCTATAGAGATATGGAACAGTTTGTAAAAACTTGCGATCAGTGTCAGAGGGCTGGGAAACCCAATGTTACAAAGAAAGCTCCACTAAAATTAGTCCCTGTTATTCAGGAGGTTTTTACTAAGCTAAATATTGATGCATGTGGGCCTCTCCCGATCACATTTAAAGGGAACCGATATCTTATCACGGCCATTTGCATGTCATCAAAATTCCCTGAAGCTATTCCGGTGTCTGATATTAGTTCCGTTAGTGTCACAGATGCGCTGTTAAACATCTTTAGTCGGATGGGGTTTCCCCGTAAAAACAATGTGACCAGGGTACTTCTTTTTTACTAGTGCCTGACTACCGAGTTTTTAAAATATTCGGAATACTTGTCAGGCATAGTTCTGTGTATCATCCACAGAGTAACCCTGTTGAGCGATTTTATCGAACGTTAAAACGACTCTTACGAGTCTTATGTTTAGATGCAGGCTCCGAATGGGACAAACATCTTCCGTCAATTCTTTTAGCGTTACGAACTGTATCTCACGAAAGTACAGGGTATACACCGTCAGAGTTGGTGTATGGGAAAAATTTGTGAACCCCAGAGACGTTAGTAATGGAACATTGGATGGAACCGGAAGAAGAAAGTGATCTCGTCACTGAATATATGTTTAAGTTAATAAATAGATTAAAAAGATGTCAAGAAGTAGCTATAAATAAAATGGAGGAAATGCAAGTTAAGCGGAAAACTTGGTATGATAAAAACGCAGTAAAACGTGAATTTAAGGATGGGGATTTAGTCCTAGTGTTAGCTACATCCCGAACAAATAAATTAGCAGTGCAGTGGATAGGTCCTGGGACAATTTTAAATAAAATTTCGGAAACGAACTATTTAGTCGAAATCCCCTGCAGAGGCGAAACATCTCCAATCTATCATATAAATATGCTAAAACCATATTACAAAAGGCCAGAACACGTTAACGTAATTATTAATGATGAAACACAAAACTCTCTCGCAGACCAGGAATTAGAAATCCCATACTTAGAAAGCAATTCTCTCGTTTATGATTTCGAGGACGTAATCCAGGCTAGCGAGTTGAACAAACACCTTCACGACAAACAAATGGATAGACTGCGAAAATTATTAAATGAATACTCTAAATGTTTTTCAAACAATCCCGGTTTAACTAATCTGGTTGAACACGAAATCCAGTTAGTTAGCGATCAACCAGTTAGGACGAAGCCCTATCGAATGTCGCACCGACAAAATGAAATCTTAAAAGACGAAATTAACCGAATGTTAAAATTAGGAATCATTGAGGTAGGAGAATCGGATTACATGTCCCCTAAGATTTTAGTTGAGGTAGCTGGGAAAGAACCTCGTCCATGTATAGATTACAGAAAATTAAACGGGATCATTAGAACGGAATATTTTTCCTCTTCCGAATATCGAAGAACGTGTAGAAAAAGTATCGGCGGCTAAATTTATTACCGTCTTAGACCTATCTAAGGGATATTGGCAAATACCTTTGAGTAAAAATGCACAGCGATACGCAGCCTTCTGTACTAGCTTTGGTACATACAGACCCCTACGGATGAGTTTCGGATTAAAGAATGCTCCATATTTCTTTAGTAAACTCATGGCTGAATTACTTAACGGACTAGAGGATTTCGTTGTCCCGTATCTAGACTATATCGCAATTTTCTCAGATACTTGGGAGTCACACATTAAACATATGGAAACGGTTCTGCAGAGAATAAAGAGAGCTAAGTTAACGATAAAGCCTTCAAAGTGTAAGTTTGCGCAACAAAATGTCAAATTTTTGGGTCACATTGTTGGTCAGGATTTTCGCACTTTTCCGAGATCAAAGTTCAGGCTGTTCTAGAGTTCTCTACCCCCTCGCACGAAAACCCAAATACTTGCTTTCTTAGGTCTAGTGGGTTATTACCAAAAATATATAAATCTGTTCTCGGTAATCGCTGCTCCGTTGACGGACGCGTTGAAGGGAAGAGCAAAGAAGCGAGAAATTAAGTGGACGACCGAGGGTGAAGGCATTTCGAGAACAAAAGGGGAAACAAACTGATAAGCCCGTCTTGTACGCGCCAAATTTTGAACGAGAATTCATTCTTCAAACGGACGCTTCAAACGCAGGTATGGGAGCAGTTTTAACTCAATTAAATGAACAAGGTGAGGAGCATTCAATCCTTTACCTGAGTAAGAAATTTTCAGAGGTTGAGAAGCGTTATTGTACGACAGAGAAGGAATGTGCTAGTATTGTTTTCGCAATTAAAAGGTTACATTATTACTTAGATGGAAATTCATTTTTAGTTATGACCGATCACAACCCGTTGGTGTGGTTGAATAGAAACGTTAGTTCTAACCCTAGATTGATGCGATGGGCTTTGGCTTTGCAACCATATAATTTTAGAATTGTACATCGGTCGGGTAAAAGTCACAAAAATGCAGATAGTCTTAGCAGATTGTTGATAGATAATTAGGACTTGTTAACAATGTTCTCTTGCTCATGAATAATAATTGTTGCTTATGCTTTTAGTTAAAGATTAATAATTGTATTAATTTTATTTATTTACTAGTACTGCATATCATATCGAATGGAGATGCGTGTCAAAAGATAAAGCCATGAAAAGCAAATGTATTAATATGCTTAATTTTGTGCATAGGATTTTAAAATATACATGAGTATTTAGTTTACGCAAGAGGCATATTGTGAAAAATATTGTGTGTGTAAGGTTGTACACTTCGCATATCATATCAACATGTCGTTAGTATAATTTTTATTAAGTATTGTGGCGAAGAATATTTTATGTTTAAGGCAGTGTTTCTCAAACTGTGGGGCGCGAGCATATCGAAAATAAAAGATTAAAAAATTATTTACTAGAATGAAGTAAAACAAAATACTTTCTGACATAATAAAAAATACACATTTACACTGATATAATTTATATATCATCTGCGATATTACGTCATCAAAAAATAAAAGCTTCTACTTCAAAACGTCATTAGCTATCTTTGATTCTATAGCCACATAAAAACATTTTATTTGATTTGCTGTAATAGCATGATGAGATATTTTTTATTACGTTTTCTTTTCAAACTTAAAATGCTACTCTTTCAGAGAAAAAAAAAAAAACTAAACCCAGACCCATAATCAAAAGAAAAATTAGAAAGATAAAAAAAATTCATCACCGTTACATTACATTTTTGTAAACATTGTCGCTTTCTTGGCTTTACTCTCCTTACAATTCAGCGATTATATCAATAATGTTTTTTTTCTTAAATAAACTCGTGCAAAGAGCGGGTACTTGAGCCGATATACTTTTAATGTATCAGTGCTGCACAGAGTATTTTATAACTAATTAATTAATACTAAATTAAGAACAAGTTTAATAAGTATTAGCTTTCAAAGGAATTATTAGTTTCTCAAATGAATGCTTATGATTAGAAATTGACCCTCTGAGTTATTTTTCAAAAAAAGCTGACATCTATATTTTGTCTTCTAATCAGCCACCGCATTTTGCAATATGTTCCAATTTAAAAATTAGAGATAGGAAAAATAACATAGTAATTATCCTATTACTTAATTTTTTTGCTTAAAAGTAACATATACAAAATTTAATACTTATGTGATGAATTTGTACGGTTTATAATAAAGATTGTTGCTTTAGCGTCAAAAAAGAGCATTATTATTGCATCCAGTACGTTATTAATGTATAAGGGGGCGCAATAAAAAATTGTGATTGAAAAGGGGGCGCCAGTATTGAAAGTTTGAGAAACACTGGTTTAAGGTCTTACACTAGCATTTGATGTAACATGTTGTTAGTATAATTGATAGTAGGCATTGTGATAGGAGTGTTTGTATTTTTTTTTAATGTCATAGTATGTTTTCTTACATTGCTATTTCGTAATATGGATTTGTGTAAGTTCCCTAGCAAGAACACTCACTCACTAGAAATAAGTAATTCCAAATTTAGTTCAGCGTTTTCTTTAGTAGTTAAAATTGCAGCTCAGAAATACAGTGGTGCTAGATGAAGGGATGTGTCGGTAATCTGTCAGTTGTCTCATCGTCATTCCATTAAACTTTTCTCAACGGAAAAGTTCTATAAGAGAGGGCGAGAGCTGTAACATCGCTTCTCCAAACATCAACATCTAGCCGGCTTCTTTGTGTACCCGACACCCACACGTGCATCTTGCACCTGCAACGCAACCCTTTTTGACCCCGAAGAATCTAGCTCGTCGACCGGAAGATGAGGGGAGAGATGCTTTGAACTTTCACGGGAGGGGTAACCAACGAATCCTCCTCTCACAAAATATTGGACTCTAACAATCTATAATTAAATTTAATAACTTTAATGTATCATTTAGTAAATAATTTTCAATAGTTGTGACGTAAATAAATTCCATATTTAGATTAACAAAGAATACGCTACCGTTATTCTTTCAAACGTTACAACATTTATATATAAGTAGATGAACTCTAGACATAAATTCTAACAACAAAAGATCTAACAGGTAGTGTGTAAAATGGCTTTTTTAAAACACTTTAATCTCTCGATTTTAATAACATAAGGACAATACTTCGGAAGATACTGTACATTTATTTAAATTTTTCCTCAAACGAAAATTTGGTACAATCTACCTCCAGTCAGCTACAAAGAGCTTGTGGAATATATCCATGCCAAGATGAGTTATAGCTGTTTTGCAGGCTTAAGGTGGCGTAATGTGCTATTTAGTAGGTATTCATAATGCTTGGGCTCTTTAGCGTACACCCATAGTGTTCAGATAAACAAATTGAATATAAATTTATTCTAATGTTATAATCATTCGTGCATATAATCAAGATGTATCGCATTTCGAGACGATAAAAATGCACCAAGAAAGAGTTGCCACATTGCAAAAACACTCGCAAATAAAGAAAGAGAGAGAAAATAGTGAACAGTAAGTGATGTTAAAAACGAAATTATATTTAGAGCACAGATCGAGAACAACATCAGATTGTAGGACTACCATGGATGGAGATGTACCGGGATGTCTAGATTCGGAGTCAATTAGAATATGGACGACTTCCTGAATGATAGATCTCTATACCTTGTCAACCACTTGTCAAAGAGCGTCATCAAAATATGGCGAAAAACATTCAATCACGACCTAAATGTTGTAGACAAGTGAGAGAGCAAGGGAGAATGATACCCAGGGAACCATCTGCACATCCTTCAGAGCACTTTAGGTAAAGAGAGTAATGCGCAATCGTGGGTTGTCTTGTTGATAAAAGGAACTGACAGCTTTATTAGGAAGGGGAATGTTACAGGCCCCAGCACATCTGTCTATTGTTGAATCTTTATAATGTTTTGAAAAATAATCAGAGGGGTATTCTATCGTCAGTGATGGCTGCTAACTATGATGCCACGCGAACGAGTGTTCCAAACACTTGGCCGGATATGATTTGCTATGCGGGCTAACCACTCTCACACGGCCACTCTGAATGCACAACTAAAAGTGTGACTTGTCTGAGAGCATTTCATCCTTAATGTCAGTCTAACGGGGTTTATTTGCAAATGGAATCGTTTTTGTTTTGCATTTAATTCGTTTTTGTTTTGCATTTAATTGTTTTGCATTAATTTTGTTTTGCATTTAATGGTAGGCTCCATACAGACGATATAACTGAACGATTTCTAGCATTCAATCGACTAACAATGGTTCTAGTTGGTATGGGAAGATCCCGAAAGTCATACACAGGCTGTTAAATGGCGGCAGAAGTGGCTTTCGGGTTGATGTGGATATCCCTTTGACCTCTCCGACATGCTTCAAACTTACGCATTTCCTTATGTCTATCAACACGGAAATGTTTTTTTTTGCGTGTCAACTGATATTTGATGTACAGACCACTCTGTTTTTTTTCTGTGCAATCACCTAGCCTTTCGTAAATGATAGAAATACTCCCATTTTCGATGGCTTGAAATATCTTGGTTGTTTGTGCTCTGAAACAACAAAAAATTCTTAAAGATTTCACACTAGTAGAAAAAATGGCGTGGATAATGCCCATTCTGCTGGTTTTATTCCTTTATATCCTATTCAACGTGTGGCGGAGGGCTGGGCATTGCACAATATTTGCATTAAGGTATCTGTACACCTTCGAAGAAAATTTTTTTAAAAACTGTAATATTTGCTATTAAAACATTTTTTACTGATGAAATATAACTTAAACTATGAAAAATACATTTAATATGTTACTTGTAGTACATTAAAAAATTTTAGGGAGTAGTGCATAGTGTGTAAATAGAGTAATTAAATTGATTATTAGAATAACGCACATAACTCAAATGTAAACAAAAATATCCCTTTTCTGTAAATTTGATGTGATGATCATAATAACATTTTTTAGGGCTAGTACTATTTTTCTGATGATAATCAATTTATTACAATTTTTATCAAGTTTCGAGTAAAAGAACATTGAAAAATCATTAAAAAATTATTACAAGCATGATATATACCTTAGTTAGTAAAGACATATCAACTATATAATTATGAAAGTAGTAGGGGTTCTTTAAATTTATAAAACAAATATATTTATAATATTTGAACTAATTTGGTTCACAACTTTTTCTGATATTTGCGTTGTCAGATGTCAATACGTTAAACAAATTCATTTTGAGATATATCAGAAATAAACTTTCAACTGCATATTTTAATATTAAACACAATTTGATATACTTAAAATGCTCCTGATTTATAAATAACACCTTCTTTACTCTAAAACTTTGATTTTTTACCCCTTGTAGCTCTTAAAATTTTTCTACGCTGCTTTACATTTGGTGTTGAATGTCGTTCTGCGTCGTTAATTCTATTGATGTCAAGATGTTTGTAAGATTTTAAAGTAAAAAAACCAGGAGTTATATTAAGTTCTTAAAAATTTCAACACAACCACCTTGTATCCATCATTAAATTGGATCACAGCATCCAATGCACCAGATTTTTAAAGTTTTGAGGCACACGAAAACTTCCTTGGGTACTCTCTGACATATAACGCCATTTAAACACTAGTTTGAATTTTGTGTTTTGCCATGCAGGCATTTAGTAAACAGTTCTTTGGTACACAACTCTAAATATGTAGGCTTAATCGTGTTTAGTACTTCATTTGATAAGCCTTTATATTTTTCTTTTGGCTTTTTGCCACAAGACAGTAATCGCTGGTAGTAGCACCAACTATCTTTTCCGATGGGACACTGCCCATGCATCGGTTTCTCGACACTTGATGAGCAATTAAACAAAGCCGCAATAACATTTTGCTGAAGACCGGATAGGTTTCCAACATTGCTATAAACAGCAATCCCATAATAGTTTTGCAATCGGTCAATAAAAGAGTCGGTGAGTTTGCCTTTACCAGACAGATTTTTATTTTTAGACTTTAGTTTGCGCAATCTCGCCTCTACTCTCTTTTGAACATGACCAATGCATTCATTTTTTGTGACGCTATCCTTCCCATAAGTATCTTTGACACTAATAAAGCCCTTAGAGTCCCCGTCACCATAACAATGCGCATATTTAAGGCCTCGTTTGATAATAGAATATTGGAAGATTCTCGTAGCACCAACAGCTTCCATTTTTAACGCAGAACCTTGAAAATTGCTATGGCACACGTGATCTGCTGCAAAAGTTTCCGACTCAATGCGTCTAGGCATTTTAGAAATCTTTCTGCAGATGGGAATAATATGACGACATTATTTCAATGTCTACCTACTTTACCAGTGTCAACTGACAAAGCTGCGTCACACCCACTCATGGAAGAGTAACCTCAACGCTGCCACGTTCCATCAACTGAAATGACCCATTCAACATTTTTATTTTTAGTAGGATGTAGCACTAACAGTTCAGAAGCTGCTTTTTGCATTGATAGTTCACTAACTTCTGAAATTACGGACATGAGTTTATTCTCATGATTAGTGTACGCAGTTTTACTGAGCCTGGGTAAATTTAACGTACTACATAATTTAAACCCAGCAGAAAAACCTTTCCCAATTTGTCTCATACCATACACAAATCTTGTATTTACTTCAGGACAGTTTAAAGTTTTCTTTGAACTAGAAAACCCTGAGTAAAAGTCACAATGTTTACACCTGATAACAAAGTTTGAGCACAAACCATATTGGAATCCTCAGAAAGCAGGATACCTTCTTCGAAACATCTTGGGCAGCAAAGTTGTTAAAACAAATTTAAAAGAGGACTTCCATATCAATTATTCTGTTACCAGTAAGTGGTTTACATTGATATTCTGCTATTTCTTCATCAAAGACAGCAGGTATTTTAATTTTTGAAGAACTGGCGTTGGTAGATTTTGCGCTGCTATTTTTTGAATGTTTAATGGCAGATCCATTACCTCGAAATTGGCGTTTTCTCTTTGCACTAACTCTACGTTTAGCATTACCCATTTTAAATGACAAAAATTCAAATTTTCTGCTATAAAAAAGGATTAAACAAAAGCTTATAAAGAGCTACGCAATCATAAGCAAATGTAAACAAACAGTAAAGCACTCTATTTTCTTGCTAGATTCTAGATAAAAATATAAATAAAAACCTGTTGCCAATTATATTTTTGATAATTCGAAAACTCAAATTCATATTTTAAAAAGTTTAAATTTCTTACTATTGCATATTTAAACGATACTTTGAAAAATAAAAATGTCAACAAACATTTTTTCTACTTCGCAATGCAGACTTGTACTTCCGGGTTCAAAAAGGGGCTATCGAATGAAACTCAAATCCTCATAACTTAAGTTCTAAATAAGATAGAAACAAAATTTAAAAAACCATTTTAAAGATAAAAGTTCATATTTTCAAATAACATTTAAATTAAAAAATCGAAAAATTTGACGAAAATGACGTTTTGAAGGTGTACGGATATCTTAATGGGTGAGTTGCACCTATCCTGAAATTAGGATAAACTTCTGCCTACAATTCTAAATTACTTGCTTTGAATTTTCAATCTCATATATTATTGTATAAGAAATGTTGAAAACTAATGTCGTACATTTCTCAGGTTACAAAAGTTTGTTTTCCTCTTTAACATTAAGTGAGGATGACACAAAAAGCTAAAAATTCCATCTTTTGTTGGATCATCACGAACTTCAGTATAAATAAGTCAGTAAGAGATTATATGGCATATGTGATTTTAAACGGAAAGTTTTATTGGTTCTTCTGACGAAAAAACTAATTTTTAAACTTTTTTTTATTTAAAATTTAATCTAAAATATAATGTCCTCTCTTTGTTAGTTAAAATTGTCTGCCAGCGTTCTGACAGCTTACCTAACCCCCTGGAAAAGAAATCCTCTTTTTTGGAAACGTAGTATTCTTCCACTGCCATTTGGACACCCTCAGAATTATATATTTATTTCCATGAAGAACGTTTTGCAGCGACATGAACAGATAGTTGTCAGACGGTCCAACATCAGGAGAATATGCTGGGTGTGGTAACGTTCCCCAACCCAACTCTGCAATTTTTTATGGTGTGTTGCATGCTACGTGCTGTTCAGCATTGTCGTGAGGAAGAATAACACTCTTTCTGTTGGCCAAAGATGCATGCTTATGTTGAATTTCTTTATTCAAATCCTCAAATTTCAAGCAGTAACAGCCTTTTTATTTTCTTACATCAATTCATAGTGCGCTATTCCCTTGCAGTCTAACTAACAACACAGCATAACCTTCTTCTCCCGCACGCTAGCTTCAGACGGGGATGGTGGTTGTTATTGATGCTGTCGCGTGTTTTTTATCCTGGGAACATATGAAATACAAGAGCAGAACAGAAAGCATACAATACAAACAGAAGTATATATACACATTTATTACAGATGATGATCCCAGCATATAATAAGAAGGGGTGTGTTGCTTTCCTTTCGAGACGGGAATCCATTACAGGTGAAAGGCCGACTTCTTTCCTCGAAGAATATACAACCATGTCTTAATCGGGATTCGAACCCAAACCCACTCGGTTACAAGCCGATGTCATAGCCACCATGCTGGATGGGTGACGTGGATGGTGGTATCTCCCCTTTATAAACATGTACATTTTTTTCTAACCGAGCGATTGTACACTATCCGACTTTTCATCTCCAGTCACCAATTAGTCCAAAAAGGATTCCCTCTGATGACGATCAAGATTTGGAGAACATATCAAAACTGTCAGATTTTTTCCCCGCGTAAATCTTGTGGCACACAAAGAGAAAGTTTGGACACGAAACCAAGTCTGTAATGTAAGCCAAATCAGCTGTCTGGTCATTTCCAAGCTTGAAGCCTAGCTCTGAGGAAGTTAACGCGATATTCGTCCGGCTCGTACAGTGTACCACTTTGTCATTGGCATCTCATGGTCTTACTGTTCTGGGTACATGTTTCAAAGAAAAACACCTAAGCAAAAGTTTACAAGCCGTTTTTGGCATGTTCGAGCCGTTAGTGTTTCTTTACCAAACACGTCACATAATTTTCTTTTTGACTACATCGTGTTATGCCCTTTTCGGAACACAAACAACTCACAATATCTTCAGTGCACTTTTTCTTTACTCATGTTGATAGTTTTACAAGTTTAAAATAATTGACTTAAATTAGTGCTTCTCAATCTTTCAATATACGTGACCCACTATTCAATCATCATTTTCATCGCACCCCCCCTCCATACAATAGCACTGTATTGAATTCAATAATACTATACTTTGACACTAAAGCTACAGTACGACTTTAACCTCTTATGTACCACCGACATATATAAACGTCTCGCTCAGTGAAAGTATTAATTTTCTGGACGTCTTTCCGAAGTACGATCTTTTCTGTGCAGTGCTATCCATAAAATATTTCCGAAGGCTTTGGGATGTAATAAAATGACCTTGACAATGTTTGCGAACTATTTACTTATTTCAGATGATTTGCTTATTTATTCCTTTTCTCCTCCCCCTAAAAAAACATAAAAATACTCTCGTCAACATGAGAAATGGTGGCATTGGGGAGCAAATCGGGCAACTTTTAATCGGCAGTTAAGGAATTAATAATAAACCGTACAAATTATCAAGATAAGTGTTAATACAAACTCATGGGATCACTTAAAATTATCAAATTTGTTCTTAACTTTGTATTGTTAATTTAATAATAAAATACATTGTACAGTACTGGTGCATTTATAAATGTATTATGTCAGTGTAAATGTGTATTTTATATTTTATTATATCAGAAAGTATTTTGCTTGTTTTCTTTCAGTAAATTAATTTTTTGAATAATCTTTTGTTTTCGACTTTTCAATATTCTCATGCCCCCCTCGTAGAGTTATCACGCTCCCCAAGGGGGCGTGCCCACAGTTTGAGAAACGCTGACTTAAATGCAAAAAATGTATATAAGTTATCAATAGCAGTTAACTGTATAATCTAATTTAATTTTTTAAGTGTTTAAATCGGTTTCAGTAGAATCCGGATTCTTGATAAGGATTGACAAAACATAAAATGATCATGTTCAAAAACGACAAAACTTTCCCTTGTTCTCTAATAAAATGAAATACTACATAACATTTGGATTTGTTAATTTTCCGGAGTCTTATTTATTACACATATTTAAATAATTTTTTTGTAATTTAAATTTCCAAAGAATTTCTTTTTGAAATTTTTAATCATTAAAATATAAATGCATTATGATCATTAAAACGTACATACATTTTTGAAATTGTTAAAAGAAAAGGAAATAGTTTATATTTTTCGAAGATGCAGCTTTATTTTCTAAAACATATAGTCCAAAAATAATATTTCCGTTGGGGAATTTAAATTAGTATTTGAATTACCAAGAACCTGTACTTGATCATCTTTTAATCATAAAATAAAAATATAGTTTTTACAATAGATTCCAATCAGTATAGAAATCCGTTGAATTCATCTGTTGTGTGAATAGACGAGTGTACAGAAAACACATCAGTCTATTCAACAAAAGTATAAAAAAATTGAGCCGCTGACAACTAATAATTATTTCGATTTTTCGAATACAATAATATTAATGCAAAGCGCAAAATCTTTTTCTTAAACCTATTATGTTCGTTAGACAGTACGTATTGAGGCATTGTTAACCCTGTTCAAAATGCTTTTTTTTTAAATTGAGTTATGTTTTTCTTTCTTTTTATAAAGAGAACCAGATTTTCAGTGACATGAAGTAATTGAATTGAAAAAGATTCTTTATAAAAGAATGATGTCGACGATGGAAGACGAACGAGTAGAATGATGTGTTCTTTTTGTGCATATTGTAATCTTCCTTTTCACAGAAAACTCAACATGCACATTTTTAAAGCGCATTATTTCTTTTTAGTTTATTCGTATCAAACGGGATGCAATAAAAAATATGACATGTAATACACAAAATATTAAATGAAAATCAAAATAATCTTGCATAATTCGCTACTTCAGTGCTTCACAAACTTTCACTATTTGCGACCCAATATTCCATCATAATTTTCATCGCGTCCCTATTCCATGCAATAACAATGTATTGAATTCAGTAACACTATATTTTGACTCTAAAGCTGCAAGACGCCTTCAAACTCTTAAGAGCCACCGACGTATAGATACGTCTCGCTCAATCAAACCGATAATTGCCCCGGACGTATATATACGTCTTTCCGATATACGATATTTTTTGTGCACTGCTATTCTTAAAATTATTCTAAAGGTTTCGGAATGCAATAAAATTAAAGGTGTTGGCAAAGGATTTATTTATTTCATATGATTTGCTTATTTATTCCTTTTCTTCCCTCCCTCCTCCCCAATGTATCTAACACGCGCTCCTGCGTGGAATATGATGGCCTTCGAGATAGATTTGCGCAACTTTTAACCGGCAGTTAAGAGATTAATTATAAACCGTACAAATTATCAATATGTGTTAATTTGTGTATTTAATTTTTTTATTGACAAGCCCATGGGGTCACTGGTAATTTTTAAACTTGTACTTATCTTAGTACTGTTAAATTAGTTATAAAATACATGGTACAGTACTGATACATTTATAAGTGTTTTATATCAGGCTAAATGTGTATTTTATTTTTTATTATATCAGAATGTATTTTGTTTGTTTACTTTCCATAAATTAATAATTTTCTTAAATAATCTTTTGTTTTTTCGACTTTTCAATATGCTCGCGCCCCCGTCGTACAATCAGGTTCCCACCGTTTGAGAAACGCTGCGCTACTTAAAAGTATATTTCTCGTTTTCAGTGATTTACTTCCTAAATTCGTAAATGAAATAGATTCCGATTTCTCTTACCTGAAGAGTCACTTCTAAAAATGTGTTTAATTTCCCTTTTTTTGTACATTAGTTAAACGATAACAGCATGGTCATGGTCATGGAATCAGGGAAGGCGTGAGATAAGTAAGATCCACCGTGTATAGAGGTACTGATGTAGGCAAAATTTGTCACCTCGAAGTTTTCGCGTTATATTGATGTGAAAGTTTGGAGAGGGAGATGCAAGCTTAAGTGTTATCCTCCTCACCTGAACAAGGTTCAAAATTACGAAGTTCGTCGACAATATCACTCGGGTTGTTTAATAGTGCAATGTTAATGAACAAATTCTATCTTCCACTCATTGTGCGTTGGTTAATGTAGAGTTGTTTAATGCGTTAGAAGATATAAGCAAATGCCCCATGAAATTTTCTGAATTAAATGTGTAGTTTAATAGTCATCATTGATATATTTATTAATATCCTTTTATGTGCTTAGATAGATTTCTTAATAAGGGGCTTAATATCTCCTAAGTCCGAACTGGAAGAATTTCAAGTTTTTATTAATTGTACTTCTATATGTGTGAGTATATATATATAACCTAATCACACACACTTACATTTATTTTTTGTTGCTAATTATTCCAATCAGATTTCGAAAATTTGTTCTCATTTTTTTTAAAAAGGAGCTAAAATGTTAAATGAAAAAGATGTTTATTTTAACTCTACAATAAAAAAAATATGATTATTAATATAATAAAGGAAAAAATATCATCAGAAGAAAATATGTTATCATTATATACGTATTATAAAAATATTTAAGTTTATACGTTTTTTTTTTTTTTTTTGATTGAACAAAGGTGGTCAAAATTAAATAGTTGACTCGTATTCAACAAATTTGGTCTTAAAATGTTTCAAGTTTTTACTTTATTAGAATATTTTCAATGGAAAATATTTTTGAATATTCGTAAACTTTTATTAAAATGTGCTGACTAAAACAGTTGCTTTTGTTAAAATGTATATAATTTAGAGCAGAGTTCCTCAACCTTTTTGTTGTTGTTGTTGTTACGGTACACTTTTAACAATTTCAAAATTTTGCAGTGCACTAACAATAAAAAAGTTAAAGAGAATTTTAGTTATCTATAATACAATGTAATATAGTTAATGATAATAATTTCAATGTTAAATAAAATAATATGTATGACAATGACAACAAAATGTTTATTTAGTAATTAATCGCACATTAATTATAAGTATACATTTAGTACAAAATTTGAACTGGATGATTTTATATATATATATATATATATATATATATATATATATGTGGGAGTCCGAATAAATCTTCGAATAAAAATCAGACTCTTCAGAAGGCGGGATTTTAGATTGGCGAGGTGGCTTGTCTAGGGGTAAGTATTTAAGGGTGAGTGATGAATTAATTGAATCAAAGTCATTTAAACACAGGTAATTCATTTAAGTAAAAAAATAATTTATTTAAAGTTAAAGGGAAATATTTACAAAAGGGGATATTTACAAAGAGAAAGACATGCAGGAATTAGGTTAATTAAAAGTTGATTTATACCCCTTTAGAAGACGGGGAAATAAACCTTATCATTATTGGACGTTAGGACTGGTGGTGCCGCGCAGTGCGCGCGAAATGCGGTAAAGACGCGACGTGTTGAACAAGCAGTGGTTAGTAGGCCTCTGCCGAAAAATTATTCAAGCCGGAGCTACGAAAGCTCACTAGATGGCGCTGCTTCGGAATGCAGTAATAAATAAAATTGAGATTTATGGTCCTCTGAAAAGGATATGACTCAACCTTTTAACAAAATGTTTCAAAGGAAAATCCCACAAAATCACTCCCTCTCCTGACAGAGCTAGTCTCTCAGCTCTTACAAAATGTTGAGAGCTAAAGTACATTTTAAATACAAACTATTTTTAGTTACAACTATAAATTTGATGATTATTGGAATGTGGATGCAATAAAGAAAAATAATACGATTCTTAAAGATAATAAAATAAAATATTACAGATGAAAAGATGTATACCTAATATTCACAATTCCGGACTTAAAATAAAGCATATAAAAACAAAATATTCTATGTTGTGATCTACAATTAACTAAATCATAAAAGAAATCCTTCGCATCAATAGAAAGATAATGAATAATACGAAAATATAATAAATGTTTCAATTGAACATAAAATGTTTAATGAAAACGAGTGTTACCGTAGAACATCTATTAATTTCTCAAGAGGGATATGAGAAAAATTAAAAATAATAACAAAATAAAAAAATTCAATTAAGCATAAAAATGTTTTATTAAATCAGCTGAGGTGGTGGTTGAGTTCAGTCCTTCGTGCTGACCAACCTTTTATTCCCCTTCATACCTCGGCCGCGGTAGCCGAGTGGTATAGGTATATCGTGGCTTGCCTGGTCACGAGTTCGATCCCAGTACCATCAAAAAGACCCGCCGTGTAGGGCAGCGATGCACGTTAAATCTGTCGAGAGCTGAAACGTCCTCCCGTTGGTGTGGTGGGAGTTAGAGACCCTCGGGGGTGCCAGCTCAGGTGTCGTCCACGTCACTTGACCATGGTTCGGTAAAAATTACGTGGTCCGTCGCCAAAAGCCCTCGTGTAGCTGAACAGTGCGACGTTAATATTAAATCAATCAATCAATCCCCTTCATACCTATCCTTGGAATTAACTTTTGTTACTTTGTAAGGGCCTAAGAACTTTGGTCTTAGTTTCAGTCCAACTCCAAATTGGGTTCATTGATGGCTACTAAATCACCTTTGTATAACGAAGATTTCTTTCTTCTTCTTTTGTTATACGTCTTTCTATTTACAGACCGCAGGGTTTCGATGTTCTTTTTTGCATCGTTTCTTAAAATTCGCGTTGTTCTAGTCATTATTTCGCCATTTCTTCTAGAAGTAAGTCTTTGATTAGGATGTCTTCCTTGTTACGCATTTTGATTCCCACTAATAGTTCGAATGGTGTCCATTTTGTACTGCGACTTATAGTACTATTTAGTATTATCTTTGTAATCTGTCGACGTATTTGTACCATTTCGTTGAGTCGTCTAATGATAGTTTGGTGAGAACTGGAATCAAAGTTCGATGAATTCGTTCAACTTGTCCGTTTCCTCGAGGAACACCTGTCGCTATTTGTAGATGTTGAATGTTCTCTTCATCACAGTAGTCGTTGAATAATTTTGAAGTGAACGCTGAACCTCTATCAGAGATAATTCTGATGGGATTACCAAAGGTCTTCTGCTGTTTTTTTTAGATTTTCGAGGGCACTTTCAGCAGACACAGTTTTGACGGGATATAGCCAAGTAAATTTGGTAAATGCGTTTACTACGGTGAAAATGTGTTGATAACATTTGTTTGTGGAGGGTAAAAGACCAATGAAGTCAACATGGTACGTACTTAAAGAAATGTTTTCCTTAGAAATAGGATTCAAAAACCCTTCCTTTATGCCAGTTTTCTTATTAGCTAAGATACATGGAACACAATTAACTATGACTTTTTTTAAATTTGGGGTAAAACTGTTTGGACAATTTCTTCTGTTTTTCCTACTGAGAAATGACCATTTTCGTGAATCAATTTAATTAGTTCAGCTTGCATTGCTTTAGGGGTTACAATTAATTCTCGACCATTTAAGTACTTATAGAGTATACCATTTCGTTCAAAAAATTCTTCTGATTCTTGCTTCTCTAGAAGTGATTTCAATGTTTGGATGTTGTCATCTTCCTCTTGTGCATTTTTAAGCTTTGAAGTTAATGTATCATTGCATACCATCATTACGGGATATCGGCTAAGAGCATCAACGTGATTCATAAGACTTCCAGCTCTGTGCTCTATTTCATAATCGAATTCTTCTAATTGAAGCGTCCATCTGGCTATGCGAGTAATTAGCTCCTTTTTTGCATAGTCTTCTGAAATGCTGAACAGTCAGTTACTATTTTAAAGTGTTGTCCGAAAAGATAAACACGAAACTTATTTAATGCGTTGATAATTGCTAGTACACCTAATTCGTAGCTGTCATACTTTTCTTCTGCTGTATTTGTCTTTTTCGACATGTAGTAAACGGGATGTAACATTCCATCTTCTGCTTCTTGTAACAAAATTGCGCCGTACCCTTGTTTACAGGTGTCTGTATGCAGTTCTGTTTTTCTTCCATACTTGTAAAGGTGCAAGATTGGGCCTTCGGACATGATTTTCTTCAATTTTTCAAATGCTTCTTTTTGTTGAGTCCCGAAAAAAAAAAACAAAGAGGTTTTCTTTTCTTGTTAAATCGCTAAGTGGTTTAGCTATCTTTGAATAATCTTTGATGTACTTGCGGAAATACCCAGTTAAACCAATAAAACTTTGTACTTGTTTTATTGTTGTTGGTTCTGGAAATTTTTTCGGACAGCTAGTGTCTTCGTGGGAGATGGTTTAATAGTTCCGCTTTCTACAATGTGACCTAGAAATTCAATTTTTTCTTTTTTAAGAATTGGCACTTCTTGAACTTAATTTCTAATCCGTACTTCTTTGCGACTTCAAAAATAATTTTAAGTTTTTCGAGACCTTCCTGTTCGTTTTTCGCTGGAATGACGATATCATCTAAATAACTGATTACAATTCCTTTCCGAGTAAGATCTCTAAATATACTTGATACGTAGCGTTGGAAAACTCCTGGATTTGTGCTTAGTCCGCAAGGAACTTTGTTGAATTCAAATTGTCCATCTGGGACGATAAAGAATGTATACTTTCTGCAATCTTCGTCAACATCGACGTGAAAGATACCATTGCGTAAATCTAATGTAAAATATACCTTTGCTTCTTGCAAAGTATCTAAAACATCTTCGATGATAGATAACGGAAATTTATCTTTCACAAGCTTCTGATTCAATTTTCTGTAGTCAATGCACATTCTCGAAGAGATCCATCTTTCTTTTTTACCATTACGATTGGACTTGCATATTCTGAAGAACTTGGACGTATGCCTTCGTTGAGCCATTCTTCTATATGTTTATTTACTTGTCTTTCTGTGAAAGCTAGTCGACGAGGGTGTTGACAGACTGGTTCTTCGTCTTTTAAAATAATTCTCATTGTGACGTTAGTAGATGCTGTTTTTCTGGCTTGTAGTCTTGAATTAACTTTTCAGTTCCTTCTTGATTTGACGATTTTCAACATGACGTAGGTCTAGATCTTCTTGAAGATTTTCAGCAGATAATTGCATAAGCTGTGCATGATTCTCATATTTGTTGAATTTAACTCCTTCTTTAGTAAAACTTATCGATGCTTGTTCCAAAAGATCTGATCCAATAACTGCTTCGAATTTTAATTTATCAGTCGGTACAACATGCCAAGTTAACGAGTAATTTTCATCATCTATTTTGAACTTATGTTCAAAGAAAACAGATAGTTGTCACTTGTGCTTCACGAATACCTGTGAGAAGCATCTTGTTCTTCGATAATTTTGTTCGATCCATTATTCTTCTGCTTGTGTTTTCTCGAAGCAAACTTACGGTACTACCGCTGTCTATGAGCGCTGTGATTTTCACCTTTCCAAAAAATATATCTTTAGTACGTAAACCTTCCTTAACGATGAGTGTGCAAGTTTCTTTGGAGGTTCGTTGAATTTCTGCGATTTTGAATAGTTCGTCTGAGCATATATGCTTGGAAGCATTGTGATTTGAGTGTTTATCGTAATTTTTGTTGTAATACCCTTTATGCGCGCTGTCTTGATATCTTTAAACAGATTCGTACTTGGTAACAGGGGCTTCGTAATGTTTGTTGTAATTCGTTGACGCTGGAAACTTCTTATCTTTCCTGTTATACTCGAATTTTCCTGGTGCTTCATATCTGCGATTCTTTTCTGTGAATTTGTATTCTTGTTTCTTCACAAATGGACTGCTAGATTTTTGTTTCAAAGAAGAAGTCTTTCAGAAGTCTTCGAATTCTTCCAGTTTTTCTGCTAATTGAACAGGGGAGTTCATATTTGCCCATTCATTAAGATAATATTCTTTAAATTCAAAAGGAGTTTTCGTTTCAATTGATCTGTTATGATTAGATCTGATAACTTGTTGAAAGTATCTATCTTCAATCCATCTATCCATCCGTTGAAGTAAGTGTTTAACTCACGGTAAAAATCAATCCATGTTCTTTCAGGTGCTTTTTGGTGAGTGACAAATAGTTGTCGAAACTTTTTTGGACTTAGTTTAAAGCGTTTCAGCAGTAAATCTTTAACGTGTTCGTAAGAGTTGGCTTTATCGTCAGGCTCTCTCGCTATGATGTGAGATACTTCCGTCGGTAACAAGCCTAACAGATGAGAAATCCAGTTTTCTTGATCAATATTCAATCTCTGTGCTTGACGTTCAAATAATTTTAGATAAAGACTGATGTCTTCTTTCAAATCAATACGATGTATAAACTTTGAAACTTCTTTGACGAGAAATTTAGTATCACTTTCTTTGGATGTATCAGCGCCTAATTGGATTCTTGACTTTTCCAACTCAAACTCATATTTGCGTTTTTGCTCATCTAACCTCAATTGTTCGAAGCGTAATTTTTCTTCTCGTTCTTCAATGCGTAATTTTTCTTTTTGCTTTTCAATGCGTATTTTTTCTTTTTGCTCTTCAATGCGTAAATTTTCTTCTCTGACTTTGCGGTCCTCAACAATCGTTGAATGTATGTTTTTGGTCAGTTCTTCGTCATAATCTTCACTACCAATAATTAAATCTTTGAGTGGGGCGATGGTCATCGATTTATCGAATTTTAAATTTAATTCCGTGGCTAAGACAAATAAATCTTCGCGTCGACCTTTGCCAAGATACGCCATTTTAAAAAATTTAAATTTAAGTTTAGATAGTAACCAAAGGAATAAACAAAATTGTCACGCGTTCAAACAAAAACAATGATGTTTTATTTGCTATTGGCAATTCTCGTTTGCATTTACAAAAATTCTCAAGTTAAAATGATATTGCATCAAAATACACTAAATACACATTAAATATTCAAATTCAATTCATTTAGAAATATTTTAAACCAGTAACGTGTAAAGACAACAGTGCGAGATAAAATACGTAATGCTTAATTTAAAGTAGACAAATCATTAATTTCAACTAAAAACAAACCCCCTTTTTTTAAACCATTTGATATATCAGTTCTCATTTCGTTATAATAAATGCAAAAAGAATTTGAAAGAAAAAATAAATTAATATAAATCTTGTTTAGAAAGAGTGATTAAATTTAAAATTTAATCATTTAAAGTTCTTTGCTGAAAAAAGCAAACAATTAGAAGTTAGTTACTTAAGAAAATCTCATATATATTTTTTATTACACCAATAAAAATAAAATATTTTTAAGATCCCTTCAGCACATTCTAAGGATAAACACGTTTCAATAGAAAGCATAATAATTCTGTCAAAAATGAGCTCAAAATACTTATGTATTGAATGATAAAATACACCATTAAAAATAAGATTATACATGATCTTTCATAAATTCTAAAAAACATAGCATATTCTTTCAAAATATATTTCTGGAATACTCGTAAAAAATAATTAATTACTAAACAGCTGCAAGAGAAATGTTACACTATATGAGTCATCGAAATTACGATTGCATCCAAACGGTAAATGTTTAGGAATGGAAAACATTAATCTCTTAGTTCAAGGTCTATGACGCACACACACGTAACCCAAAAAATGAAAACTTTTCATATGAAATGCAATTCCTTATTAAATGAGATACAAATAAAAACTTGAATATTACGTACAACTTTCT
>BMAU01019422.1:790000-937500 GCA_019973935.1 Trichonephila clavipes
GGCAGCACCGAATGCAGACGTGTGTGAATGCTGAAGTAAGCTACTTTGAAGGTGATGCTGTCTCGGAGAACTGATTCTGTAAATACAGTGATTTATTGGACAAGTTTCTTTTTTTTTTTTTACACCTCGTATGTAAAGCAAAGTTATGAGTAAACAAATGTGGGTTATATGTTTTTGATGAATATGTGCTAATACTTTTAATTCAAAACCCATTGAAGTTGTTCTTTCTGCTTGGATTTGTTATGGAATATTTGGAGAATAATGTAAATTATTTTTGAAACAACTTTTTCCCCTTTGTTTTACAATAAAACTTCAGCACGTTTCTCAGAAAGCAACGCTTTAAACATGCAAAAATAAAATATCATTAAACAAATATTTAACCTTCAACGCAAATATTTTCTCTGCGTAAATGCAAAATTTTGCTGCTAACATTCAGCAATATTAATAACAAATCGAGACAAAGCAAGTAATATAGAGTTGTTGAAATTGATATGAAAAAAAAAAAGGTTTATGTGTAGGAAACGATGTATTTCTGTGTTTGTGTTCTTTCTTTATCAAACAGTTTGATTTAAACAAGATCAGGTTTCAGTTACAAAGTGCAAACGAAATCACACAAAGTATGAGAATGAAAAATTATGTCTGGGAAATACAGATCGGTTAAGTTAATGTATGTTACTGTCGCATGATACTTAAAAATTTTTGCAACACTTTAGAAGGATATTTAAAATATATTTGAAGTTAACTAAAAGCATATCAATGTATATATATATATATATATATATATATATATATATATATATATATATATATATATATATATATATATATACAGTTAACCCTCGTATAACGCGGTACTCTCAGAACGCGGTTTCTATATAACGCGGAGCTGAAATTGCGAGCAGCCCTCCTATAAACGCGGTACTCTTACGGCACGATTTCCGTTTAACAACGTCCCATCCGGTTCTTTCCGACAGGGATAACGTATATTCGTGTTAGTTTTTGTTTTTTTTTTCGTGGGATCTCTGCTCAGCAAAAAGTAAAACAGGGTTTCTAATTTTATGTAATGAACGCTTAAAATAGTGTAAATAATTTACATCTAGAAGTGTAATACATTAATAAAGGGTGTTTTTAGAGGTATAGAACTTTAAATTGCAATAAAACAACGATGTATTATTCGATTGACATGACTTTTTTTTTATTCGAAAGATAATCTTGTGGCATTACATTTTAAAATATGATTTCTGGCATAGGACTGCCACGGCTGGCTCAGATGTAGTCCATCTGGACGTCAATTTTCGATGACTTTTTCCAACATTTTGTGGCCGTATATCGGCAATAACACGGTGAATGTTGTATTCCAAATTGTCAAGCGTTTGTAGCTTATCCGCAAAGACCAATGACTTTACATAGCCCACAGAAAACAGTCTAGCGGTGTTAAATCACAAGATCTTGGAGGCCAATTCACGGGTCCAGAACGTGAAATTAGGCGGTCACCAAACGTGTCTTTCAATCAATCGATTGTGGCACGAGCTGTGTGACATGTTGCGCCGTCTTGTTGGAACCACAGCTCCTGGACATCATGATTGTTCAATTCAGGAATGAAAAAGTTAGTAATCATGGCTCTATACCGATCACCATTGACAATAACGTTGTGGCCTTCATCGTTTTTGAAGAAGGATTCCACCAGCCCATAAAGCGCACCAAACAGTCAGTTTTCTGGATGTAACGGTATTTCGACATACACTTGTGGATTAGGTTCACTCCAAATGCGGCAGTTTTGTTTGTTGACGTAGCCATTCAACCAGAAGTGCGCTTCATAAACAAAATTCGCTTATGAAAATCAGGAACAACGGCAATCTCGTTTTCGGTCCATTCGACGAATCTACGTCTTTGCTTGATCTTATTTAAAAATGTAATTCCACAAGATTATCTTTTGAATGAAAAATATTCATGTCAATCGAATAATACATCGTTGTTTTATTGCAATTTAAAGTTCTATACCTCTAAAAAAACACCCTTTATTACTTTCTGTTGAATTTATTTTAAGTTAAAATCTTGCCGCCACCTCTCCCTTTGAAATATAGTTTTATTATGAAATAAAAAAAAATTAGTGATTACACTGATCGAGGGATGAATTAAAAGCGGAGCGCGCACTGAGGCATGGCGTAGACAAAACAAAACAATTAAGGAATCGCGCCAAAAGGCACTTGTCGCGTTGCACTCCTATATTAAATCAGTAACGCCAGTGGAGTTAACCTCGTCTATTGTATTTATTGGTCTCCATATAACGCGGTACGAATGATGTGATTTGTACTAATTCTGAGTTTCTTACAGCGTGGTTTCCATAGAACGCGGTACGAATTAGCCTGGTTTGTACGGTTAAATCCGAGTTTCTTATAGCGCGGTTTCCATATAACGCGGAGTTCGATCGCAGTACCACTAAAGACCCGCCGTGTAGGGCAGCGATGCACGTTAAATCTGTCGAGAGCTGAAACGTCCTCCCGTTGGTGTGGTGTGGTAGTTAGGAGAGGGGTGTGCCAGCTCAGGTGTCATCCATGTCACTTGACCATGGTTCAAAATTACGTGGTCCGTCGCCAAAAGCCCTCGTGTAGCTGAACAGTGCGACGTTAATATTAAATCAATCAATCAATCAATCCATATAACGCGGTACGCACTCACCGCGTTATAGGAGTGTTGGCTGTATATATATATATATATATATATATATATATATATATATATATATATATATATATATATATATTGCGGCTGAGTGGCGTATGCACCTTAATTTTTAATTATTGGTATCTTTTATTATACTGTGGGTGTAAAAGGTATATTGATATTATTGATGAGACTTTTTGCTATTGATACACATAGTTTCTTAGTAGAAGATCATTTCACATAGATAGTATACATACACACAACAAAAACGAGGCAAAACACTTAACGTAGCGACATTATGAATACAAGCTGTGGCGTGAATCTTCCAGAAAAATTCTAGTACAGAATACTAGAAATACTAGTTCAGAATGCCAACCGCAAATTACAAAAATCATATGACTTCCATGAAAAGCTCATCTGATTGACTGAGAGATATCGTACGAAAAGAATTAAAAACTACTAATCAAAAAACGCTGAGTACATAATTTGATGTGTTGAAGTTAGGATTAAATCCTACTAGGTGGGTAAATTAACAGTTTCGCAAAGTCTTGAAGGATTCAGTACCGATGCAAATTAAAGAGTTCTCAAGTAAAAACCAACGTGAACTATTTTATTCCGTTTACATTGGTTTCATGTTTCATAAAATCGTGATAATGGAGTAACTTCATGGACAGACTAACGCCAGTTAGTAATCATGTGATTCTAACATCAATATAGAGCACGTGCGATTTCATAGCATTGGTTTTCCTATACGTTTCTTGACGTCGTTCTTTGTGTCTTAATTTTATTTGATTAAAAACATATGATATCATTCCATTTTTTGCATTATTCTAGTACATATATTTGTTAGGAAATAATCTTAGCAACTCTTTTATATAATTTTTGTTTTATTTTAATTTATTTATCTAATTAGGTAATTGTCTACTTCCGACTAATGTTAGCTGGCATATTTATTTATCCTAGTTCGGTTAGATCCTAGCATTTATTTATAGTTCATATTAGACTTAGGTATGACTCTTAGTTATGTTAGTTCTTTATTAATTTAGTAGTTATTTATTATTTAGTTTTGTGCAAGAATGGTTGACAGTATAGAATTAAAACTACTTTTTTAAAATTCTATGATTATCGAATAACATTGATATCATTTCTTTAAAAAGAGCTTACACCTATTGTTATATAACACAATGTCAGTTGGGTGTGAATAATATAAAAAATGCCTGTTTGTAATTTGAATTAATAATTCAAAGTCAGGAGAAAATATTTATTCTGAATTTTTTCAATTTGATGATAATTTGTGGGAGGAATATTTGCAAAAATTAAAGAAATATTTCTTTGATTTTTACCTTCCACACAAAAATTATCGACTTCTAAATTATTTATAATTATTCTTTGCTGTTAAAATTTAATGTCATTTCTTTCTTTAAATTAAAATACAATATTCTTAAGGGGAATGAAACCATTACAAAGGGGTAACAATTTTTAGAAACGATTACATTTAATTTGATATGTTATTGTCTTATTTTTTTAAAGTACATATCAAACTTGCAAAAAAGTTTATTTCTTGAAGCCTGCGTACATAGAATATTAGTTAATATGAAAGTTTTAGATAAATGAAGAGAATTATCTTTTGGTAAAAGTGGTTTTTTTCCAATTTTGTTTTTGAAATCTCAGTGGCTACTTAACCCTCCAGAACGGATATGGATATATTCATAAAGATATCTCATATTTTTCCCTTAAATAAAAAATGAGGAATTCTATTAGAATTCTTCGGGAGTTTCCAATATGGATATGGAATCTCTCTTCGTTTGTTTGATGTAGTTATACTTCTATTAATCTTTGAATTCTGATATGATTAAATTTAATCCGAAAAAAAAGGAGGTGGATTTTAGTTGAGCAGATATTTTAAAGTCATCTCTTTCCTACCATAAAAACAATAAAATAAAATCCAGGCAATTAACAACTATGGACACCATTAGCTTGTGGTTAACAAGTAATTAAAAAAAATTAAGTCAATTCCTACTTAGATCAACAAATAAAAATTTTATTTTAGCTACTTTTTATTAAGTAGTTCCAATTAATATAAATATGTATATACATATGACAGAATCAAGGCATTAAGGAGTAATGATTTTTTAAAATTATCATTAAAGTATCGTGTTATCATCCTAAATAATCATGTATATAAAATTTAAGTTCAACTGAATGTTTTGAAACGTGAGAAAAACAATCTTTTAAAGTTTTAACCAAAGTCGCTAAAAATGAAACCAACGTTGCTGTATCTATAATTTTTTAAATAATTAGTTTCAGTCAATTAATTTTAATTAATTTTAATTCAATTATCATATTTTTACCCAAAACAATGGTGTATATAAAATTTCAGTTTAAATGAGCGTTTTGAAATGTGAGAAAAAAAAAAAAAAACCTTTTCAAGTTTTGACACGAGTCGCCAAAATGGTCGCTAAGTCACCGAAACTGATTCCAACGTAGCTGTTTTGTAATTATTTAAATAATTAGTTTTAATCAATTGATTTTTATTGATTATAATTAAATTACTGCATTGTCATCCAAAACAGTAAAATAAAATTTCAGCTCAATTGAGCACTTTAAAATGTATTTTATTAACGATTGAAAATACCACGAAGATAAATAAATAAATATATAGAGAGTGTGAGCTATATAATAGTACAAATTGAATAAAATTATTAAATTGTAGTACTCGAATCACCCGCGCATTATATTAAAACTAATAATTAGAAATTTGGGTTTGACTTTTTTTGTCCCTTACTTGAGCGAGATTCAAAATTACTAGGTCACCAATAGTCTGCAAGAGAGTCTTTAAAGCGTGACTTCAATAAAATAATCAAAAAAAATCATTTGCGACATTTATAAGTATGAATTGCAAAAAGTTAGAGTGCATAGCATAGTGATCATTATTTACTTGAGATTGATATTTTTCTGTTAAGGATTAAAGGATTAAAATCCCTTATTTTATGAGAATTAAAACCTGTTCTTTTTATGCTTTAGGTTATCCATATTTTAAATACATGTTACTTTCAATTTAAAATGACGTGACTGAAGAGAGTTCACAAAGAAAAATGTACTTGAAAGCCAGCATATTATGGATTATGATAAAAAAAAATTAGAAAAAAAGCTCTTTATTCACAAGTAGCTTAATGGGGATAAAAGAAAGCTGCATGTTAAAAGAATAAAAACGTGTTAAGACCTTCTTTTTCAAAAAGGAACAAAATCTCCTTTCTCTACTTATCCATAAAACATTTTTTGATTATTTAAGCTGAAACTGTTTACTAAGATTTGAAAAGAAAAAAAATGATGATTTTTTGGCTTAGAGTGTATTAAAATAAAATTAGATATTAAAATGAAGCATTACTCCAGAAAGTCTTCATTAAGTTCATACTTTTCTCGTTTTCTGTTAAAACTGTCTTAAATAATTTGATAGAAATATTTCAAACCATACTTAGAAATTTTGCATTAAAACATTTAAATATCTCTCCCACCATGTCTAGGACAGTATTAATCATATATGTCAAAGTATGATCTAAAAAAACAAGTAATATAAAAATATCTAAGTCAATTCTCCTACTTAGATCAACAAAGAGCAATTTTATTTTAGCTACTTTTTTTTATTAAATACACTGGTGTGCAAAAATTAAGGACGAAGTCGAAAAATTAGCATATCAGCTGAACGAAGAGGCAGAGCGGACAGAAAGACCAATTAGGAGATTAAGTTAAGATGATGTACGGTAGCACATGCGCAGATATGCACGTAGAGGTAATGGGGGAGTGTCTGAGTAGTATAAAGCATGTTGTCGGTGTAAGATCAACATTTCTGGCAAAGAGATTGCACACCGTATAGCAGTTAAAATCACACCGAGTTGCTGCCTCAGCGAGAAATGGCGAATAATCAATCTGTTAGACGACATCTGGATGCTTTTACCAGAGGTCGAATCATTGGGAAGTTGGAGGAAGGCCACAGTGTGACAAGTGTGGCTGCAGAGTTCGAATTTGCTCACAGCATCGTTTCACGACTTTAGAGACAATTTCAAACTACAGGAACAGCTATCCGGGGTTCAGTAGTGGTCATCCACGATGAACCACACCCGCAGATGACCAGTACATTGTCTTACAGGCCAGAAGAAACAGGCGGCAGACAGCGGGAGAAATCGCTAGACACACGACACAGGCGACTGGACGACCGATATCGCGTTTTACCGTGGCCAGAAGACTGCACGGTGGAGGTCTGTTTGCACGACGCCCTATACGGTGTGTAGCTTTAACGCCTGCCCATCGGAGAAGGCATTCTCTGTGGTGCCGGGAACACCGGAATTGGAGAGACAATGAATAGGGACGAGTACTCTTTACAGATGAGAGCAGATTCAGTTTGAGTAGCGATTCAAATCGCATACTCATCTGGGAGAACAGGGAAGCCGCAATCATCCCTCGAACATCATTGAAAAGGACAGGTATGGAGGTCGCGGTGTTTTCGTTTGGGAGGCATCATGCTTGGTAGTCGTACAGACCTTCACATCTTCGACGCAGGTTCAGTCAACGGGACCCGTTATTGTAACGAGATTCTTCTTCCATATGTGCGTCTTTTTAGAGGCGCTATGGGTCTGCAGTTCCTTTTCATGGACGACAATGCACCATGCCATCGCACAGTAGCTGCCAAACAGCTCTTAGAGTGAGGATATTGAACGTATGGATTGGTCGGCACGATCTCGGATCTCAATCCCATCGAGCATGTATGGGATTTTCTAGGAAGACGCTTGGCAGCTCGTACCTTACCACCAGTAACGATTCGGGAGCTTCGATTGGCGCTGCGAGACGAATGGGTAGCAATGCCTCAACAACTCATTGACACCCTCATTCTCAGCATGGACAGACGCTGTGAAACCTGCCTAGCAGTCAGGGGAGATCATATCCTCTACTAAAGACCGGATGTTTCTTGCTGGACACCCATCACAGGGGTGTTTCGGCCTTCAGTCGCATTGCGTTCCATGCTACTTTTTCAATCAAGCTTCTTTTTATCCCTGATTTCTATTTTAGTAAGTGTTGCTTACATTACACATGTCCTTACGTATTGGGGATCTTTAGGTATTAAATGTGTTGATTTGGAAAGCTTTTGTCCAAAGTTATATTGAAAAAACCGTCTCGTCATTAATTTTTGCACACCAGTGTAGTTACAATTAATATAAATATGTATATACACAAGTGACAGAATCAAAACGTTAAGTGGTAATTAATTTTTATTAATTATCAATAAAGTATTGTATTGTCATTCAAATCAATCATGTATATAAAATTTCAGTTCAGCTGAATGCTTTAAAACGTGAGAAAAAAAACCTTTTTAAGGTTTGACGCAATTCACCAAAATTGTCGCTAAGTCACCAAAAAATATGCCAACGTGACTGTATTTGTAATATTTTGAATAATTAATTTCAATCAATTAATTTTTGTTAATTATAATTAAATTACGGTATTGTCATCCAAAATAATCATATATATAAAATTTCAGCTCAATTGAGCGCTTTAAAATGTATTTTATCAACGATTGAAAATTCCACCAAAATAAATAAAAAAAACAAAGAAATATATAGAGAGTGTGAGCTAATAGTAGGAATTGGAAAAAGGAAATACAACGTAGTTTACATTTAAACTATCTATCTATTCTGAACAAATGGTATTTACGTATTATCGCACCAATCGCCAACTCTATTAATAACTCGCCAAGTAGGCAACCCCGATTTCCTACGCGCTAAAATGGCAAACAGGTGCTTCGTTTCATATGATGTCACCAAACGGTTGCGATAATTCGTAAGTACCGAAGAAACTATCAGAGGGATTAAACCATTAATATTTGATTCCAAAGAAAGTGAATGCAGAATTCTCTTTAAAAGGAAAAACATCTTTTTTTAATTGCAGTTGTTTTCTTTATTATATTTTATTCAAAAGTTTAATATAGGAGTAGGATATCTTTTTGAGTCACAGTTACGTTGAGATAGCAGAGGTTACCGAAGTGTCGTACCTTTTTAAAATGATTTCATGTATTAGTTAACTTTGCATCTCAGAAACGGTATAGATTGCATTACACAAATGAATAAATATAATTTACCTAAAATTGGCAGCTTTATTCAATTAATTTATTGTGCTAATTTCATATTTGTTGTTGCAAGCGCATTTAATTGTACAATCAGTTTTATAAGACAAACTAGTTGCATGGCCCGGCGTTACACGGGCTATCTCTACTTTTATAAATTTTCCCTTTCTTTCACAAAATCAGAACTTCTAACACTCATTTTCAAAATGACTTCCCCCTCCCCCTCCAACACTCAGCCCAGCGTTGCCCGGGCTTTCTATCTTCCTCGTGATACCAGCATTTCTCTGTGTTTGTACGCGCACAATGTGAGTGATTTCTAAAATTATGTCAAAAAATTTCCCCTTTTCGAAATTTGCTCCATTCCACTTATTTTTGATTTAAGACAGGTTTCTTTCCCCTCTCTATAGCCGGAACACGATTCTTTTTAGTATAGAATTATTGTTCTATCTTCCCCTCCTTTTCACAGATAAGATATAGCTTCAAATTTCGATGTATGACTTATAAAAAAATATTGCGTTAGAATTTAAAAAAATTATTAATGTGAACCAATAATAAAAAGAAAATGATAATGATGCTAAGAGTAAAGCTTTAAAAGCAGCGTAATGCGAAATTGAAAGTTTCTGGCTCCTCAGTTTCGAACCTGGGAACTTCGAAACTTTCGAACCTGGGAATCATTTCATAAAGTGCAGCCGATTTAACAATCACGCCATCGGTTCCTTCGGGGAGAAATGAAAGCTGGGGGTCATTGGGAAACTGGGTTATTAGATAACCCTCCGTCCCATGTCATAAAGGTTTAAGTTTCCTTAACGTGGTTTTGGGAGATATTGATATGCACTTAAAAAATTTAAACATAAAATACACACAATTCAAAAATATGGAAAAACACAAAGTAAATAGTCCTTGTCTGCAATAGAAAGTCCCTTGAAGTATATCACAGTTTTTCACATAAAGTTAGAAATAGCAAAGTCCATTAATGATGCACGCGACAGTTCACTAGGAGCCGTGCGACACTTATCGGGTGGCTCTGATCATGAAGATTTATGGTGTGCAGAGGAGATGACGTCATCGAGATGTAGAATCCAATAGTCCAGAGGTGAGAAGTTCCTGTCGTCGTATGAGAAGAATCACTGTAATTGGTCGAAAAGGTGAGTGAGCAAGCCTCTCTATTGGTTTGGCAATAGCGTCGCAAAGGTAGGAAGGGGCAAAAAATGTTAGGCCAGATTGAACTTTAATAATGAAATATAATAAAACGACTAAGAAAAACTTAGTCCCTCGCTCCGTCATATTGACTGAGGAGCTTATTAATTTGAGTGACAATTTGTGATTTAGTGAGAGATGTCTTTAAAGTGTTTTTTTGTTGTTGCAGGGTGTTGGTGGTATAGGAGCTGGTTGTGGTGATGTTAGCTGACTGATATGTTGAACTAGTGTTGAAAGTGCATGAATGGTTTGTTGGAGCGTTTGAGTGATTAAACTAAGGTAATCTGTTTGCGTGTTAGAACTTTGAGTAGGCAAAATAATAGGGGTGGGTATTTCCTTGGGAGTTTGTGTGTCTATTGGGGTAGTCACGAGTGGTGCCATCTGTTGTGAAGTGTCGATATGAGAAGTTTGTTGGGTGGCTTGTGCATAAGAAATATTGGGCCTGGTAAAGTTGTTAGAGATAATTAGGTTAGTTTTTGTGTTAGTGCCTTTGCGTGGTTTGGGGAAGAGGGGGCATTTACTGTAATTGGCCATGTGGCCGTGAACCTGGCAGTTAATGCAGAAGGGGGTATCCAGCCTCTTGATCTGGCAGTCCCTGGTTTGGTGTTTCTCTCCGCATTTTAAACATTTGGGCGTCAAGTGGCAGTGTTCTGCCGTGTGGTTGAACTGATTGCATTGAAAGCATTGGATTACTCCTCTGCTTTCAAAGCCTTCAACAGTAATTGATAGGTATCCTAGTGTTTTAAGGTGGAAGATATTTTCGTTAAAAGTGTTTCTTGGGAGTGAGATTGTAAAAACTGGTAAGAGTTGTTTGGTGATGTTGCCTGTGAGTTGAGTGACTTTGTTGAGTGTGTATCCCAGATCAAGAAGGTCTGAATGGATTTCTGCCGTTTTAGTTGTACGGGGAAGGCCCTTAATTACGACTTTAATTCCTTCGGGGAGAAGTATTGCATTGAGCTTTAAAATAAAGTTAGATTTTTTGAATATATCATTTCGTTATTTCTTAAAGTAAAAGATATTTTATCGGGCTTCATTTTTATGTTAATGCTTTCAAACTTCATATAAATAATAGACAATGTACTTTTTAATTAACAAAGAATTCGATTAGTAATGAAGTAATAGAAATCATCCTTTTAAAAAAACATATATATATTTATTAAAATCAAATTTCTATAAATAATTAATAAAAGAAAAATTTACAGACAGCTATTGAAACGATTGCTTTTGTAATCAAAAAGTAGGAAACAAAAATAAAGAATGTAGTTATAATTAATTAATAATTACTGACATTTTAGGCAATTTTATTCGTTTAATTTTGCATCCACCGGAAACCTAAAAGTACATTTTTTTTTAAAAAAAAATAATAGTTTATATATGAACAGAAAATTTCAAAATTACAAAATTTTTAGATCGTGTTTTAAAAACTTCTGAAAAAAAAAGAAGTTCCGAAAATATTTTAAAAAAATTGTAAAATAATTAAATTGAAAGAAAGATATTGTTTTTTAACCATAATTTTTAAGATATTTTATCAATCTTTGTACAGATAACGTATATTATTATGTATACGCATTATGTATTATTAACGTATATTATTATGTACACGCGGAAGAAAAAGAAAAGCACGAACTTCCTTTTTAGTGTAAAATATTTTTTTCATGCGGAACAACTTATAATTCGTATTCAAAAAAAAGGAACCAATTTCGACTCATCTTTTATTTTTAAAAAATTGTAAAATAATTAAATTGAAATATATATATATATATATGTATAATTTTAATTTTATTGTATTAATTTTTAAATAAGTTTATTTATATGCAATGTTTCGTTGTTTCGTAAAAACAGATTTTTCCCAATATTCTCTGCAGATGGCGCCACGATCCATTTTAATGCGTTTTAAGGTTTTTAATTAATCAATTTTTAACTAATTGGAATATCGGAATATAAATGATCAAACCGGATTCCTCGGATCATTCCCGAAGTTTTGATACCTTCTGCTAGTTTCTGCGTCTTGTGGTTCTTGAGAATATTGGGATACATACATTCCTACATAGATACGTTTGTTTACCTACGAATTTTAATATATAAGATGTACTCTATTACTAAGGTGACCAATCCTCCTTCTTTACGGAGGTCAGTCCTCCTTTTATAGGTTCTGTCTTTCCTCGAAAAGTGTCCTCCTATTTTTGTCCTCCTTTTAAATACTTTGAAACCGATCTGGTAATCTCTGTATTCAAGGATGAACCAAGCATGTTTCCAATGTGTCGAAAACTGGTCTGAAACAAATATCACAGGAAATAACAGTTTCCAATGATGTTTTTTTTTCATCGCAAATAAAGTGGGAAAATATGGAAAATTGTGTTGCGTTTTTATCGAAAGAAATGCTTGATATTAAAATCCGTGGCAATAGTCTGTTTGAAGAAGAAAAACTACTGAGTTCTTATTTAGATTCTTATAATTAGAACAAATGGAAGATCAACATGTTGAGAAATTGATAAAAGGTGGGGGAAACACTTAAACCGTTTCAGAACGGATCACATTCCATATGAAAATTTAGTTATTCTTGTTGGATTTACGTTGTGCTGCCCTGGAACTAATACATTACTTGAAAGAGTTCACTCAGTTGGTAATGATTTTTGGACAAGTGAGAAATCAAGTTTGAATATTAATATATTCGCTACAGTGCTTACCGTAAAATTCAGTATGAATGATGTTTTTTGCTCCGAAATTTCCAAAATATTAGAAAAGGATATGTTGAGAAAAAATCATTCAAAGGAAAAATACTCGTTAAAGTAAGTAATTAAAAGCGTAATTAGAGTATTTTTGTTTGAATTAATAAAATGTTTCATACATTTACCTTGTAATTTTTTCTTACAGTGTTTCATAGTAAAAAAAACTGGTCACCATACTATTACACTTTTTACTACTTCTTAAAAGCAGAAAAGGAGATTTTTTGTTTAAATTCTCATCATAGCCTGAAAGATATTTGATGTCAACCAACTTGTATTTATATTTACTCTTGGTGATCATAATACCAGAAAAACTTTGTTGACAATTTTGATTCACATATTGGGAACATTCTCTGTCCATTTGGTGTTCAGATTGTCTTGGTGGACAAAAAAAATCTTTGTGGGCCACTGTTTGCCTACCGGTATTAAGAAATTTTTGCTTCTTGATTTTTTTTATCCAATTTAGTTTACATCTCAGTATTAAAGGTATGTACTGTTTTAGATTTATTAAACTTTTTCCCACTAACATTTCCTACAACTCTAAAAATATTTAAAATATATTATATATTCAAATATTAATAATTTAAATCAGTGTTTCTCAAACTGTGGGCGTGCCCCCTTATAGGACGTGAAAATCTTATGAAGGGGGGGACGAGAACCTATTGAAAAATCGAAAAAACAAAATGTTTAATTTACTGAAAGAAAAAAACACATTCCGACATTATAAAGAATAAAATACACATTTAAGCTGATATAATACACTTATAAATATATCATTACTGCGCAAATTATTTTATAATTAGTTCAACAATACTAAGTTAAGAACAAGTTTAACAATTACCAGTGACCCCATGGGCTTGTCATATATAAATTATATGCAAGTTATCTTGATAATATGTACGGTTTATAATTAAGCCCTTAGATGCCGATTAAAAACGACGCAGTTCGCTCCCTAATGTCACCATTTAACATGTAGGCAAGCGTATGTGGTGTATTGGGGGTAGGGTAGAAAAAGAATAAAAAAGCAAATCCTTTGAAATACGTAAATCGTTCGCAAGCACTATTAAGATCCTTTTATTGCATTCCAAAGCCTTCGGAATAATTTTCTGGATAGCATTTCTCAGTAAACATCGTACTTCGGAAAGACGTATATATACGTTCAGAAATTTAATGCGTTGGCTGGGCGAGACATTTATATACGTCGGTGGCCCATAAGAGGTTGAAGTCGTATTGTAGCTTTATTGTCAAATTATAGCATTATTGAATTCAATAAGTTGTTATTGTACGGAGGTAGGCGCATTGAAATTAATGATGAGATAGTGGTTCGCGCACATTGGAAGTTTGAGAAGCACTGACTTAAAAGTTTCTGCATTTTCAAGGGAGAAGTTGAAGAATAGTACATAGTTTAGCAATACACTTATACAGAAAGTCGTTCGCACTTTATGGAAACGACTTTGATAATTAATTTTTATCTATAAACGTCGTATTTTTTGTGGTCATTTGCTTTTATCTGATAGCTATGATTCTTGACAATAGCTATAATTCGTATTTTTTATGAAATGAACCTTTTTTAGTACAGTCATGCCAATTTTATTCCATTCCTCTTGAATTGTTTTTCCAAAGTATATTCAGTGTTCAGTCTGTCTTTCTAAGGCTCGTTTTAATAAGCCGAAATCACTTAAGTCCATTGCAGAAGCCTTGGATAAACAGATATTTCATCAAATGGAATACATTTTATTCCTGTTTCTGGTTCTTTTTTTGCTAAATGAGGGACAATTGACTTAGATGTGTGCCTAGAAGCTTTGTTCATATGAAGCTCAACTTTATCAATGTCCCTTTTATATAACTCTGGAATTTCTTTTTCAAAATTTGGTTCTAAAATGTTCTGCTGACTGTAGAGTGGATTAATTTTGGCTTGATTTGAGACATTTTTTTAATTTTAAATTTGCCTTTGTAACAAAATCCTGCAACTGACAGGAATCTCTTTGGGAATCTTTCAGTAAACGGACGAAGCCATTTCGTTCGGTCATATTCCTATCAATGGAAAACAGAAAATTCTTCTTATTTTACCATGTTTTTATTAACTCGCTTTCTTGTCTGTCCGGATGGAATTTTGTAATCGATTGTAAACTAACTTTCCGATAAGCCAGAGTTTTGAAATTTCAACCATAGCTTAGAAGTGGATGACAATGCATAAAAATGAAAAACAAAAAAAGAAATTCTAGTCTCGAACACGGGGCCCAATTTCGACAGAGGCCCTATAACTCCGAAACTTACAAAAATTTACACGAACAAAGACCACCTGTCAGTAGTACGGGTCGAGTTGCGTCTACGTATTCAATTTTGTTTTTCTTGTGTCAAAGAGGGGCCCATCAGGTCATCAGAATCTGCAAAAAGAAAGAAAAAACTCCCGCAAAACAAGCAGTTGGACTTTGCTCAAACTTATTTGAGCGATATGCTAATCACCCAAGCCAATAAGAACAGGGCTATGGATTTCTAAATATAAGTCTATTTGAATTTGCAATGAATTTTGAACCAATTTATGCAAAGATAGTTGGAGACAGCGAAGAAAGTATTGATGCAGAAAATGAAGAAAAACCAACAAGACAAAGACCCATAAATCTAGCAAACAACACTAAAATGGTCATTAGAAAGGTTGCAGCTGTTGTACGTGTACTATTTTTTTCAAATGCCGACGGACCCAGAAAATTATTTCTAAAGCATGTTCGTACAATATGTACCATTTTACTCTGAAGATGAATTAATTGATGAGCATAATAATGCACGTGAAGCTTTTCTTGCTCGAGAAGAGCAATGGATTAAATTCACGTGACGTCATAGCCACATGATAACTGAGCCACGTGTTTTCGTCCAATCAGTTCATAAATAAATGCGACATCATAATTATATCCTAAATATAATCACGCGTTTCCAGCCAATTAGTCCATGTGCTTCACTGTTGCCAACTTTTGCTTTTTGCAGAAACTTTCTTTTAGAAAGTACATATTTGTAAACGATATAATAATGTGCACATAGTTAAACAAAATACACTTAATTTAAAAGTATTCGTGTAATGTAAATATATTTTTAACTTGGAAAACTGTTTGAAGAATTTTAACACGTGAACTTTTTATCCAATCACCAAATTTTAAATACTATCTACACTTTACAAGTTGAACAACTAGTATGTCAATTTTTAATCAATGGGAAGCACGTGATTGTCATTATCATGTGACCATTATGAATTTATTTCATTGAGAAAAACACATATCTTAAAACACATTGTGCAAGAGATAGACAACTTTAGATTACTTTAATCAGACACATGCTTTCATTTTTTTTTTTAAATCCAGAAAAAATTGTTGAGGCAGAAAGTGAAGATGAAGTTACTGAACAGATAAGGATAAATGATCATTTTCATTGGATGAATTGAGAATAGTGGAGATCGATTGGCAAGTGACTCACAGGCAAGTCACCATGCTATGAAGGAGATGGAACGTATGCGACAATTAAGACCTCAAGCATCATGAATAAAGTCACATATTTAAAATTTTCACAAACGGATTTGACATTGATTGTTTTTAATATTTGAATAGAAATTTTATAAAAAAAAGTTATTATCGCTTGCTTAGTTATTTTATTTCTAAAATAATAATTGAATAGTTAGATGAACTATTGGTAAGTAGGTATGACATTTTTCTATTTCATACATAATCAGAAGAAAAAAAACTGAGATAAATCTGAAATTTATCGCATGTCTCTGTAATTGCAACATCAAAATATTTAAAATCATTTCCAAAATTTCATTCACATAACCCTAAAAAGCAGAAAATAATAACAAAATAAAAAAAAATATGTACCATGTTTTCTATAATGGAAAAATGTATAAAATAATTTTTTTTCTGTATTTTTTATGAAGGATAAAACAACATAAAGATTTATAACTTTTTCTGAATTATCCTGAAAATTCATACTTGGCAACGTTTGATATCTATTAAAATACTTGTAAGGTTGGAAACGAAAAATATGGGGCTCATGCAATACATAACTATAAAGAGTGAAGAGAGTAGCTATCAATTAATGAACTTAATTATCACTTCACATTATTTGCGGTGCAAAAAAATTGTTAGTTTAGCTATTAATGCATCAATTATCTGCTGCATGCGCCCCATGTGTTTTTCGTTTCCAAACTTACAAGTATTTTAAAAGCTATCAAAAGTTGCCAAGTACGAATTTTCAGGATAATTTAGAAAAAGCTAAAAATCTGTAAGTGGTTTTATCCTTCATAAGGGTTAGAAAAATTATGTTATGCTTTTTAATCCTTTATAAAAACATGATACATTAATTATTTTTATTTTATTATAATTTATTATAGACACTTAAATATAACCATGACTCATCGAGTGTTACCTGAAATTCTATTTTTCACCTACCAGGTATTTTTTATATAATTTTCTACAATTGGATTTTCTTTCAGCTATATATTTTGTCAAAAGTGGATGCATTTTAAATTTAAATCTATTTTTAACTTTAAATCTTTATGAATGATTTTACTTACAGTGCCAGAAGACATTCTTAGTTTCTAATCAGTGGCTACTTGCTTTAAGATCAGAGACTTCACTTTCTTGATAATTTCCTGTATTTCAACAGTCTTAGGATGAGGTTCCGTGATCATGTTTTAATTTTTACTTTCAGCTAGACGTTTTTTTTTCTTTCGGATTTAATACAATATAAATAACTTGTTTAGAAATGCTATAACCGATATTTTTGCATCGCTTAATGGCATGGTAATACGAATATTACTACAAGGGAAGCGCACTTATGTAACCTTTGAGCCATTTACCACTTTTCAGGAGTCATTTTAAAAATAAATCTTTTATTTTACATTCTAATCAAAAGAAAACAATAAGGAATGGTTACTCTAAAGTTGCCAAAATTTTATCTCAAAACACAAATGAGAAAATAAATTACAAAATGGTTTCCATAAAGTACAAACAATCTTCTGTATATTAAGTTATTTTACTGATTGAAGCGAAAACTTTAAGATGTGTGGGAAAATGGTGTAAGATTTTGTTTTTATTAAGTACATTATTTTAACGGAAGAAAGTAATGTATTTTTCATTTTGTGTGTGTGTATGTGAAAATAATAATTAACAATTTAAAACTGTGATCACTCATTTTTGCATAATTAGTTATTTTACAGATATTTCTTTAAATTGCAACATTTAACTTAATTTACTTTGAAAGTTACAAAAATTTCGAATGGAAAACCCACGAATCGTAATTTTTACTTTCTTAGCACAATTATTTTTTTTTTTTTTTACTTCTACTTCATCCTTTGAAAAAAAAATAGCATTAATTATCTAAGCTCTATATAATCAATCACAAACACTTTTTCGATTACGTCTTTAAATTACTTCTCTGAAAAAGAAGAATTTTATTTCTGAACATTACGAGCAAATGAAGCTTTAATATAGTTTTTTTAAGGAATCCCATTGAACATCTAATATTTTTTTCACAGTTGTCTATCTCCATTAAACATGATTTTCGTGTTTTGTACAAACAATGTAAAGCAACTGCTGTTTGATGTTTATATGTTTGTTATTTTTTTCCTATTTCATTATTTTCTATACGCGATAATATAACGTACAGCCTACAATTTTCTCTTCTTAGCTATTCATTAATCTTATCAGCTTTAATTAGGTTACTTAAGGTTTAGAAACATTAAGGTACCATCAGCCTTCCCTTTATACTATATTATATAGAACTTTTTGTGTTAGGGATAAAAATGTCTTTTTATCTCAAGAGGTAATGTAAAAATGTATCTCATAAAGTAGTGAATAATAACACACACACACAAACAAAAAAAAATCGAATATTTGTTTTTTCAATTCATTTCTTTTGGAGAGAAATGACTATCAAACACAAGTGAGTTACCTCGTAACGAAGAAGATTGTGATCTTACTTTACACAAGTGTGTTTGTAAGGGAAGCAAATGATACTACCGATATTTATATTCTGAAAGACCATATAGGAACAATATTTTTTACTGCTTAAAAATTAACTCCGTTTATGAACTTTTAATGGTATTTTCCGTGGTTTTTTTTCCCGGATTTTCTGTTTTCAATATTTTAAAACGTTGGTTTTTCTTAATTCCTACCATTTGCTTTATAAGTTTTAGGTCTTACAATAATTACCGTTATTGTGTTATCATTTACAACCTACGACTTTAAGTATAAAGCAAAATAAACAAAAAGTGGAAGTTTTTTCCCGTGAAAAGTATAAAAGATTTTTACATCATCTATATATATAAAGGACAAAAAAGCAACTCACTCACTTACTGACTCACTGACTAATCACGATATCTCCGGAACTATTAAACCTACAGAATTAAAATATGGTAGGTAGGTTCCCTTCATGGAGTACACGTCAGCTAAGAACGGATTTTGCAAAGTTCGAATCCCAAGGGGCGTTACGGGGATTTAAGGGGCGTTATAGATAATTATTTTCATTACCAAACTATTCGATGTACAGTCATGGAACTTGGTACACAGATTTCTTTCATTAAGATATTTCCTACATAATGATTTTTACAAAAATCGACCACCAAGGGGCGTTCAGGGCGCTTAAGGGGGCGTTACACATAATTATTTCCATTTTTAAACTATTAGACGTACAGTCTTGAAATTTGGTAAGCGGATTCCTTTCATAGAGTAGAGATCCCCTACAGAATGGGTTTTGTGAAAATCGACTCCTAAGTGGCGTTGTAGAGAATTAAGTGGCGTTATATGGGCAATTAACACCTTTTTTAAACTATTAGACGTAAATCTCGAAATTTAGTAAGCTGATTCCATTCATTGAGTAGAGATCCGCTATAAGATGGGTTTTGTGAAAATCGTGTCCGAAGTGGCGTTGCGGGGGCTTAAGGGGCGTTATAGATAATTATTTCCATTTTTAAACTATTAGACGTACAGTCTTGAAATTTGGTAAGCGGATTCCTTTAATAGAGTACAGATTCGCTGCAAAATGGATTTTGTCAAAATCAACTCCCAAGTGGCGTTATAGGCAATTAACTCCTTTTTACTGTTAGACTGTTAGACGTAAAATATCGAAATTTAGTAAGCTGATTCCATTAATTAAGCAGAGATCCGCTATGAGATGGGTTTTGTGAAAATAATTTCCTAAGTGGCGTTGTGGGGCCTAAAGGGGCGTTATAGATAATTATTTCCATTTTTAAACTATTAGTCGTACAGTCTTAAAATTTGGTAAGCGAATTCCTTTCATGGTGTAGAGATCCGCTACAAAATAGTTTTGGGGAAAATGGATCCCCAAGAGTCACTGAGGGGGATTTAGGGGAGTAATAGATAAATATTTCCGCTTTTCAACCAATAGAACCACCTGCTTGAAAATTAGAAGGTATGTTCCGTTCATCGAATAAAGTTCCTTTTACAAAGATTTTTTGCGAAAACGGACCACCAAAGGAGTGGGGTTGCGAGTGATTAAGGCGTGTTATAGAAAAATTCCTGTTTTTGGATTTAACTCATTTACTTGAAATTTGTTGAGCACTTTTCTTTAGTTGAATAGAGTTCCACGAAGAATGGATTTTACGGAAATCAATTCCAGGGGGAAATATTGGGGCGTATTGATAGACAAAATTCCCGTTTTTGAACTGCTAAGTCTATACTAATAAAATTTGGTTTGCATGCTTCTTTTGTTGAATTGGAATCCGCTAAGGATGCTGTCAGCGATGTATTGATGATAAAAATTCCGTTTTTGCTCTGTTAGATTTAGACTTGAAATTTAGCATGCATGTTTATTTTAGGGAGTAGAGATCCATTGAAAGTTGCTTTGGTGGAAATCCACTTGATTATTAGGTTAAGTGAGCGAAAAAAATATTTCTACTTCTATTTTAGATATAAATAGAAATTAGATATTATAAGTTATGGTCTTTTTATATCAAGAGGCAAGAGTGTAACAGCTATAAATATATTTTTCAATACAATCGAATTCTTAATGCTAGATATCAATAATTAATATATATGTAAACATTATACATATATACAACATCGTGAAATACCCAGTGAAGCGGGTGGGTAACGGCTAGTTTATTATAAAATTTTCAATTTGTTTAATTTTTACTAAATATTATGAAATTCAATCA
The DNA here is from genome assembly GCA_019973935.1 of Trichonephila clavipes. NCBI lineage: Eukaryota > Metazoa > Arthropoda > Arachnida > Araneae > Nephilidae > Trichonephila > Trichonephila clavipes. Next base: position 810,864 of record BMAU01019422.1, read on the forward strand.
GTTTTCAGAACTGTGAATTTTAATTTTTAAAGATTTATTTCATTTTGTCTTTTATTTAATCGACTTGGTGACACGGTGTGCTGCCAAACTCGAAAATTTCATCGTTCTATGGGTACATTTAAATATTTACAACTTGCAGTAAATTGTTTCGATGTGTAGCTATTCATAAACATTTCCAGTCGATATTTGTTTCTTGACCAGTAGATTCAGTTCCTGCCAAGTAAAAACAGTCCACAATGTTATGGAATCACCACTAGCTTGCACTTCGCCTTGTCGGTAGCATGAGTCCTTGATACCGTGGAGAGAGAGTCTCTCTGCTCGATACTGAAATATACCTTTAGTTCTTACTAACTGGATTCCATGAGTGAATTAAACAATAATCGTTCATTTATCCTCTGAGATCCTACCCATATGCTCACAAGCCCTGTATAGGCGTAGTATTAGATGTCGTAAGAGTAAAGCAAAGTGACGTCTAGTAAAGGAAATCTAGTCAGTCTTAAACTACCATAATCCTGTAATGCAATATGTAAGAGCACTGCAGCTTATTTATAGTTCATTGCACATTGATTGTTGGGGTCATTTGGCACAGAGTTTCTTTCTAGTAACATTGATAACTTCGTGTCTCTTTCCAAGTTCATTATATAAATGTGACGAGCCTCTGCATTGTCCAAGGCGAGTTGTATTGCTTGAAATTATAAATTCTCTGCACGCTCTTAACATAGGTGATCGAAGAATATTGAATTTTCTAAAAAGATCCGAAATGGACTGTCCTCATTCGTCTAGCTGAAACTATCAATTCGCTCTCAGGATTTATAAATTCCAAAGAAATTATTTCACAAAAACTCTGAAGTTAAAAAGAAAGCATGCCAATGCACTGCCTATTTGCGCATTTCTGCTGTTATCTGTATATTTACGTAATAATAAATTACTTTTCGGCAATTCCGTGTACATTTATGCCAGTTTCCCAGCCTGCTTGGAAATAATTGCAGTGATCTTCTTTAATAATTAAAGCTTTATTGTAGCATAGTAAAAAAATTTCTAATATGGCTGCCACTTGGCGCCTAACTTATTTGAAAAAAACCTTGATACAGGAGGTAAAACCATCCTACGCTACTCGATTTTTCTCTCTTCTAAACTTGAAGATGAATGTCACTGGAAAATGGAACACGCGAAACTTTCTACCATCTCATATCAGAATAATAAAAGTGGTCTGCTTGTGGAAGGACCTTGATGGGAGGGTATATCTCCATATTGGTTGATAGGGAAGTGGTAAGGAGGCGTGGCTATATATATATATATATATATATAGGTTTATGCTATATATAAGGAAGGAAGGCATCCGAGGTCAGTGGAAATGTCCTAATGGTTTGCTGAGAAGCAGAATCGTGATTGGCTGATAGTAATCGGTGAGTAAGGACTCTATTGTCTGTCCTAAGATTTTTGAACTAGAAAAGATAGGTATTGAAGATTTGCCTGAGTGGTTTTCCTTAGTGGAAGCAGCTTATGAAATTAAGTTTAAAAAAAGATTAAAAAAATAATAAAAAGCAGAAATTTATGAATATAATATAAATATTTCATTCACCTCTTGCAGAATGAAGAAAAATCACCTATTGGGGGAGAAGAGGGGGAAGGTTTATGAATCATGAAGAATTGTTTTAGGTCTTTTAATGTTTACATCACAGTTATATTTTTCCATGTTTAAAATTATTCATTAAACTGGCGCGCTTTACCTTTAAATGATTGAGCTCACTGTAAAATCTCCACACGTTAGTAAAGAGTTTGCTTTACTATTTTTATTTATTACTCCAGTACTTCTCAAACTTTCAATATTGGTGACCCAATTTTTAATCAAAATTTTCATCGCTTCCCATGACATTTAAGATACAAAGCGACTCTAATTATAAAACGTACTATTTCTCAATGTAAATGTTAAATTTTGAGAATTGTTATCTTTAAGTAATAACTATTTTATGTTATTTTTAAGTAATAAATATTTTAAGTTATTTTTAAGTAAATATCAAGTATTTTTTGCTTTGCGCTTATTTTCTAAAATTTTATATATAAAACTTTATAGAATTTACAATGTAACATAATAAATATTTTCAGTTATTTTTCAAAATATTTGTAAAATATTGCAATTTTTTTATAAAAAATATTTTTAAAATAGTTATTTTAAGTAATAAATATTTTTTTTAAATTATTTTTAAGTCGAAAATAGACGTAAAACTTAATAAATATTTCTTATGTTTCTTATTTTTAGTAATTTTTGTATTTATGTTACATTTTCATAGTTCAGAATGTGAATTATTTAACTTAAATTTTATTATTACTAATAAATATTTTCAGTTATTTTCAGTAAATAATAAAAAAAAAGTTATTTTTAAGTAATAGAGTAAGTAATTGTTTAGTAAGTATTATGTTACTTTTCATAGTTCAGAATGTGTTTTGTTTCACACTCAATAAACGTAAAAAAATCGATAAGTTTTTTCACGCAAGTTTTCACGTCCCCCTAGGGGGCACGCCCCACAGTTTGAGATACGCTGCATTACTCTCTTAAAATTTTAGAAAAGTAAATTAAAAGGAAAATAGGACATTTTTCTATTTCGTTTTTCTATCCATTTTTAAATCTTTCTAGTTTCTTTAGAATAGTACGATACATTGATTATGCATCGGTAGTTACCCAATATCTAAAAGTCGAGAAATATTCCTTACTTTGTAATAATATACTCCATATTGATCAAGAAAATAACACATGTTACTCAAAGATTCGCGTGTTTTTGAAATATAAGACATTCTTTAGCTCATTAAAATTGCACGGTTGAAATAAGATATCCTACATTTTCCAGATAAGAAAGAATTGGAGGAAATAAAAAGCGTCTCCAATTGAAATGCTTGGATGATTTTTTTGGCCTCGTTTTTTTTTTTTTTTTTTAAAGAAGGATTTTTTGTGACATTTCATTATATGCTACACAATTTTTAATTAAACCGTGTATCGTTGCTAATGATGCAAGAGAATTGATTTGGTCATGGAAACTATTCAGTTAAGTTTCAAGCCGATAGCCTTTTATATTGTCCGATTAATTGAATTAATTCTCTAGAAAAATCATATTTTTAAAAATTTTGTAAATTGTTTCTGACTAGTTTGACTATCGATACGAATATATGAGATTTTTTAGAATGCAATCAAATTACTTTTATAGAATGCTGTAATTTATCTTACATCTAATTGTGTCAATCAAAGTGAATGCAATGGAAAGTAATTGGTCTGGTCCGTTTGAAGAAGCTTTATTTACTGTTTAATACTCAGTTACAAAAATACATCCGACGGCTCTCGCTCGTCCTCTTACGGTGAAAAATAAGAAGGCGTTACAACACAAAGTACATTTTCTTTTTATTCGAAAAAAAGCTCTTCGTAATTCTGTACTAAATTTATACTTGTTCACCATGTTACCAAAATGATTCCAACTTGGCTGTATTGACAATATTTCACCAAATTTTTAGTGGCCGCTGAAGCCGAGTTATAAAGGTAGGGATGACGTGGCTTGCTTTGTGACGGGTTTTATCATAAACTAAAGACCGAATGTAATAGCGATGCACGTTAAATTAAGCATCGAGCACATAAACGTCCTCCCTATTTTAAGATGTGTGGTGTTGTAGTTAGGAGAGGGGGTGCCAGCTGGCATAGGTGTCGTCCCGTGGCTTGACCATGGTCACGAGTTCGTGGTCCGTCGCCAAAAGACCCTCGTGTAGCTGAACAGTGCGACGTTAATATTCAATCAATCAATCACCAAGTTTTTATTGAAACGCGATTATAAAGGAAGGGATGACATGACCTGCGAATGTTACAATTTTTATCATAAAATAAATACAACCGAATGTAATATCAATATATTAAGCATGCAGATATACATTATTCACACTATTTTAAGATGTACAATGAGTATTTGTCCACCATTAGTCTTTTGGGGGCACCCTACCTAGTAAGTTTTAATTAAAAAGCGTTCGAATGTGCTATAAAATTGAATTGATATATTTTAAGATATGTTACGTTTAGCACTTAAAACATTGTGATTTGTAATAATTGTCTAACTAGCAATATACCTCAAAATATGTTTCGGTTGTATTTATCATTGTTTTGCTTACTTTTTTCAAATTTATTGTTTATGACCAATGATAAATTATCTAATTATAAAACAAACAAGCTCAGTGTTAATTAGAAAGAAAAGGCCACATGTGCCATTTTTTTTCTTCTATTGCTAAATATCTACACTATATATATAAAAAAACAATGATATGCATTTTCAGGATAAAACTTGAAGTGAACATATTATTTCTTATAATTGAGGAAATAGCTTCTAAAAAGCAACCATTGAGTTTAATCCCTTATGTAACCACAAAATTCATCATCATTCTAAAAGGCTTCAAATCAGAAAACAATTTATAAATAAAGCCAGAAGTTTTCTGTTATATTTGATGCTTTACGTCAGGGGTACTGAAACTTTTTTTCTGCTTGCCGCATACATATGTTAGTTATTTCATGCAGCCGTAACATGAGGATAAATGGGGGTGGGGGGAGGGAGAAAATCTTTAAGACGAAGATAATATTGGAAATTTAAAATGTGGAAAATATTGATCAAAGTATTATAACTTTTGTTTTGCTTTTTTTTAATTATTATTTTTTTTATTTTTTTTTTTACTAACGCTAAATTAGAAGCTTTTAAGAAACCCTCATTCACAATTCCTGCATGAGTAAACGGTTTCATATGATTGCCAATAATATAACAAACTTCATGGGATGTCTTTGTTGTCGCTGTGATATTACCACTGACAAAACACTTTGTTGCTGTTGCAAAGATTATTCAAGAAAGCCTATTTATCACCTCTTGAAAGATATCTTCCAGGGAAAGTGTCAAAAATGTGTAATTCCTGTTTATTGGTATTTTTAAATACGAGACCTTCGTGACAAATCAAACAATTACTGATCTATGTTTGTTTTTCGTTATAAAATAGCCAACCTCCTAATCGTCTTGAAACGATTTATTTTTTCAACTATTTTTCGCTTGTAAGTTATGAAAGATATTTGAAACTTAGTTCCACCCACAAAATTGTCGCTACTCCACAGTTGTCTGTTATCACTAACCGTAACTGTTCCAAATAAAAAAAGAATAACAATTCGTACGCGTACGACACCTACAGTAAAAAAGCAACATTGATATATTTGATTTCTTGACAGAGAATTTCCCATCAAATGTTTAATACAATGGTCTTAAATAAATAAATTTCTAAGAGCACCGGCCATGACCGGGACACTTAAAAAGGTTGAGTATCGCTGCTTTACGTACTTTTTCATTATGTTCAATTTGGTCTAATTTCAATAAACCTATCTAAGTTGCTTATGTGTGTAATAATGATACTAAGTATTTTTTATATTCCTTCAATAACCTGAACATTTTTTTCCTTCGTTGCGTGGAATATGTCCATTAAGTAAAGTTTAATATTTAAATTTTTACTGCGGGGAGAAACAGCACTATCGCTTTATAAAGGGTGTTTTTAGAGGTATAGAACTTTAAATTGCAACAAAACAACGATGTATTATTCGATTGACATGAATTTTTTTTATTCGAAAGATAATCTTGTGGCATTATATTTTAAATATGATCAAGCAAGCCGTTGATTCTCAAATGGGCCCAAAACGAGATTGCCGTTGTTCCCGATTTTCATAAGAGAATTTTGTTTAGCGATGAAGCGCACTTCTGGTTGAATGGCTACTTCAACAAACAAAACGGCCGCATTCGGAGTGAAGCTAATCCACAAGTGTATGTCGAAACACCGTTACAAAAAAAAAAACTGACCGTTTGGTGCGATTTATGGGCTGGTAGAATCATTGGTCCGTACTTCTTCAAAAACGATGAAGGCCACAACGTTACAGTCAATGGTGATCGGTATAGAGCCATGATTACTAACTTTTTCATTCCTGAATTGAACAATCATGATTTCCAGGAGCTGTGGTTCCAACAAGACGGCGCAACATGTCACACAGCTCGTGCCACAATCGATTTATTGAAAGACACGTTGGGTGACCGCCTAAATTCATGTTTTGCACCTGTGAATTGGCCTCCAAGATCTTGTGATTGAACACCGCTAGACTATTTTCTGTGGGACTTTGTAAAGTCATTGGTCTATGCGGATAAGCCACAAACGCTTGACCATTTGGAAGACAACATTCGCCGTGTTATTGCCTATATACGGCCACAAATGTTGGAAAAATTCAATGAAAATTGGACGTCCAGATTGGACTACATCCGAGCCAGCCGTGGCAGTCCCATGCCAGAAGTCATATTTAAAATGTAATGCCACAGGATTATCTTTCGAATAAAAAAAAATCATGTCAATCGAATTATACATCGTTGTTTTATTGCAATTTAAAGTTCTATACCTCTAAAAAAAACCTTTAGTAATTCTATTAAAACTAAATTTTTTTATTAGAATTAAAAGTCACGCTATATGCTCCCCATTGCCCCTGTTTTTTACATAGGCGCGCATATGCATTGTATTAAGGTGAAAAGAAAGGGCATGGGTAAGCAAATTTTCCTCTGAAAAAAGAAACCTGTAAAAATACTGACTATGTCGTTTTATTCTGTTTCAAACTCGGCAAACTACTTTTAAACAGAGCAAAGCGATGCAGATATTCGTACATTGGAAGAATGTATATATCTGTCCATGGCACTTAACACACGGAATGAGCAAAACGGGTGTATACACCGGTGGCAGTTAAGGGGTTAAGTGGGTTGTACTTTGATATCTTGTGGTGGTTAATGTGTCTTTTAATATAGTTATGATTCCATTTTTGGCTGGCTGCTGTTCAATTTAGTGAGTTTATTTTCACCACTTATTGTTCCGCTTGTGTTCTGGGGAAAGAAGTGGGAAGCACGTCTACGAAGAGAGAGATGTTTTATGTAACTTTTTTTCCCGACATCATTCATGATGTAGCTGCAATACGTGCGTCATCTGGTGAAAGTCATAAAAACTATTTTCGAAATTTACTAAAAGTTCGCGAATGATTTTTTTTTATATACGTAGGGTGTTCAATAAATAATAAGTCTACTTTTACTGCCACAAAACGGCTTAACGGAATGCTAATTTCTGTGGCATAAGAAAAGTTTGATGTCTGTATTAACACAAGCTACCGATAGATGACGAGTACACACTCGTATTCTTGAGCATCACGTGTTCGAACTGAATCATGTTTGTGGGTGCCAACAGAAAGCACTCAGTTGTTGAAATGGAAGCAAAACTCTGCAAAAATCAACATAGATACTTTTAATCATATGATACGATATGATTAATGACTGGAACAAGAAGGCAACAATATCTTAAAACGCTTTATCACTGTAGACGAAGCTTGGTTGTATTACTATGATCCAACCATAAAACAACGCAGCAGTGAATGGAAACATCCATCTTCACCTACTTTCAAGAAAGCAAAAACTGTGAAATCGGCTGGTAAATTTACTACTATAATTTTTTTATTATGAAGAAATTGTGTATCAACAAGCTGTCGAACCCGGTACTACGGCAAACAATTCGTACAGCACGAATGTTCTGAGAACAATGGTACATCACGTTAAAAGGAAGCGTCCATTCTTCGAAATGGCTCCCTTTTGCATCATGACGATGCCCGACCACATATTGCTCGTTACGTCAGTGCTTCTCAAACTTTCAATACTGGCACCCCCCTTTTCAATCACAATTTTTATCGCGCGCCCCCCTATACATAATAATTTACTGAATGCAATAATAATGCACTTTTACGATAAAGCAACAATATTTATTATAAATCGTACAAATTCATGACATAAGTATTAAATTTTGTATATGTTACTTTTAAGCAAAAAAAAGTTAAGTGATAGGATAATTACTCAGTTATTTTTCCTTTCTCTGATTTTTAAATTGGAACATATATTACAAAATGCGGTGGTTGCTTAGAAGACAAAATATAGATATCAGCTAAATATAGAAAATGAACTCAGAGGGTCAATTTCTTATCTTAAAACTCCTTTCAAAAACTTTGCTCTGTAAGACAAGCCCATGGAAGTAGCTAATAATTATTAAACTTGTTCTTAATTTAGTATTAATTAATTAGTCATAAAATACTCTGTGCACCACTCATACATTAAAAGCAGTGTTTCTCAAACTTTCAATACTGGCGACCCAATTTTCAATCATAATTTTTGTCTCGCCCCCTGTACAACAATAATGTATTTACTGCAATAAAAATACATTTTGAGAGAAAGACGCTAAAGTTACAATATGATCTTAATTATAAACCGTACAAATTAATACACGATAAGTATATTAAATTTTGTGTATATGTAACTTTTAAGTAATATATATTTTAAGAAAATTACTTAAAATATATATTACTTAGAATTATGTTATTTTTCTTTCTCTAATTTATAAATTGGAACAGATCTCAAAATGATGTATTTAATTAAAGATTTATTTCCTTCAGCATTCATTTCTCAAAGTACAAATGTCATTAGAAAAATAGTCTAGTCAATGTCGTTTCTATCATATCCATCACATCTGGCATTATATGGTACGTGTGCGTGAGTCTGGGCAACCTCTCGGACGTCTGCGCAAAACATGTAAAAATGCTTTTCCTCGTACAGTTCCAGTCAGTTTTGGTCGAGTCGATACTCCTATAGCTACCGAATCTAGCTTGAATGTACATTTTTTTTAATTTCCAAGTTAATTGTAATTCACGGTAATTAAGTATTTACGGCAGTAGATTAAAACAATATCATACATACATTTTAAGTCGTAAGCAAACATTCGACAATAATAAAGAATCAACAAGTACACAGACGAACGAGCATGGTTCCAAAAATTAAATCAAGGCGATCTTCTCAAAAATACTTAAATTTTGGATTCACCACTACTGAAGTAAATGATGGAAAAAAAGCCCCAGCTCGATATGTGTTAAAACTTACAAATCTGTTGAACAACATGTGAAAATTGTTTTTAAAACATGTAAAATCATTTAGCTATGTTGGAAAAGAATTTTAAAAAGTATTTTCTGGATGAGGACAGCTTGGTAGCAAGTTACGAGTGGATTAGGGATCTATTTCAAGATACTCCAGAAGGGCTCTCAACTTCCGAAGAAGAAATCTTCATAGATTTCACATCCAGTGAAAAATTCAAAGGCAATTTTGTAATAAATCGCTCTTTGAATTTGGAGTAGAGGTGGATGAGGAATTATCTGTACTGAAAACAAAAGCACTTCGTATACTATTACCATTTTTAACATCCTACGTTTTTCAAACCGGATTTTCTGCAGTGGATGCCTTGAAGACAAAATATAGATCTCAGCTAACTATAGAAAAATAACTTTTTAAGTGTCAATTTCTGATATTAAACCTTCCTTTGAAAAACTTTCCTCTACAAGACAAGCCCGTGGAAGTCCCTAATAATTATTAAACTTGTTCTTAATTTAGTAATAAGATTGATTGATTGAATATTAACGTCCACTGTTCAGCTGCACGAGGGTTTTTGACGACGGACCACGTAATTTTGAACCATGGTCAAGTGACGTGGATGACACCTGAGCTGGCACCCCTCTCTCCTAACTACCACACTACACCAACGGGAAAACGTTTCAACACTCAACAGATTTAAAGTGCATCGCTGCCCTACACGGCGGGTCTTTAGTGGTACTGAGCTCGAACTCGTGACAAGGCAAGCTACGATCCGATACCTATACCACTCGGCTACCGCGGCCAAATTCAGTAATAAGAAATTATTTATAAAATACCTTCTTCAGTACTGATACATCAAACGTATACTGGCTGAAACACCGACTCTTCGCACGAGTTCATTTTTTTAAAAAATAAAACATTATTCTTGATATAATAGCTGAAAGTGTAAGGATAGTAAAACTGTGTGCACGACATTGTATACAAAAATGTAAAATGATTTTTTTAAGATAAATACCATAATTGTAAATAACTGTTTAAAAGAACTGTATTTTTAAACCTCACACAATTAGCATTTAGAATTAATGTTAAATTATAAAAAAGAATATAAAATTCCGAGGAAGAATAATTGTAATACTTTTTAACATTTAAAGCGAGAAGACTTCAAAATGTTTTAACCCGGGAGCAGGCGCATACTTGATACTAACAATAATGGTAGTGCGGGGGACTCAGTCACCCCAATCATTTGTTTAGTATTATTTTTACTGTACATGATACAAATCGGAATTCTAGTGAATATTTTAATTTATAGAAATTATACTTACCTTCTTTCAAGGACTATTCAATTCTTCCAATAAAACTGAACTAACATGATTGAAAAGTACAAGACCATAATAAAGGACGCAAATCAGACACTTTTCAATTATCCTACAGAAATGTTAAACCAATCAATTCTTTTCCAAATATCGCAAAAGTCTATTATTTACAATTTCCCTAAGCGAAAAGCAAACGCATAAAAGATGGGAGGGAACTAATATTGATAATAACTATACCATAAGATTGAAGGTCAATCAAATGATTAGGAAACGTACTATGCAGCCTGGCTGAAAAGTGAATCATGACTTCCTTTTCTTTTTTTACAACTAATGTACAGTATTTCAATAATAATTACAGTGGTGAATTGCTTATCTTCTTAGAATTTTTCTCACGGTCTGGGCTTCGTTTTTTCTTTTAACGAGTAATATTTTATGTTAAAACGTAATAAAAAAATCTCTAATTGAGGAAATACAGCAAATAAAACAAAATGTTTTTTTTTTCCTTTAATTTGGTTTTGGGATTAAAGACAGCTATTTGATGACGGAAAAAAGCCAGATAATAAACATAAATTATGTCAGTGTTGTTGTGTGTATTTTTGTTATTATGGAAGAAAGCATTTTGTTTTACTTCTCTTTTCGGTTATTTTTTTTAAAAAAAAATCTTTAAATTTTCGATACGCTCGCACCCCCCTTGTAGGGTCATCGCGCCCCCCCAGGGGGGCGCGCCCCACACTTTGAGAAACACTGCATTACGTACTATATGTTTTGCAGCAGAACAACGTAGAGATTTTACCATACCCTCCATACAGTCCCCATCTCACTCCATGCGATTTCTGGCTGTTTCCACAACTTAAGAAACCATTACGAAGCAAACGTTTTACAAGCAACAAAGCATGTGTAAAGGCTGTGTAGGTTGTTTTGAAACAGCTCTCACAAAGCGGAATTTTACATGTTTTTAAGAAGTGGGCCGAACTTACGGATAAATGCATTACGTACCACGGAAGTTATTTTGAAAAAAAAACCATGTAAATAATGATGATTAAAGGTATTTGGTTTTTTTTTTCATAATTTTAGTCTTATTACTTATTGAACAGCCCTCGTATATATATTCTAGTTTGTCTACTTTGAACGTTTGACTGCTCGAATGTTGAACTATTATTACCTTAACCATCAAATAAGGACAGCTTTCATAAAGAAATATGCAGTATATATAATGTGTTCGTGATTTATAATAATAAGTCTCAATGTGTGTAAGTTAAGCACTTTTCCATAACTGAAGAAATAACTAGAGTTACAAAGGCTGAAAATGTTACTTGAAATATAAGTTGATTTATATACATCATTGTCATATTGACATATTCCAAAGTTTGTTTTTTTAAATCTGTACCTATTACACTTTATTAAAAATAAATGGACAGTTTCAATTTATGTAACAATATATCATTTTAAAGACCTATATTTTATAAGAGTTGACAAATATTAGGGTACATAATTTCTTCTTTATATTATATTGAAAAATATTTTATTTATTCTTTTTGTACTTGAATATTACTTAAGTAAATCATAAATTAAGAAATAATTTTGATTAGTTGAAAAGTAATTTGCATATATATATGGAGAAATGTGTATAATTCCGAATCATATTCATAATAAAAATTAAATTCCAAGTCTTACATTCGCCATAATTATTAAAATAGTGTCATCATTTTGCATCGAGAGTATAAAGTTTCTTTATACAGCACTAAATTATTTAATAAAAATAAGTTAATAACAGCAGCAATACAATTTTTAGAAATGACAGTATAATTTCACACAAAGTAATCAGCAAATATTTTGACGCTTCAGTACACCCACGCAAAGTACTCTTCATTGAAAAATAATTTTTTAATGAGAATGTAACCTATTTTGCCATAAAATCATTTAAATATGAAGCGAGATCAAAGGAAATTTTCCAAAATATATGTGGAATAATTTTTCTCTACGCTCTCGCGAAGTTGTATTCCGCCATTCATCTTAATAACAGTATGCGAATTAGAGAACGACGAAGTAATGATATGATACTGATTTAAAACATTTTAATTTTTTGGATTTGCTTTATCATAAATGATTCTATTTAAAACATTAAACTCGTTCATATTCTAAACTCATTTAAACGATCTCCAGAAAATAAAAACAACGACTAAAGTTCAGATGTTTATCTGTGACTATAATGAACTCGATTTTATTACTAAAGTCAAACTCGTGGCTGCGTATGGGCTATTGGTGACGAACCTCATGAATTTGAGCCTCTGCCAAGGGCTGAAGATGGTAATTAAGTTGGCACTTTACTCTCGAAACCTGAGGACGCAAATCTGGGAACTTTGAGCATTTTTTTCATCATCTTGTCGCGGTCCATCAACTGCTGATTTTGGAGGGTTCGAGTAAAGATCAGCCATTTTTCAATTCACATAATTTTATTGCCTATATGGCTTAATAGACTTAATCAACTTGAATGAGAGAATGCCTTAAATCATGAAACCCGACGAGCAATCAATCTTAATAAATTAATTACAACAGAAATAAGAACACACATATCTTTTATCCTGAGCGCTTTTGCTTCAACACGTGAATAATCCACTTGAATTAACTATATGAACACCGGTCACTAATGCTGTGATTTCTCCTATCTAAATTTTCAACCAATAGAATCGCTCTTTCATTACTTCATTTATTTTATTCCCCTGGTTTTCAGTAGCACGTGGACTCGCGTGTACGACTCGACAACATGAGTTACGAGGTAGCAAGAGCGATGCTTTTTTAAAAGTTTTTGATTTGTAAATTATTGAAGCAATAAAAAAGGACAATATTCAAAAATGTATAGTAAATATAATTTAAATTTATATAAATCATCTAACCATTAAAGTGAAATCTTACTCAATAAACTTATAATAATGAGCATTTACATATGGAAGACAATAACCTGAGATGAAATAAGCATATGTTAAGGAAGTATACTTGTGTTGAAAATCTTTGTATGGTGATTTTTTCATCTGTAGTAGATAAGACGAAATGAAGCAGATATTTTAAGTATAATTATTAATTAATATTTGAATATGTCAATTTCTGTAACTATGTTTACTATGTTCTGTAACTATAGTCATTGATGGTTTTTACTCTCTTAAAAACTACATTTATAATTGGGAAATGCTGTTGTATTTTTGCTTAAAAATTTTTAAACTGAAAATGACTTTATAAAAATATTCTGAAATCGGTAATCCTTACCATTTGCTGTCAAAATCAGTTTATGTAATTAAAAATGTGTTCAGCATTAAAAAGTTAACATCCAACTTTCTTTAGCAACTTACTTTCTGTCTTGTAGAAATCATATCTGCAATCTTCATTCATAATAACTTTCATATAGTTATACATTTTAATACATTGTTGTTACAAGTATTTTCAAATAAACAGATAATGAGAGAGAGAGAGAGATTTTAATTTTACATATGCTAAAAGTATGCCATTTTTTTCCTGTTTTCCTTTCAGAAGGAAAGGTAACGTTTTTTAAGATCTTCCAATATTTTTATTTATACAGTTTTTTTTCTCAAAGGAAAAAGACATAATTTAAAAAAATAATGTTGAAAATCTACAAATAACTTAACGTTCACAAAACATCGGACAAGGAAAACACTTGGCTTAAATTAAAAAGTATGTTTGCATATTTATTTAAGTAATCCTTACTTTTCTTTTGTAAAATTCACCTAGTCATTTCGAAGAAACAAAACATATGTCGAAGAAAATGAATTGAAATTTTTTGGGGTCATTTTTATCCAATATTTTTTTCAAAAAAATATGTGAAGCGCATATTTTCTAGAAATGATGATATTAATATCTTTTACTCAATAAATAATATATATATTTTATTATTTAAAAAAATGAACTTCAAGTTAACGGAGTTTCCACGAAAGAGAATACGTTCCAAAAATATATTTTCGACGTAAATATGACAGTTAATTGGCTCACATTTTGTACCACTTCAGCTCTAGTAGCTTACTCGACTCTCTTTTTAAGTATCCAAACACGCTTCTCCTGAGAATAAAAACTTTATTGTGAAGGTTCTGGTCCTTCATACTCACATAAAAAAAGAAACCGTAACTTAATTTAACTCTCTTGGAAGTTACGGAAACACGATACATCAGTTGTTACGGCACTTAAGAAAGGGTGCGAAAAAGGGGATTTTTTTAAAGGACTAAGAATAAAAAAGGAAAAGAAAGAAAAAGTATAAAAATATGTATGCATTATTCTTAGAAAATATAATTTTTTGGAATAAAAAACGTGATAGAAGTGTAGAGATGAATTTGGAAAGAAACCGTCAAAATGAATTGATTCGTTCTACAAAAGAGAGGGAGGAGGAGGGGAACGGGGTCAATATGAAAGGACGAAATCAATTAGGAATTGTGAAATTCTAGAATAGGGTGGCTAGAGCGTTTTCTACCATGTGCCTATTCATCTGGATTAGTTGATGGAAACCCCCTAACTGTATAACTCAGCCGCTACCTATTCTTCTCAATAGACATTCCTTATGTGTATCCCTCCCCCGTGTTTTTGTCCTCAATTTTATAAGTTTGGTGTGTGTTGCAGTAAAATCAATTTAAAATAAAAAAAATATAAATTTTTTGAAGAATATTTATAGAAGAATTTAATTTTGTTTTTAAGCTTCGTTTAAATATATTATTAAGTATATTAAGTATATTATTTAAGTATATTATTTATAAGTATATTATTTATAAGTATATTATTTATAAGAGAGTATATTATTTAAGTATACTATTTAAGTATATTATTAAATATATTATTTAAGTATATTTTATTAAGTCCATTATTTAATTACATTTTAGGTTTATTAAGTTTATTTATTTAATATAAAATTCCTAGCACTTATCATAAGTACATAGCTAATATTAATGGTGCTTAGTCAATATATACAGCGTGTCCGAAAATGATTGTACCTCTTTTTTAAAATGTTCTCTAGTTTCTCTCAGATACTATTGGAATGCTTTATTATACCAGAAGTTTGGTTATATATATCAAAGATTTTTTTTTTACCAAAGTTGTACTTTGCGAAGACTTAATATGGGCGCCCCCTTCGTGACTCGGAAGATATCTAGGCGATACTCCATTTCCTTCCATGCACTAACATGTCTCTTTTAACGACAACAATTTTATTTCTGTTCCGTCCTCGCTGCTTCACTAGATTTCTAGGTAATGGTGGGTCAAAGACTTTGTCTTTGATAAAGCCCTACAAAAAGAAGTCACAGGGCGTCATGCCTAGAGACCTTGCAAGCCATTTCAACAACGATTTATCATCACGACCAGTTCGACATATCCAACGTTGTGGGATATGTTCATTCAGATACCCTCCCTGGAAATGAGGAGACCCAAATCCGTAGAAGTCACAAAATGTCTTCTGTGGTTTGGTGGACACAGTGTTGACGATTTTGTGCCAGGGATGTCGTACCAATGGCACGCGACACAATATTTTGGGTACTCCACCGATCAAAACGGTTTGCATTTTAATTCAAAATAACGAAGTTCAATATGCAGTATTTCGAACAAACGCAAATGATCGGTTGCAGTTTTCAGCGCGATTTTCTCAATTCAACGAATTATAGGAAACTCAATTTTTTTATATACCCTGATGTTATTTCATTTGATAAACTGAAATTGTCCCTATTCGATTGGTTGGAAATTGAAAAAAAAATTGAAATGCAACACTGATTGATTTACAGTCTAGAACGAGTTTGAATATGGATTCAAAAATTTGTTGAGAAAAAGATAAAATTGGAATTAATTGAAACAGAAAGATTAACAAGCGACATAAGTGAAAAGGCTAATAATGAAATTTTGGGGAAAAATAGAATTCGATTTCAGACATATTTAACTATTTGAACCAGCTGGATCATGCTATTTTAATTATATTTTCATCTACCTACACCGGCAAGTCATTATTTTTAGAGAAGAAAAAAATAGCATTGAAAACTCGCTCAGAAACAGTTTGGCAGATGACTTCAATTCAGCATGCATTTTCAGCTAAAAGTAACATCTTACAATCATAATATAAGTTATTTTTCATCTAATCTGCACCTGCAAAAATCACACTAATTACTTTAATTTGAATAACATGTATAACTAAAACACTTACTACTATAAAGTAGAAGAAGTAGCTCTTCGAAATAAATAAAGTGTTTTGAGTTGTTAGTATTTAGTTTTTTTATTATTTTTCCAATAATAACACATCAAAATTTGTTAAGGGCACATCTATACCTCATTAAATATTTCTTTAGAAAAAATGGCACGTTGATTCATAAAGGTTCGCCACCCCTGCTCTACACACTGGGTACCTAGAAAAAATAAAGACGGGATATTCATAAGAAGATTAGAATTCATAGGATATATTTGTGTACATTACAACAGACGAAACTCTTTGTTGCATTTGCAACGATTATTCAAGAGGAAGCCTATTTATTACCTCTTGAAAGAAAAAGGAAAAGTGGCATTGAATTAATTCTGTCTATTTTTTTAAGTACAGCACTTACGTGAGAAATCAAACAACTACTGATCCATATTTGTTTTTCACTACAAAATAGTCAACCTCCCAATCATCTTGAAACGATAAATTTTCTTCGAATATTTTTCGCTTGCAAGATATGAAAGCTAGTTAAGAATTAGTTTCACCCTTAAAATTGTCGCAACTCCAGTGATATCTGTTATCATTAACCGTAACCGTCCCGAATAGAGAAAGAATATCAATTCGTACCCGTACGACACCATCAGCAAAAAGCAAAATTAATGCATTTGGTTTCTTGACAAAGAATCTCCCACCAAATATTTCATACAATGTTCTTAAATAAGTAAATTTCTCAGAGCAATGGGCCATGACTGGGCCACTTAAAAATGTTCGGTGGGCTGCGGGTTGAGTATCGCTGAGTTAGAGCATCGGACTCTTAGACCGGAGGGCCTGGGTTCGATGCCCGATCCCAGCAAATATTCTCCAAGTACACACGGGGGATATTCACTCATTAAATCAGTGGGTTCGAAAGTAGCGTAAGCGGTCGCAGCAGTAATCAGTGGTGCAAGGAGCTGGAAAATATTTCCCTCCCTTCTAGCCCATGCTTAAATTGTGGAGATGGAGATAAATGGTGTCACCATCGATCATGTACAATTCCAACTTATCTCAAGCTCTGGCAACTTTCCTTCTTTCTTATCGGGAAGGTAATGAATGCAACAATACATTAGTACAGCGTTTCTCAAACTGTGGCAACTTAACTCTACGAGGGGACGCAAGGCTATTGAAAAGTCGGAAACAAAAGATTGTTCTAAAAATTATTAATTGACTGAATGTAAACAAAGCAAAAATAAATAAATAAAATACTCATTTACATTGATGCAATACACTTATAAATGTATCAGCACTGCACGTTGTATTTTCTAATTATTTTAACAATACCAAGTTAAGAACAAGTTTAATAATTACAAGTAACCTCTCTCTCTCTCAAGGGCTTGTCATATATAAAATTATTTACAAAAATTAACAACTATTTTTATAATTTATACTGTCTATAATTAATCCTTTAAATGCTGATTAAAAGTTGCGCAGTTCGCTCCCCAATGAGCAGTGCATAGAAATGATCGTATTTATTTTGGAATAACGTATATATACGTCCGGGATTAGCGCGTTGGCTGGGAGAGACGTATATATACGCCAGGGACACTTAAGGGGTTAAAATCGTATTGTAGCCTTAGCGACGAAGTATAGTGGTATTGAATTCAAAACATTGTTATTGTATGGAAGAGGGGCGCAATGAAAATTGTGATTGAATATTAGGACGCAAATATTGAAAATTTGAGAAGCACTGCATTAGTAGTAATGGTTGTAATATAATCTTCATTTTAAAATGAAATCTTGGCGATTTTTTTTTTAGAAAATGAGGCTTAAAAGAAAATTCTATACAAAGCACAGATTTTTTTATATGTGTTGTATATGCTTCAAACTGTGTTATTGTTTCACTTGATTTTTATGTCATTTAAGTTTTATTATTTTATTTATTTAAAGATTACGTCCTATCTAACGTTTAAATTTACTGATATTATGCATTCATACATCATTTTGCAAAAATAAGATATCATTCTCATGACTTTGAATCTTGAAGAGAGAAATAGTATGGATTTTTTATTTCTAGTTATTTGTACAAGGTTCCACAAAATTATGTTTGCACTACTTTTTCCCAGTGTCAAAATCTCACTTTTTTCTTAAACCAAGTCCAAACATAAATCAATGCCAGATATATCTTGATACATTTTAGAATATTTAAAATTTAAGGGTACACACGATTTTTACGTTATTGCTTATTTTTCAGGTGCCTTGAAATAGTTATTTCCCTTCTCTCTAGCTAAGATACAATTTAAATGACGGAAAAAATTAAAATATAAACATGGGGGTGGGATCTTTTCCCCCAAATAGGGAGTTTTTTCGTTGTGAGTGATGCCAAAAGTTCCATAAAACATTTCCTAAGCATCTGCTATCTCGTACCACACACAAAAAATTCCTCTTAACCCAGAAATCAAATACTTTCTTGAGGTGAAAAGAGAATTTCAATCGAAATAAAAGTATTTAAACTTAACTCGATCTACTTATTCCTTTCCACTTCCTTAAATAGTACAGAGCTGCAAAAGACAGGAACATTCTTGTCTGGAAAAATGTTCCTTTGGATTATAAGTGGCGATAAAAACAAAAGTCACAGGAAGGTCTTAAACAAATATGGTGTCTGTAATCTGTGATATATATTTTTTAAATGCGAATGTTATGTTAAGCCAAGTATTATGATAGGCTTATTTATTTATTAGTATATTTAATGTTTTATTTGTATATTGATTCTTCTTTTTTAGCAGACTTATTGAAAGGTTTGAGATAAATTTTTGTTCACTCCTAAAAATTACTCAAAAAGTAAAAAAAAATTTAAATACATTACTCGCTATACATACGTTAACAAAAAGTAATTTTTAAAAAAATACATTTTGTTCTATCTTTGCTTACATAATTTTTATATAAGAAAATGTATCCTGATTTAATTCACAAACATATAATATTAAAAATTAAGAAAAAAAAGTGTGTGTGTGTGTGTACTTATGTACGGACGTAAGAAATTATACTTCTTTGGCGTAACAAGATTAAAATATTTCTAAAATTCTTGAGCATAGCAAGCTGGGACAATGACGAAAGGCAATCACGAGCAGAGTTGAACGATACTAACCTTCAGTCAATCGGACCAGCCAAACCCGAGATAATCACGACTTAAATAAATTTAAACACCCCCGCACAGGGACAATAGGACCAATAACATGAGAGGGAGGGGGGGTTCGGCAGACTGTACCTGGAGATGAGTTGAAGCAAATGAGACACCTGAGACCTTACATTGAATGTCTCGGTGGGAAGAATCGTTCCTGAGAAAATTAAGGCATCCACCTGAAGAGCCCACGAGTTATGGTCTTTTTAAAATAATTAAAACATTTAAAACTATTAAATAAAATAGAAATAGAGCACCCAGCAACTCGAAACTGGGCCTGGTTATGAGAAGACACAAAATGAATCCATTCGATCCGGTTCGGAGTCTGTAGTTGCAAATGGGGCGTTGCTAGTTTGGGAAAGGAAAACGAAACTAACTCCCACGGGGGGACAACTGTGAAGTAAATGGCCACGTACATCCCAACGATATACAGAGTAGTAGATGAACCCAAAGTTTCATCCTTCTATCTCTTTAATATCGTTACGTCATCAAAAGATCGATCCCCATAGGAATAACATAGGGATTCTAATTTTAGTGAACTCCCCCCTACCTCACAGTCTACACGCGAATTAAAACAGATGAAACATCTCAAAGAGGAGAACCTATGGTCCGAGTTTCATTAATGAATCTCAAAAGTCCTCGTAGACATGCGGGATTTTTTAAAAAAAAATGACTTTAAAATAATTTTAAAATTTTACATATGGGTGAAGAAATGAAGCTATGGTCCTGAAGAAATATATCTAGGGTGCTCATCGGAAAAACAATCGAATCCAGCCAGTGTGGTCGACCAAGGTGCCATAAGATTAGAGTTATTTCTGGGGAAGCCCTGTAGGAGGGAAGGGGGCCAATTTCATGTAAAACTCGCGATAATACAAAAATATGGTGGGCCACCAAAAATCAAGTTCAAAGCTCAATTCCTTAGGGAGGGGGGGTGAAATGTTTTCCAGTCCCGATAGGATTAACATGTGAGTATGATATTTTAGTGCTTAAGCCCTCCCCATGCTTACACAATGGGAATGAAGCAGATAACTGGATGGGTCTAGGCGAGTGGAACTGTTGGTTCTCTCTCAAATCTCAAGCCCGAGACTCGAACAGGAGCCAAACTTAAACAAAAGTTTAAGACAATTAAAAACTATGGAAGGTATAGTCCTATGAGCACACACACACATACATGAAATTATAATAACTGGAAGATCAGATAGAGAGGGATGAAATGAGCCAGGTCAGAATGGACTGTGAGGCTCGGGTGCCGAGATATTCACCAAAAAGCTGTAAGGAGGAATGCACAATGGGGATGCGTCCCAACAGATATGGTTTATAACAATAGTTTTTATGATCTCCCAAATATCAGTCCCATAGCACCCAAAAAAGGAAGCATGTGAAAACATTATACAACGGTGCGCGTACATCGGTTTCGTGAAGGTATGAGCGTGCATCCATGACGGTGTGTAGCTCAGTGGTAGAGCATTCGACTGTAGATCGAAAGGTTCTCGGTTCAAACCCGGGTGCCCCCCTTTTTCAGAGAAGTGAAGATAAATATTTTTTTACAGACATTTGAAGGCGGGAATGATTTGACCCGTTCTGTATATTTCTAGACAAAGCATTTTCGTATCCCTTCCTACGGAACGCGAAGCAAAGGTTCCCTGTTACGGGGTGTATAGCTCAGTGGTAGGGCGTTCGAATGCTGAACGATAGGTTTCCGGTTCAAACCCAGGAATCCCTTCTTCAAGGAAGTGAAGGAAAATATTTTTTTTAAAACTTCGAAGGCGGGAATGATCTGTCTCATTCTGTATATTTCTAGACAAAGCATTTTTGTATCCGTTCCTACGGAACGCAAAACAAAGGTTCGCTGACGGGGGGGGATAGCTCCCTGGTAGAACATTCGACTGCTGACCGAGAGAGCCGGTTCAAACCTGGGTGCCCCCTTCTTCAGGGAAGTGAAGAGATAAATATTTTTCTGAGAATTTCGAAGGTGGGAATGATCTGCCCCGTTCTGAATATTTCCAGACAAAGTATTTTCGCATCCGTGCCAGTGTGTGTCCCTTCCGTGATGGTGTGCGCGCGCATTGTAAAATCTTATCCTCATCCTTCTTCCCTAACGCCCCCAAAAAAGTATAACGTCAAAAAAATCAATGAACATAGTTATAATTTTACAAAAAATATGCAAATGGAAACTTGTTTACTATAGCACGCGTTTGTAACAGTATCAGTCTGTCATCTTGGAGAAGGAAAAAATTCAAGATTCTTAATTTTTAGGAGTACTTTATACAAACTTTTAAAACCAAAATGACGTAGGGGAGACCGGGGCAAGATGAAGAGCGGGACAAGGTAACAAATGTCTTATTTTTTTCCTTTTTCCAATAGGTGAAAGGATCAACAAGACACTACTGGCTCTCCCCTTTCCTCCTAGCTCCTCGCCCTTTCTTTAAACAATAGTATAGAGAAGCTGAAATCTCCCATTTTGTGTTCGTTGTGAAGCTTTGGTTCTTTACCGCTGTCACGATATAACTTCTATGCATGTGTAAATAAGCTCTGCTACAGATTCAGGCAAAACATATCATTTTTCTTTAACATTTATGAGTAACTCAGTTTGAACACTATCTTTTACTATAAATAAATGTCAAATAATCGACTTCCTTCATGGCAATGGAAGCGAATATTTTTAAACAGGATGTCCGGAGCAAGGTGACGAGCTCGTCATCTTGCCCCGTATTTCGGAAATTCTTAAACTAACTACGTTGTCGATTTTATTAAATCCTGTAAACGCTTGTTTGTCCACTCGACATTGCGCTTCTATCTCCTTTGGGTTTAAGGGGTGTATTGGATCGTGGAATATGTCTTTCGAAAGAGGGCAACCAGAGGAAGATGTTTTTGCCATCTGTTAAGCCTCTTCCCGAAAGAAAAACCCTATCAGGGTCAAAAAATGAAATACCTCAATGTATTCTAGTCTAACAGTGCGATTGCTTCACGACTGGTATCGTTCGATTGGGTTTCGCCTTGGCAAAATTTTTCGAAGTTACAGGCTATACCCGCAGTGGTAGTGGTGTTGATTTTAGAAATATAGAATGATAGTGGAAGTTCCCCCTCAGACCGCACGGTACGATAAAACCAACATATCAACCCTACAGAAGAACCGGATCGCAAGGCAAATGATGATTTCGATGCACCAAAGAAGCCTATTAGTGTTTTTATTTATTTCAAACTATTGCCTAAAGGAACACAATTCTCGAAAAAAAGAAAAAGCAAAGCAGTGAGCTTAAGCATTCTTACAAGCACATCCATCAAAGAAATGTTAGAATAAAGGGAAAAGTAAAACTAAAATATTTAAGAAAACGGAGAAAAGAAGCTCGTGAAGCTAAAAAGGGAGTAAAAAACTCAAACTAAGTTCCTGTAAGTCTAAGTCTATAAAATCCAGTCAATCATCATCTGTTTCATCAACTTCAAAGAATGGTGTTATAAGATGTCCTGCTAGTGAAGAGGAATATTGTGACCATCCAACAGAAGAATGAATCCAGTGCTGTAAATGCCAAGAGCGGTAGCATAAGGAATGTTCCAATTATAAAAATGGCACTTTTATTTGTGACTATTAATAGCCGCACAAGTGGAGACTTCAACATTACGTTACAATGCATTACGCTTAATTTGATACTTTTTAAGATGTAAAAAAATAGGTATCATTTGTTAAACCAAGCAACATATTCAAAAAATAGAATATGTTTAACCTTATTCAGTGTTGTCATCTTGCCTCATTATTTTGAGGCAAGAGGACAATTTGAAAAGGTTATGAAAAAATAAAGTTAACCTTTGTTTTTTTTTATTTGAAAAATGAAATGGTAATATATTTAACACTACAAAGAACTACTCTAACACTTCATGTAAAATTAATTATTTTTATCCTTAAAAATAAATTAATAAACAAAAAATATTGACGTAGTCATCTTGCCCCGGTCTCCCCTACTATTTACAATTTTTATATTTTAGAATTCATTTTAAATGCTTGACTTGTTTCAGTTATGGATAATTATTCTTAAAACGACGAATTAAAAAAATGTCTTATAACCACAACGGCCAGAGTGAATTTGTGTAATTTAAGTTTTAAGGTGCCGAAAGTTTTTGTCAAATGTGAACGTATTTATAGACAATGAATCACTGGTTCAAAAAAAAAACATGCAACCTTTTAGACTATTTTATTGATAAGTAAACGATGATGCGCTTTTAATGGAAGTAAATTCTTACAGCGGCTTAAACCTAGATGTCGTACATCAAATCTGGCAGAACATATAAAGGTTTGAAAATTTTCTAATTAAAGTACAATATTAAAGTATGCGACTACTTTAATTTATAAAGATGGAGATATGGGGATTTTTTGTATTTTTTAGATATTTTTAGTAAATTTTAAGCAAAAAAATGCTAAAATTAAGAAGAGAAAAAGAAATTATTATTACTAAAATGTGTGTGTGGGACTCTAAATAGTCGTCGACCTGCGTCCTTTCATGAAGTTTGTAGACGGGGGTGCTAGGCCTCTAAGAATCCCAGGCTTTCTCTCACAAATTTGGTTGGAACCATGCCAAATCATACTGGCATCTGTATGGCGCTCCAAGCTACTACTAACAACAGTCATACATTCTAACCCTTGGCCGCGATGAATTTCATGGACCTCCATCTGGCACTACCGATCAGATGACATTAGCAATAACGGCAACAGAAGCTTTTGATTATGCCATTTTTCTTTTCAAATAATAATGATCCTTATTTTGTAATAAAATATTTATACTGTACGTAATGCGCAGTATACATTTCTCTCATCCTCCTTCTCTTTGTTATTCTCTATATTGCGTTCTTTCTCTCTTCCTCTCAATCTCCCTCTATCATATACACATAGTAATTATTTTTTTAAATTAAGTAATACAGATATTTTTATTGGAAAGAGTTGAAACAACTCCTGCAAACCACAGCTTACTTAAATTCACCATTTTGAAAGAAGTGTGCGTTTTTAATTACCAGGTGATAATTTTAACTTGAATTAATCAACAGTTGCTAGAAATTTTTCCCTCAAAATAATCTTGAAAGCTGTTGTGGGAAAAAATAAAAAAAAAATTAACCAATTTATTACTTCTATGTTGAAATTAGTAATTAAGTTTTTTTTTTCTTCTATACATTTTAAATTTGGACACTGACTAAGATGATGGACATCGTAATTTAGAACCTTTGTCAAGTAAAGTCAAATTGCAAGATCACTTTTGGCAATAAACGGGATGCTTTAGAAGGATTATCAATTGACATTGAAATGGACAGTTGGCCATTGATTTTGAGTTTGAATACATACTCGAAAAAATCATCGTAATCATGATATGTGTGTCTAATAATTGAAAGTTTAAATATAATTCTGAATATAAACAATAATTATAATTTTTTCTGTATTAGTGTCATCCCTTAAGTGGTAGTTTGCTTCTAATCTTCATTTGTTACGCCTTGAGGCAAACAAAATCGTCATATGTTTTTTTTAAAGTGATCTGTAGTTTCTTCTCTTACGCCTTGCAGCAAAGCAGCTGTAGAGTCGTCTCTTAGACAGTTGATGTTATCCATCTTTTCATTTTTGATGTTTTGTGGCACCAGATGGCTTTTTCTTCACAGCGAATTGTAGAAGAGACACACCTGTTTCAGTGGCTGCCCATTCTTTCATTCCCTATAACATGTGGTCATACTACGCATATATGGAAGGGAGTGTCGGTTATTGTGAGGAAGAAATGCCAACTAGTGTATTATCAATGTCGAACTAACAGGTCGATTTATTGACCCTTCATATGCTTTGCGATATTTGGCGACATAAAGATCAGAGTCCCGACACGCTTTTGTCCCAAAAGACCCAATGGTGTTGGACCAAGATTGAGGGTGTTGATTGCAGACCTGTGTTCGGCTTATGTTGTACGGTGACATGAGTGTCCATGTCCAGACACGCTTTTGTTCGGGTAGAACAAATGGTGTTTGGAACCAAGGCTAAGGGTACCTGTTGCAGATCCGTGTTCTTTCCAATCAGAGATGGCGGGTGGCATGGGAGAGCCCCCCATACCCTAGAAGGTTTAAATAAGCAGATCTTAAGGTGACCGGGGACTTGGGTAACTCCCAACCAAAGGCAGCGATGCAGCAAAAAATTGAGACCGATGAGTTCCGTGATAAGAGGGCGCTCATCTAAAATCGTGATTGACCTGCTATAAATGTAACTTCATCGTTTTGGTGGAGTGTGTGGACATTACGAGATCTAGTTTCGCAACGTCGAGAAATAGCCCAACGGACCTCGATACAAGATAACTAATTATTCCAATGTTATATCATATAAAACAATAGAATATGTGACAAATTGGGGTTACCTATTTGTAAATAAATTATATTTTTTTACTGAAGATGTGTGATCCTTCTTGCTACCCAGAAAAGAAGTAAATTGGGGTTACAATGTTACACTGCATATGAAAATTATTCTAATCGCGTATAATGATACAGAAGTTTAATAGCGTTTAAGACTACACAGTACCCTAAAAATTTCATTTTTACCGAAAAGAATTTTTTTGCATGTCTTGGTGGCCCATATCATTGAGATGCTTGCCACGAAATTTCAGATCTGTTAGCAAATTAGTTTTTAAGATATTTGAAGTTTTATTGGCTATATGGTTTTGGTTTCGGTTTCCTTTTAAAGCATTTTTTCGCACTTAAGTTGAATTAATTAAAAATATTTTTGAGCTTTTAGTTTGAAATAGTTATTAACTCCAATTTTCATTACTAAAATCATTTAGGCTTGATTATGTTTTGAGTTTTTTGAGTTCTCATAATTAATTAATAAAGATTAATTTCATGGCCAATTTTTGCTTTAAAAATAGTTTATATAACTTAAACTTTATCATTAATTTTTTCCTGTAGAGAAAATACCACGGCAAATGCGTTCTGGGTTTCTGTGAGAAAAAATATTTCGAAGAGATTGAATACTACTGAAAATTATGTATCTAAAATCAATCCTCAGCTGATTCTGCAATTAGACTTCCGAATACAAGTATTTTGAATTCAAATGCTGCAGATATAACTGAATATTTCCTTGATGTATATATATATATATATATATATATATATATATATATATATATATATATATATACCAAACTACATTATACTAAACATATTGTAGTACTATATTTTAGTACTTTAAATTCGAACGACAAGAGCTAAAACTTCCTAAACTACCCCAATTTAAAACTGAGAAAAATTAAATTTTATGAGCAAACCTGACTATTTTTAACTTAAGTTAGTATCATTATTATTTTGTACATAAATACTTCGTGTTTCAAAACGTTTGTGAAATATTAGGTTAAGATAAAGCTGAATAAACTGACGTCTTAACAAATGCTATCAATATTATCAATAGATTTTCAAATCCATACTAAATATTGTTTGTAATATTCTTAGAATCATAAATATCTTAAAATTACTAAAAAATTTTAAAAATTGAGTATTTTATGAGTTTGAAAAAACTTCAAAAATTCCTAATTTTTTAAAATTGTAAAATAATGGCTGGTCAAACTGACGTTTTGCCTTCAAAATCAGCTTAATAATATAATCTAAATAAAAAACATCAATTATTTTTACTGTAACTGTCTCCAAAAAATTTTTTGTAAAAGGGTACCGTGTAGCCTTAACCGAGTATTGAAAACTATAAAATTATATATTCGATACGAAAACAATCTTTTGGGGTGTTTAAAAATTTGTTGTGTAGTGTAACAAAAGAGGATTGCTTTTCATTTTCGAATTAAGAACAAAATAATCATGAAAACTATTAAGCTTGTAAAATTCTCTTTGAAAATATTGCAGTATTTTTAAAACTAATATTTTTTGAAGTTATGCCCTCAATTTATAAATTTAAGTAACAGAATTGATAATGAATCATTTTGCAATATTTATTAAGTTGCTTCCTGAAATATTACACATTTTACGGAAAATATAAACTCACTTTCATTACATAGTTGTCCACTCCATAAGTGAATGTTGACAGAGGCGTAACGGAGAACATTAGAGACTCCCTGCAAAATCAGGTTTTGGGCCTTAAACCGGATTCTACAAAGGGAGAGTACATGGCGTCAGTGAGGGTGTGGGGCATCTAGAATCTTAGGCCCCTCTGTGATGCGGGGGTGTACGTTATGCCACTGAATGCTGATCTTGCAAATATTTGAACAATATCCCCCCCTACACACATACTCGCAAACATACACACTCACAGACACACAATTGATTTAAGAGTAAAAATAAAAACTAATGATTCTTGATTTTTTAACTTCTTTCTTTAAAAATGAAGATAATGTTTTACATATTTCCTTTCATTGTAGTAGAAATATTTTACACTCAAGTCATTTCAATGGATATTAAATATTAGCTTTAAGCACAATAAATCTTTTCTGAAGGAAAATGAATGGCTTAAATATTAAAGTACTTTTTACAAATATTGTTTTTTTTTAAATCAAACATTGTTCAAAGCAAATAGTTTTTATTTCTATGTATTTATAGGTTACTATGTGTACATTGAAATACAGAAATATCTGCATCTATTATTTGATCTAACGGTATCAATATTTTGAAAAAGAAATATCGATAGAAATGTAAAGGGAATTTGAGAAAGCTCAATTCATGTTTATTTTTACAAATTAAAAACCCTCGCAATTTAAATGATTCTTTATAAGTGAGGTAAATATTTGATAAAAATTCATGAGACACTTTTAAATTTAAATATCGGGAGTTGAAGATAAAAGAATATTTTTAGTGCTGAATTTAAGTTTTAACACTCACCTTACACGTACAACATGATTTATTCACTGCTAGTATTTGCGAATATGTTTTCAATTTGCATACAGTAGAAATATATATATATATATATATATTACAGTAGAAATATATATATATATATATATATATATATATATATATATAACTGTACGTAATAAATAAATCATATATACTGTTCTTATGCATAAGGCAGCATATGGTGTAAGTTTGTTTTCTCAAAGAAGTATATTGATACACGAGAATCGAGGCGTGAATATGGTAAGTGTTAAAGAAATTAGAAGATACTGATATCTTTATTAGCAAGACGATGTTTGCAATGTTAAGTACTAAAAAAAGTTTTGCTAAAATATACTATACACAGCAGAGAGATTTTTTAAAATAGTTTGGCTGATATTTTACCAGAAAAAACATTTTGAATAGGTAAAAGCCGTATGAATCTTTTACTATAATTCATGGTTTGTTAAAATAAGGAATGGTCTCGGAACTAGACAAACACAGATAGAGAGATATCTTAAAGTATTCTTTAATATTTATAAATTTGGTTCTAAGAAATATAGAATGGTTGCAGTTGATCTGTGGGAAAGATCACTCAAATGAAAAATGTCTACTAATTGAATATTAACAAATAATGAGCACAAAACACAAAAGAGGTGATGGACAAAGTGTATCGAGCCAAATAAACTTCTTCATTCTAGCCTGTCCACATGTAGACTATGTTTTGATTCCATCGTAGAGTCCGATGTACGTTAAATCTGTTGATTCTAAAACGTCCTCCAGTTGATGTGGTGAGATAGGAGAGGAGCTGCTAGATCAGGTGTCGTTCTCCTCACTTCACCGTGGTTCAAAATTACGAAGTCTGTCAACAACAGCCCTCATGCAGCATTTCAGAGTGGCGTTAATACACAACTCTCACTTTTTTTCTTGATTCCATTGAGCTTAAAACTTCTCCCTGCCCCGTGGAACATAGGCTTTGGATCATACAATGGAATGCAACATAAATAGAATCCCTTGTCATCCGTTGACAAATCTAATTCGATCTGAGAAGTGGGGAAACCAACTGGTTGTATTATGAAGGAAGGAAATGGAAAAATCACTTCATATGTTCAGAAAATACACGTTACAAACAAGCTGAATGGATAATATGGGCTTGAATAAGAGTAGGTGCACTTATGAACCGTCACTCCACCAAATGAGGTAGTTTGATATTCCAAAAGTGGACAAATGACAATACACAAACTAAGTTCCAAAAATAGCGAGGTATTTCTGAATTTAGTTAACTCTACCATTCGTTTTACCATAGTTTAATAAAGAAGTATTTTGAAATAGCCTAATTTTGTTTTAGTTCTCTTAAAAACATATTAACTCAAAAATATAAAGAACTAATGAATGTATTATGATGTTTTTGTCACAGAGATCTTAATAAAATATCTGACTTCGTATATAGTACGCTTTGAGCCGCAGTTATTTTCAGGCTCTCTTAAGCCTCACAGAATTGGCATTTAGAATCGATGTTGAATAGTGAACAATGATATAAAATTCCGATGATGAATAATTTTATTATTTTTAATATTTAAAGCGAAAAGATTTCAAAATTTTTTTTTTACCCTGGAGCAGGAGCGCACTCGATACTAATGGTCGAGCGGGGTTATTGAGTCACTCCAATCCTTTTTTTTAAAATTATTTTTATAGTAAACAAATATCGTAATTAACTGTGAATAATTTAACTAAGATAAACCATAATTACCTATTTTCAAGAATTTTTCAATTTCTCTTTGATAATTTTTGGAAAAAATCCAAGAAAACTGAACTGAAATGTTTCAACTCTGCGTGACCTTAAAAAAAGACACAAATCACAGACACTTTTCACTAAAATTACAGCGGTGGTTCTCAAACTTTCAATATTTGCGACCCAATTTTCAATCTTAATTTTCACATTGCGCCCCCATACAATAACTAAGTATTGAATGTAACAGTATTATACTTTGACGCTATGAAGCTATTATTCGACTATAATGGGGTAGCCCGTACAAATTATCAAGGTAATAAATAAGCTTTGTATGTGTTACTTTTCAGTAACAAGATAAGTATTATGCTATTTTTTCATCTTAAATTTTAAACAGGAACAGATTGCAAAAAAATATTTTTAATTAAATTAAATATTTATTTTCTCAATCATCCATTTTTAAAGTACAATCTACTATTTTCAACTTAGTTCCCTTGTGAAACCGCATTTTCTACCGTGGATAACTTTGAAGACAAAATAAGATATTCATAGCTAAATACAGAAAGATATTTTAGAGTATCATCTAATATTAAACTTTCCTTTGAAAGACTGCTGCGCAGTATAAGCCCATGGGAGTCACTAGTTGATATTTTTGTTTTAGTGTAGTATTCACAAATTAATTATCAAATACATTGTGCGGTATTGATGTACACTCTGTCGCAAAAAAATATATGCACCCAGAAGAAATTGAGCTACATTCACGAAATTTGGTATGCATGTAGTGTATATGAAAATGAACAAATGATTAAAAATTCAGAACAAAATATCATTTTATTAAGCGGTTACAGCTTGCAAAAGGTTAAAAATCAGTAAGTAGTAAAGCCACCTCTGGCAGCTATACAAGCCGAAATTCGGCGTGGCATTGATTCAATTAGATCACTTATGACTCCCTGTGGAAGATCCTGCCATAGTCTTTGCATCTGCGCAGTTAATTCTCCTGTATCTCGGGACGGCTGCAGTTGCCTTCCCAGCGCGTCCAGACATGCTCTATTGGCGAAAGATCTGGTGACCTGGCAGGCCATGGTAGGACGTCATATCCTTGAAGACATTGTTGGGAGAGTCACGCAGTATGTGGACGAGCATTATCCTGTTGATAAATGGCACCTGGGCGACTTGATAGCATGGCTAGCACAATCGGCGTTAAAATATCGTCCACGTATCTGCGAGCTGTCAATATGCCTTGAAGGACCACTAAAGATGATCGTGTGTCCCAAGAAATTGCTCCCACACTGTAACACCTTGTGAAATTGCTGTATGCCGCTCGACAATAAATGCCGGATCGGACCGCTGGCCGGTGCACCTCCAGACACGTGTGCGGTGGTCATCATCACTGAGACTGAATCGGGATTCATCACTGAAGATGACACGTCTCCAGTCTGTCACACTCCAAGTTGCCCGAGGTCGGCAAAAATCCAGTCGACACTGCCTATGATGTGGGGTCAGTGGTAAGCGTCTTAGCGGACGTCGGCTCCTCAAGCCAACTTCGGTCAGTCGTCTCCTTATGGTTTCTCTTGATGGCACTGGATGTCTGGAAGGAGGTAAGTGGCGTTGAATCGATGCTAGCGACGTTGTTGGTGCCGAAGTGGCCACTCTTCTGATTGCACGATCCTCGCGATCATTTGTGTTCCTTGGACGTCCTGAGCGACGGTACACTCTACCTTCTGTGATCCACTGTTGCCAACACCGAGCAACTACCATATCGCTCCGACCGAGGTGGTCGGCCGATACGTCTATTCGACCAACCTGCTTCTCTGAGGCCTATTATACGGCCCCTATCAAAGTCCGTCAGCTGCTCGTACTGCCGCCGGTTACGTCTTAGAGGCATCCTAAGTCTCAATATCATCTATCAAAGTCATCAGATTCGTTTGGATAGCCGTACGGCGCTCGTACTCATGCTTTTAAACTCTCCCAGTTGCGCAACTAATATGCGCATAGCACACTTAGCCTTGTCTCATTGGCTTCGAAATTTTAATCATTTGCATATCTCTTACCAGACTACATTCTTGCCGAGTTTCGTGATTGTAGCTTGATTTCTTCTGGGTGCATATATTTTTTTGCGACAGAGTGTATTTATAAGTATATTATATCAGTGTAAATGGGTATTTTTTTCATAATGTCATAATTTGTTCTCTCTCTGTTTTGCTTCTTTTCAGCAAATTATTATTTGCTTAAGTAATCTTTTCTTTTTGACTTTTCCATGTGCTGATGCCCCCTAACATAGGGTTATGTCGCCCCCTAGTTTTAGAAACGCTGAAGTATACGATTAGAAACTGAAATAGAACCTTTTATTTACAAGTGAAGCATAAGACTTCTAATTTATCTTTTAAAACTTTGCAACGGTAAGTTTTAGCCTCCAAAAAGATGTATTGTTAAATAAGTTCCTCAGTCCATGAAAGTCTAACGTGATCCTACAGGTGTTGAATGGATTTCAGATCTGAAGAGTTTACCAGCCAGTAAAGGATAACAAATTGAGTCAGCTTATTAAGGCTGTTTTCGCCATGTGTACGACAGTGTGGACTTAACTTAGAACACATTTTCGAACATAAAAAAATGCCTCAATTTTTATAAAAAATTGTGACATTGTAATTCCTGCATTTGCTTATAAATTAAAATATCGTGTTTTTAAAATTTCAAAATATTCCGTAAGTAATCAGTTTTTCCTTTTAACATGCCAAGGGATAGCTCATTTAGCATTACGGTATAGGAGAAAAAATGCGAAACACATTTTATAAAAGAAAAATTATGTCAACTCGGATAAAAATGTGTAGTATGATAAAATAAGTGATTCTCTACAGGATATCGAATCCAGAATATATTAATGTTTGAGTACTCTTATATCTGAGCAAATATTCCGAATTTGGGTCCTATTCTTTAGCATTAGCCGAAGACAACCTTAAGAGATTGCCGTGCGACATGCTCTCTGGAATTGTCTTGATGGAATACCGTGTTGTGTGTGTGTGTGCGCGCGCGCTTTGCAACAACAGTTGAGAATCAGGCTCCACAGCTTGTGGGGGACGTATTGATCTCCTGTCAAATGGCAATACATGTGTACCAAAGGCGTCATTTGATTAAACATTATGCTACTCCAAGTCATTATGCCTGGTAATGGACCAGTTTCATGCTCGGCGAAAGGATTGTTTCGTAGCGTTCTCTTGGTTGACGGACAACATTTCTTCAGGACTTAAACAAGATTTATATGTGAACAATCCCGGATTCCATTCGATGGTCCAGGTACGATGACGATTTCACGACGCCAGACATCTAGCTTTGTGTTGAGTGGTCAACAGTACCCCTGTTCCTGGTACCCGTGCACGTAATTGTACTTCATGCAATATGTTGCATATGGTTTGGGCAGACAAAGACCTACCTGCTCCTGAAGGGAACTGGCTTTGGATGTCACGAACCATGCAGAAAGGGTTTCAATAAATCGAATGGCGAATACGCTGGTCTGTGTACTTTCACCTGTACCTGTGAGCACCATTTCCTCTTCGGGTGCACATAGTCCCTGAATCCATAGTGTGAAACAGCGTTGGATGACACGTTGTGTCCAAAAAGAGTTGCTATTGTACGCAGTGATAAATCATGTTCATGGAATTCAATAAAACGGTCACGTTCTCTGGTCATTATCTGATAGCATTAAGCTCGCCGACGTCTCAGAGGAATTTTCTATGCATCTTCGAAGGTCGCAAACCCTATGATAAACCTCAGATGCTGTTTAGGAGAAAAGGAAAGTTGCTGACCTTTATAGCTAGAATATATGAG
The DNA here is from genome assembly GCA_019973935.1 of Trichonephila clavipes. Lineage (NCBI taxonomy): Eukaryota > Metazoa > Arthropoda > Arachnida > Araneae > Nephilidae > Trichonephila > Trichonephila clavipes. Next base: position 844,840 of record BMAU01019422.1, read on the forward strand.
TAAAACGTGATCAGATACGTGTGCAAGTTTAATCATTTTTTGACGGGGCTATTAATCCTCTTGAGGAATCTTTGGGGTCAGCAATCGAGTTATTTCACAGACATTCCTCTCAAGAAGAAACCATTATATGTAGATTAGCTAGTATATATATAGTGGAAGTTTAATAATCGTGGAAAGAAGGAAAATGAGCTGAGTCGCTGAAAGCGGTGCTGTTACGGTAAGGATCTGAACTTCGACGCGCGACTATAGGACAGACTTTGACTATTAGAATAAATTAAAGAAGTTAGGATTCTTAAAATATAACGTTGAGTAAAGTTAAGCTATTAGGATTCAGTGCACTTATACACATAGGGTTTTGGGCTATCATTATATCACTCTAGAGTTTCCCTTTATAGTTTGCTCTTGTCTTGGATTATTATATTTGGTAATAATAAATTGGATTTTTCATGGTTAGTTTGGGTCATCAATCTTTACCTCCTACAGTTTTTCGTCGAGTAGATGACGAATCTTCTTCCTCAGGGGGGGAGGCCATTACAATTTTCATATCCATAGCACCACTATGGAATCTGAAATTTGTGCATGAGGTTTTTAATGTTGCAATTTCACTTTTGAGGAGTGTATGCTGATATAGTAATAACCTACTCATTGCTCTCCCCTGCTGATATCAATAAATATGCGAGAAACTGAAATTTCTGGAAAAGTTCGCTTTCTCAACTTTCAATAAGATTAGGATTCTCAGTCAATGAGTTTACTTGGATTTGAAAATCAAAACTGGGTGATTAAGATAGCTTTTAGCTTAATTCAAACTTTCTCGGAAATATTTGAATTTTTTTGTTTATTTTTCCCACAGGTGGATTCATTGTCTGTTGAAAAACAACGCGATTAATGAACACCTTTTCTAAAAGGGAATCATCAAATTACCCCAATTGATTCCATGGATCCTTAGTTATAGAAGGAAAGGATAACCAAAGTTGTGTGGCACCCTGTTTTATTTAGATAAAAAAAATTGCTCAGAATGATCATTCTTGCATCCTATTTACGAATTTTCTTATTTCGTAGTCAGAAGTTTAATGAAATTCTTGGTGGACGGAAGTTTTCGCAAGAGAGTGTCAATCTATCTTCTTTAATGATTCTTCACGGATTCCTTTGAATCAGATTTCCTTCCTTTATTAATAATGCATTCTCACAAAACACAAAATGAGTTCTCTTTTTTTTCTAAAAAACAGCTACTACTCCATTTGATTCAATCAACTCGTTCCAATATTTTTATCATTTTCCAGTTTAATGTGATGCGCTAGATTTAATGCAACAGAAAACTTTTGTAAATTTAAAAAAAAATTAACCAAATGATATACATTTTATCATTATATTTATCTAGATTAGTAAGTAAATATTGAAGTGAAAATATGAAGGTTTGCATCTATAATGCATTTATGCTATTCATTAATTTAAACTGAACAACTGATTTAATATTGATTAGAAATATTAGATTGAAGTACTAGTTTAAGTTTTTTAAAGCCTTAATGGCACTTTTTAATAAAAATTATTGGTTACGTATTATAGAAAGAATGAAAGCCATTATTTTGCATTTTAAGAAACGCCCACAGTTTTTAAAGCATGTGAATTTATAGATTTAAAATACACTGAGTTTTAATGTAGCTCACAAAACAAAGGACAATATAATTTTTTAAAAATTTGTTTGTGCGTGTGTTAACAAATAAACAGATTAAAATGTCAGCGAATGATTTTGTAGACTAATTGTTTTCAAGAAGTAAGAAATGTTCTCGAATAATTAGATAGATTAATTGCTTTTCAGTTAAATTTCAGGATTCAAATATACAAATATATTTAAGGTTGATTGCAAAACAGAGAATAATATACTATAATTTAGCTTTAGGGAGATAACAAATGAGAAAGATTTAATCTGAAGTGAATATATATATATATATATTTAAATATATAAAAACAATCACAATTATCAATTTAAAAATTGAAATATATGAAAACTAAAATACCAAAACACTTCAGAATATCAATGGCGAATATAAAAGATAATGTTCCATCATTTTCAAACAAAATTAAAAAATTATAAAATAAAATAAAAATTTATAAAATATCCAAGTGCAATCTCGGACTTAGGACCGATAAGTGGGGTTAAACTAGTTTGATGGCGCCAACCTTCCCCCTATTGCAACTTGGTAAGTTAATTGGAAAATTTTCAAATTTCAGAAAAAAAAATTTTAAAAATTAAAAAGTTAAAATTAAACCATTATACTTTAAATTAAAAAGTTAAAATTAAATCATTATATTTGAAAAAGAAAACTATTCGCCATCACATTCCTAAAGATATTGCAATATTAAAATTTAAAAACAATTTAGTGCATAATATAAGTGAACCTTCAAACTCCCAAGATGATGCACCCATTTTTAAAATAGTTGTAAAGGTAGAAAAAATAAATTCCTGATCCGAAAGTTCAAATCAAAAAATATTTGAGATCCGAAAGTTCAAATCAAAAAATTATCTAAAATCAAAAAGTTCAAATCTAGTTCAAAAAAAAAAAGTTCAAATTAAAAATCCGAAAGTTCAAATTAAAAAATCCGAAAGTTCAAGTTAAAAATCTGAAAGTTCAAGTTAAAAAGTTAAAAATCTGAAAGTTCAAGTTAAAAATCTGAAAGTTCAAGTTAAAAAATCTAAAAAATAAAAATCTGAAAAAGTTCAAGTTAAAAAATCTGAAAGTTCAAGTTAAAAAATCTGAAAGTTCAAGTTCAAAAAAATCTGAAAGTTCAAGTTAAAAAAATCTGAAAGTTCAAGTTAAAAATCTGAAAGTTCAATCTAAAAAAAGTTCAATCTAAAAAATTCGAAAGTTCAAGCTAAAAATCCGAAAGTTCAAACTAAAAATTTCTAAAAACCGAATGTTCACATTAAAAACACAGTATATTCACAAATGAATAGAGTAAATCATTAAAAATACAGTATATTCACAAATGAATAGAGTAAATCATTAAAGACTCACCAAACAGTATCCCATCAAGAATATGATCCATTTCTTATAGCACGACTTTTCATTTTTAATATATCAATTACACATCATATTTTGCTCATAACATCTAACCATGTCAATCCAATCGATTCTTGATCCAACACTAGAGTATGACTACTTGGCATTAGATGCAAACCATATCACATGTAAAAGACTTGCTTGATTGATTGGTCATAAATGTCTGTTTGGACATAAATGTTTAACTGGTAATAAATAATTTTAAAGTGTATATATAGTCGTGTAAATATTGTTTTAAGTGTGTGTGTATTAAAATGTATATTAAAATGTAACCTGTGTGTGTGGAATGCACAAATTCTTCACAGCTGGACCACTAACAAGCTGACTTTGTGGACCTAATGTTGTGTGGTGGATTTGTGCATTTACGAGTTTAAAAATATTTTTAAGAAATATTTCTGATCTATATATTTTCTCAGGAAATTGATGGGATAATCATTTTGTATGCACAATAATATAAATTTCTGGATATTTTTGAATCTATCAATATTGTGCGTAGTTAAATTATTATTTCTCAACAAAAAATTTAAAATTATATTTCTAAATACAGATATATGAAGACAACTATTGAAGTTTGGTATCTTTATGACATTGAATTTAAATGCTTCCCTTTTATCATATATATTGCTATATAATTTGTTGTCAATAATAGTTAAATCCAAATCCAAAAATTCAACTTTGTTTGAGTTAAAATTCGTCTGTATTAATTTTAGGTATTCCGGATAAAAATTAATGTTAGGTTTAAATTCTCTATCATGACCTATAACAATTAAATCATCTATGTATCTCAACAAGAGGCAAGAGGGTTCCTTTCTTCGAACTATTTCATAATGGTGTAAATACAGGTTAGCGAGACTATTACTAGCCGGGCCACCCTGAGGCAATCCTTTGATTTGTTTATAAAGTTTGTTCTCAAAAATAATGAAGTTCTCCTGTATAACAAAACGAATAAGTGTATTGAACTTTTCAAAACTAATGTAATTATTCAAATCATATTTCTCATATGCATCTGAAAGTACCTGAATTATATCTTCTATTTTAATGGAGTTAAATAAATCTTCGAAATCGAACCCATTCACAGAAAATACCTCTTGTTGATCAACTTTCTTTATTACATCATGGCTGTTTTTTATAATAGAAGTATCCTTAAATTTGTCTATTGTATCTTGTAATATGGTCTGTAAAATTCTTCCCGATTTTTGATATATAAGTATTGAACCCATTTGTTACACTGCGGAATTTGATTGGATTCTTATGAAATTTAGGAGTCAGAAATATATGGGGATATATAATTTTATTGCTAGAAATATTTAATTGTTTACCAAATGCCAATAATCTGTTGTTAATTTCTTTCATACTAAATTTACTTACATCATATGCATTATTATTTTGTATATGATCATTTATTAATTTACTATAATAATATTTACATATAATTGCATAATTTCCTGGTACTTTATCTACATAAACAATCACAAAGTGTTTTTGTAAGTTTTCTATTGGTCCCTTAATTTTTCTATAACAATCTTCATTTTTTGTTCTAAAATTAAAATTCATTAAGTCCTTGAGGACATGAAAACCATATTCTTTAAAAGCCTGAGTAGGTAAATTATATTTAATTGCAACATTTAGAATAAATTTATTAATATCTTCTGATAGTTGTTTTCTCACATTTAAATTGCTGTTTGAAATAGTCAATCGATAACCAGTACCTTTGCTCATAATTTCTCTTAATTTCTGATCCTGTACAATTTCTAAGTTGCCAGTTATTACGTGCCCATGATATTCGTCTACGTAATTCTTGTATTCATTGCAACAACATTCTTTTTTATCCACCAATTCCTTAATACTATTATAGTTAAAAATTGATCTACTAATTTTTTATTATACTTGAACGCTCGTTTTATTAACACATTTTTCATCGGAAATAAATCCATGTGTTTCCCAAATATTTCAGAAAATTGTATCCCATTATATGATTTATTCATGTATAGCAAAGTACAATATTCTATATTATAAACCTCCTTAGAGTCTATTTTTATTTTTAATCTATTTGTAATATATTTGAATAAATCCATTACCAAGTGTGATCCATGATTATCTTTTAATCTAGTACTTTTTAATAAATTTAAAACTATTATTATTTCCTGTTTATTAAGTCCAAATAAAAATACTTTATTTTTCCAACACTAAAACTATTCTCAAAGTCTTGTAATAAATTATTTACTTCTTTTTTAACTGTATCTATATCTCTATTTTCTCTCTTTTTGCGTCCACCCTTACCAACTCTTTTTTCTCTTATTACTATTATTTCTACTATTATAAATAGATTCTTTATCATTTTGTTTCACTGCCTGTATTAAATTCTTATTATTCCATATTACATTCAATCCGTAAGGATACATAGCATTATAAATACCAATGTAAACGTTTTCATACCATAGTCTATTTATCTTATTTGGAACAATTTTAATAATATTTAACGCAACATCTTCAAAGCCATGTTTATTAAAATGTTGTATTTCTATTCTTCCTATATTTTTTGTTGATGTATTTTTTCCAATGTCGGATCTATGTTGGTTGATTCTCAGGTTCATAGCTCCTGATGTTTGACCTATATATTTAAAGCCGCAAACACCACATGTCAACATATAAATGCAGTTGAATGTTTTACAGAACTTAAATTCTGATTCTTCATTATTCTGTTCATGTTGCATCATGGGGCAGGTTTTGCATCTTTTATCCCCACATTTTCTAAATCTCAATTTTAAATGATCTGAATCATTATAATACTTATTATCAAATGTTTCGTCATATTTAAAATAATTACATTTCGATTCATAATTTCTCCACTTCGATACATCATAGTAATTTCCTACAAATCCAGTATTCCAAATAATACGCGTTTTATATCTCTTAATGTTTTCATTATCATGTATTCCTAATTTCGTAAATTTCTCATTAACCAACGAACAATAAGCTAACGTTTTTTTTATTTTTTATATTATTTATAATTATTTTGCATGCTGTCTCATATTGTCTGCGCCTTCTATATTCCTCCAAATCACTCTTATGTAATTGTCTCATTTTATCATATTCCATCATAACCAAAAAAATATCATTCTCTTTCTAATGGTAATTGATTGACGATAGCACAAACACCATCATATTGTACCACCGAGCAATGGCAATCAAAATTGAAAGCCAAGTTGCCAGTCTTTAAAAATATATAAATCTTTAATATCATTATGTGTTTGAGTTAATATATATATATATATATAAACTCCATTAAAAAATTACTTTATATTCTCCTCATCCACTTACTCAGAACTAAACCCTCATGTCTCAAAATAATTCACACACCATGAGATTAACATATGAATATTCATGTCAAACACATGAATCAAAAATAAATGTTAAATCGATCTTCGTGAAACCCTCAACAGCACATGACTCAGAGACAGCATATATTTTTATATAAATGTATATAAGAAAATAAACATTGAAATGCCATTAAAATATATTTTTAAAATGAACATTGAAAAAATAAACAACATAATAAAAAATTCAAAAAAACACAATAGTTAAAAAGTAATCAAATGTAAACAAAATATATTATCAATAGCTAAAATTCTGTTTCTATTAAGAAATCAAAATCAACTATATATTTTTGGTCTTAAAATTTATATTCGAATCATTAAGACATTATACACCAGTAAATTCATACACATGCAGGCGCAAAGCAGCCTATCATATGAATGAAAAATATTTAAATATATAAAAACAATCACAATTATCAATTTAAAAATTGAAATATTTGAATTCTAAAATACCAAAACACTTCAGAATATCAATGGCGAATATAAAAGATAATGTTCCCCATCATTTTCAAACAAAATTAAAAAATTATAAAATAAAATAAAAATTTATAAAATATCCAAGTGCAATCTCGGACTTAGGACCGATAAGTGGGGTTAAACTAGTTTGATGGCGCCAACCTTCCCCCTATTGCAACTTGGTAAGTTAATTGGAAAATTTTCATGTTTCAGAAGAAAAAAAAATTTTAAAATTAAAAATTAAAAAGTTAAAATTAAACCATTATACTTTAAATTAAAAAGTTAAAATTAAATCATTCTATTTGAAAAATAAAACTATTCGCCATCACATTCCTAAAGATATTGCAATATTAAAATTTAAAAACAATTTAGTGCATAATATAAGTGAACCTTCAAACTCCCAAGATGATGCACCCATCTTTAAAATATATAAAATATATTTTTGTTATATAATATATTTTTGTTATATATATATATATATATATATATATATATATAACAAAAAAAAAAAAAACTGTCTACCTTTTTTTCTGATTAAAAAAAATTCTATGTCGTATGTTTACAAAAAAAAATAATAAGATATTATTATCTTCATTTTGCAATATGCAGTTGCATACTTTATCTAATCATTTCTCTGCAATCGTAACGAAAGAATCTAACATTAATTTGTAAGGACTTGTTTACATTTAAAAATTTAATGTATTTATGCATGATAAAAGAATACCACATAATATTTTTTATTTGAATTTATAATGTAGAGTTTTAAGAAGCATTTTTATAAAAAAATTTCAAAAACGAAATATAATTCCCATGAAAGAAGAAGAAATACTTTTTCATGTGATCTCTCGTATCATCAATTATTTTTGTGTGGTATGATTTTATTCTCAATTTAAACCAAATAAATGTCATAAATCTTAGGAAAAACCACTTGCATCAAAACTAGATACTTCATTAACATTCCATCATATTATTCATTGAAATAAAATTTAGTTAATGTACGCCTTGAAAAAACTAATGCAGATTAATCTTATTTAAAGAACAAATCTATATATAAGTTGATTTCAAAACTATACTATGGAAATCAATTTTCGTTTGTAGATTTATTATAGTTTTAAAAAAATCAAAATGTATGTAAATCTTATTATAATGATTCAAGGAATTATTCTCTTTTAGAAATTGTTTCCTTTAAGTTAGAAAAGAAAACAACTTTGTGTGTGTGTATAAATACTAGCCACAAAAGGGGGTTTCCATTTATACTATGAAAAATAATCAGGAACTATATTACTATCCCAAAAGCATTTTCGCCACTAATAACCATAGAACCTTTTAGAAAAAAAAAGATTAAGTCATACACACACACAACTACGGAAAAATTTTAGGAAAGATTCAAATTTTGATTTTAATCTTCCGTCGGTAGAAATAAACCAGATGCCCTGTTTATTGTGAACTGGTTAAAAATATATTACTTTTATAATTTTCTAGATTACGATAAAATATCATTTCCATTTCCTCCTTCGATGAGATAACTCTGTCACCCCTTAAGAAATAGAAATAAGACTTAAAGTACTTTTTTTTCCCGCAATACAATTGCCCTCCCTCCTAAACTGATATAACTTCGTGTATTTTAAAAGTTCGCTCTTTGGACTTCATTAGTTTTCCATACTACATACTAAGAAATTTAAAAACTTCAATATGATTTTTTTATATATATAAAACGATTCAGCAGTGTAGAAAATGTCGCGTAAGAATTATGGAATATTTATAATTGGATATTTTGTGAGGCTCGCTTTTAATTCTACATTGGGGTTTAGCTTTTAAATGATTTGTGTGGTTTGTGGCTTTAAATGGTGCATTATTGAAAGGAAACATGATTTGTAAATGTCAGTAATAATATGAGACAAGTTGAAGCACAGATAGGTAAAACAGGAGACTAGGAACAAAACGCTTTTATTCGGACAGTATTTTGGAGATCGTTACATAGGGTCTCAGTATAGAAAAACATTCCTAATTATTCATTGTTTCTCAATAATGCGGATGCATCTGAAGACAGTTCAAATTGATTAGCGTCACTTATATCAGATACGTTACATTCTCTCAATTTTTGTACCCGGACCTCGAGCATTAATTGTACCAAAATAATCCAGCGTTTCTCAAACTGTGGGGCGTGATAACTCTACCAGGGGAGCGTGAGCATATTGTGAAAAGTCGAAAACAAAAGATTATTTAAAAAAAATCATTAATTCACAGAAAGTAAACAAAATACATTCCGACTTAATGAAATATAAAATACACATTTGGACTTATATAATACACTAATAAATGTATCAGTATTGCAGAATGTATTTAATAATTAATTTAACAATATTAAGTTAAGAACAAGTTTAGAACTTACCAGTGAGCCATGGGCTTGTCATATGTAAAATTCTTACAAAAATTAACACTTATCTTGTTAATTTGTACGAACGCCACCAAGTAGGGGTGGATATGTGACGTATTGATGAGGGGGGCGGGGTAGTAAGCGAATAAAAATAAGCAAATCCTTTGAAATAAGTAAATCCTTCTCAAACACTGCCAAGGTCCTTTTATTGCATTCCAAAACCTTTGGAATATTTTTATGGATAGCAGTGCACTGAGAAGATCGTACTTCGGAAAGACCTATGCATAAGTTCAGGAAAATCAACGCTTTGACTGAGCGAGACGTATATTTACGCTTGTGACTCTTTAAGAGGTTAAAGTCAGCGTTTGTACTTAGCTTTAGCGTCAAAGTATTGTAACATTGAATTCAATGCATTGTTATTGTATGGAGGGGGTGGCGATAAAAATTATGATTCAATTCCCCGTGCACCACAAAGTATCACATGGGACGTACAGAAGTAAGTACTAAACACACATTCAAGGGAAATAAAAAATAAAAATAAATAAAAAATTGAGGCTAAAAGAAGAATTACAAATATTTACAACAAATTCTCAGAAATTTTTAAATGATTCAATATTGGGTCGCAAATAGTAAAAGTTTGAGAAGCACTAACTTAATCAATAAATACATTTGAAGCATATTTATGTATGTGATACGTTACAGCTTCTGTTCCTTGTTCCGGATTGAGTTCGGGCCCAGAACTTTCAGGAAACTACTTAGAATTTGGTCGTGTCATCACACATTGTATTCTCGAAAATACTGTTATAAAAATACTGTACTTATTGAGAAAATACATACACATATAACGTTAATCTTACGTATTTTCTCAGTTTCGAATGCATTCATATATACTAACATTTTTTTTCCATATATATGTAGGATTTTCCCTTTGAAACATTTTGTTAAAAGGTTGAGTCATATCCTTTTCAGAGGACCATTAATCTCAATTTTATTTATTACTACATTCCGAAGCAGCGCCGTCTAGTGAGCTTTCGTAGCTCCTGCTTGAATAATTTTTCGGGAGAGGCCTACTAACCACTGCTTGTTCAACACGTCACGTCTTTAGCGCATTTTCGCGCCCTGCGCGGCACCACCAGTCCTACCGTCCAAGAATGAGAAAAGTAGTTTAAGAATATTTCCCCGTCTTCTAAAGGTATAACTCAACTTTCGATTATCCTAATTCCTGCATGCCTTTCTCTTTGTAAATATCCCCTTTTGTAAATATGTCCCTTTAACTTTAAATAAATTATTTTTTACTTAAATGAGGTATCTGTGTTTAAATGACTTTGATTCAATTAATTCGTCACTCACCCTTAAATACTTACCGCTAGAAACCCACCTCGCCAATATAAAATCCCGCCTTCTGAAGAGTCTGATTTTTATTCGAAGATTTATTCGGACTTCCATATATATATATATATATATATATATATATATATATATATATATATATATATATAAAAGAAATATGTATTATTTATCAAAAACAAGAAATAATAGATAAAGAACATAACAAGAAATAGCGCAATAAAAATATGAAAGATGAACATGAAGAACAAAATTATAGAGAAATAAAAGAACTACAAAAAAGAAGAACCTAGCGAGTCAGAAAGCAATTTCGGACTTAGGACCGAATAAGTGGGGTTTATCGAGTCCAGCACTTACAATGAATTCCGCCGCTGTGTCTCCATAAGGACCGTATAGTGCTGGCCTTTGCCTCAGATGTTCCCTAGTGATGATAACAGTTGGTAAAGGTCTTCTACGACCACCGTGGTACTAAGACCTTGCGTCTTGAGCGTTGATGCAAATGCTTAATGAAAATATCCCAATGGACAACCAAAAGAGAAAGCTTTTATGAAGAGAAACAAGCATCTTGCCATTAATGAAAGTCAATTATTCACCAATTATATATATATATATATATATATATATATATATATATATATATATATATATATATACGCCATTTTTAAGAAAGAATTTCATCTGCCTTTCTTCAATTAGATACTAAAATAATTATGGAAGCGAACTCGTTGTCAAACTATGTGTGTGGCACCAAGTTCTAATGCCACTGAAGACCTGGCTTCTCGAAGACCTGAAGATCCATCGAGGCACGAAATCCTCATGTAGATGTGGTGTAGAAGTTTGTAAAGTAGGACGCCAACTAAAATTTCGTTCTTGATACTTGGTCAAGGATCAAAAGTGCAAGCTTGTCGGCAGTAGCCCTAGTGAAGCTTCGAAGTGGGACGTTAACAAAAAATCAAGTAATATCAAACTATTAAATAATATCAGACGTTTCGAATTTTGCTAGGTAGCGTCGTTGTATTCTGACTAATTATGTCGTAATATCGTGGTATGATAAACCGCTCTCTTAATGGACTACAATGTTGTTGCTATCAAAAATTATGCTACTAATTGATGTCTATTTCTCTTCCTAAAGCAAGTCATAAGATGATTAACAACAAATAATCGAATCTGATTTCCAAATGAGAAAACCGTTCTGAAATTTCCTCTTACTCAGAATTTGAAATGTTTTTCCTCATTCCTGCATCTTTCGATTTCGCGTAAATGCTTATTTTTGCAATAGTCGTTTAACTATCAAATCGTGATAAGGTATACATTTGGTGAAAATTAGCACGGGCCAATGTTTTATACACTGAAAATGTTCATTGTGATTTAAAATAAATTTTTAAAAAAAATTAATTATATGTGATTGACTGTCTTTCAACAGTCGGAAAGATTTACACATTTATATCAGTGAATTCTAATTTATCTTGAAATATTCAAGAAATAAAAGTAGATTTTCTTCTAACGTTAATCAAATAACACAGACACAAAATTCACAATAACACACATTCAGAGTTCACACAACAACGCATATTCCTAGTGTCACAATAACAAAAAAGACAATGTAAAAAATTTGATTTCAAATTTTGATTTCTCTGTCACTTCCCTACTCTTATGTAAGTATTTCTGGAGCTTTTTCTCTTTAAATAATTTATTTATGGATTTTATATTTTTTTAAATGCATTTATTTTTATCCAAATTTGATGACTTGGCGACCAAACTTGTTATCACGCTCGATAATATTTACTTAGTATTATTGTAAGAGTATACTCTCTTACTTTATGCACTTTACAAGAACTATGAACCGTATAGTAACACTAAGCAGGTTATTGAAATAAAACTATAAATGAAAGAACCTTCACAATTTAAAATTCCGCTGTGGGATGAAATAGGGGGGAAACTCGCAAAAGCCAAGCAAACACAAATATTCAACTAACAGCAACAATGATTTATTCTCTATCTCCGCTACCATCTCGCACTTACTCTGCCTTACTGCGCATGCTCAGACAAGAATCGCTTAAATGAATGATCTTGGCGATACCAGCGAAAGAGGTTGTGGGAACAGCCGCACCCGGGAGACGATCACCGGAAGATCAACGGACATTAAAGACTACAGAAAAAGATTGTGAACAGTGAAATTCAAAAATAAACTTACTTTTTAAAACTACTTAATAAATAAAATGTCCTTAGGTTCACGGCACTACATTACCCACCTTGCAAAGAGCATGAGGCAATGTAAATCTGTCAAGACTAAAATCCTAATATTGGTGTGACAAGGACGTTTGGAGAATACAATATATCAACTAAGGTATCATACTCGCCACTTGGTTCCGGTTCAGAATTAAGAAATCTGTCAACAAAAATTCTCGAGTAGCTACAAAACGAGAAAATTAAGGAACAGTTAATCATTTTCTTTTTTTTCTCAACACTAGTTTTCGTTTAGGCCGGCTGGGTTGCATGGTTGGTTTGTCACTGGTCATCTGCGATCAAGGTTCTAAGTTCTGTAGTCCGAACCCGACACAAGTCATTGGATTTTTATTATGCAGATAGTCGACAGCGGTCATGTGGTATAATTATATGACATGAGAGAGAGAGAGAGAAAAATATCCCTGGAGTGTCTATTTGGCTTGGATGCTCTCGGCAAAATTAACTCCTAGTACAGGTTCGCATAACTTGTGCTCAGATGCCATCCTCTTAGGAGGAAATTGGGCGTAAAAATTTCCTGCTGCGATTGGTATCCGCCGATATGGTGCCGCATTAAAAAGGATATACTAGCTTCCAGGTGAATGTACAAGGTCTGCAATGGTTAATCACCAATTTACAGCCCATTAGAAATAAAAAAAAATCGTTTATCGTGGAAGTAAGATTTTATTTTAATAATACGTTAGAGCTAGAATACGGCATGCAGACATTATGTTTATAATTATTAAACAATTATACATACATTTTCTCAAAAATTATTCTATACTGCAGTGCCTTTTAGAAACCTAAAACCAATTATGTGTACCAATTCGTTCAAGGAATTTTAAGATCGTTTCGTTAACTAATTCACTTTGTATAGCAGCAGAAGTATCCAAGATTTTAAGAAAATTATGATTAAATACTGAACGATTACAAAAAAAGCATACCCTTATATATGCTCAAATATATATAAATTTATTTTTATTAATTGTCAGCAGCATTCCAAAGACATAGTTTTATTTTAATTTATAAATGTTTTTCTGCTTTGTCATTAGTTTGATAAGTTTGAAAACTTTGAAACGAAGAAAAAAAATCACATTTCTCTTTTCTTATTTACATTAAATAAAATAAGAATTGTTTCGAAGAAAAATGCATTATTTATCTAGCTCCATAATCGATCATAGACATTAAATTCCCTTATTAAAACCAATATAAATAGTGTTTTTTTCCAGGTATAGAAGTTTAAGTTGGCATTATTTTCCAAGATAACGACCGATTTAACAGCTGTCAAGTGATTTATTCTCAGTTTGGTTTGACAATTCATCAAAATGATCATCAAACAAGGCGTAGATTCGTCGAATGGGCCCAAAACGAGATTGCCGTTGTTCCCGATTTTCATAAGCGAATTTTGTTTAACGATGAAGCACACTTCTGGTTGAATGTCTACGTCAACAAACAAAACTGCCGCATATGGAGTGAAGCTAATCCACAAGTGTATGTCGAAACACCGTTACAACCAGAAAAACTGACTGTTTAATGCGCTTTATGGGCTGGTGGAATCATTGGTCCGTAATTCTTCAAAAACTATGAAGGCCACAACGTTACAGTCAATGGTGATCGTTATAGAGCCATGATTACTAACTTTTTCATTCCTGAATTGAGCAATCATGATGTCCAGGAGCTGTGGTTCCAACAAGACGGTGCAACATGTCACACAGCTCGTGCCACAATCGATTTATTGAAAGACACGTTGGGTGACCGCCTAATTTCACGTTTTGGACCTGTGAATTGGCCTCCAAGATCTTGTGATTTAACACCGCTAGACTATTTTCTGTGGGGCTATGTAAAGTCATTGGTCTATGCGGATAAGGCACAAACGCTTGACCATTTTCAAGACAACATTCGCCGTGTTATTGCCGATATACGGCCACAAATGTTGGAAAAAGTCATCGAAAATTGGACGTCCAGATTGGACTACATCCGAGCCAGCCGTGGCACTCCTATGCCAGAAATCATATTTAAAATGTAATGCCACAAGATTATCTTTCGAATAAAAAAAAATTCATGTCAATCGAATAATACATCGTTGTTTTATTGCAATTTAAAGTTCTATACCTCTAAAAAAACACCCTTTATATATATATATATATATATATATATATATGGGATTATTGTACAGTTCTAGGGGTATTCAATAATCACACTCTTGTTTGTTTCTAATCTAACGTTTAATTACACAGTTCTACTCACTAAGACAGATGTTTACACATATAATACAGTATTTACAATTCGATTAAGCCCTCGCGCTGAGGTGACCTGCGTCTCTCTCCTGGACAACGGGTTGGTGGGTCCCTACTCGGACACCGTTCTCGTCACTTCCTTCAGCCCCGGATCATCGACCTGCGTCAGAGTCCGCTGGCTGAATCCTCCCTCCTTCGTTAACTCCCGGTGGCTGCCTTGACCCGCCCTCTATTCAATGTTCATGTGGAAATTTCCCACAACTCTCGGCCATCCACACAAGCAGTGTCCTCACTGCTCACGCACTAAGGATCTGAAATAAACAAACTAAAAAAAACCAAAAAAAAGAACAAGGTTAATATACAGTTACACAAACATTTGAAACAAGTTCATTCCTCCTTTCTCATCAATGCCAAGTCCATGGCTTCATCTGGTCTGCTGATGCTGACGTAACATTGGACCCCTCATGGTCTCCAATCTTAGCCACATCATATCGGTCATGGGGTTTCACTTTGGTCACCTGGTATGGTCCAAAATATTTTATTCGCAGTTTCAATTTGTTTCCAAACTGAGTCCTCATGATTGCCACCAAGTCCCCTTTCTTATACAGATGCGCTTCCTTCCGTTTTCGGTTGTAAGTTCTTCTGTTTTCTTCTTGAATTTTCAAAATGTTCTGCTTTGCCTCTCTTCTCAGGTTATCTCGATGTTGGAAGAGTTGCTCTTGACTCTCTTCTTCAAGCAGATTTCTTATCATGACATCTTCAGGGATTCTTCATTTTAACTCCTATGAGCAATTCAAATGTTGAATACTTTGTACTGCATGAAGGCACACTGTTCAGTACACGTTGTAGTGAATCTACATGCTTAAACCACTTAGTCGGGTCTTCGATGGACATCTTGGTCAATACTGGAATTAGTACTCCATGGATTCGCTCAACCTGTCCATTCCCTCTTGGTACTCCCGTTGTTATTTGCACATTGATAATTTGCTCATCAGCACAGTAGTCTTCGAATTCTTTAGATCTGAATGCTCCTCCTTTGTCACTAATCACTCGTGAAGGATTCCCAAAAGTTTTCTGTTGCAACTTCAGTCTTTCAATGGCTTCTTGAGCTGTAGTGCTTTTGGTTGGATATAACCACGTAAACTTTGTAAATGCATCAATAACAGTGAATATGTGATTATAATTTTTTATTGGTCGTTGGTAATGGTCAATAAAGTCCACGTGATATGTCGACAACGGTAGATCTTCTTTAGGAATAGGGTTTAAAAAGCCTTCTCCTTTCCCCTCTTCTTATTGACTAATATGCACTCAACACAGTTCTTAATAACGTTTTCGATACACTTTCTCATGTTCGGAAAATAATAATCTCTTTTCACCAACTCCTCAGTTTTTGTCGCTGCAAAATGTCCAAATGAGTGAGCTTTCTTAATCACATCTACTTGCATCATCTCTGGAACGACTAGCAACTCCTGATCCTCACTTATCTTGTACAGGATTTTATTACTAACGATGAATTCAGAAGTTTTACCTTCTTGCAACAGCTTCTTAATAGTCCTAATATATTCATCAGATTCTTGAGCGTTCACGATCTTGTATGTTAGTTCATCACTAGTCACTAGCATAACAGGATGTCTGCTCAACGCATCTACATGTTGCATTTGTTTTGCAGGACCATGGACTACCTCGTAATCAAAATCTGTTAGAAAAATCGACCACCTAGCCATCTTTGGTGTTAATTCCTTCTTGTCGAGGGTTTTCGCAAATGCTGCACAATCCGTTTGAATTCGGAATTTCCTTCCCAGTAGGTAATTTCGAAATTTTTTCAGAGCCTCTATAACCACCAGTACTTCTAGTTCATAACTACAAAGTTTCTCTTCTTGAATGGAAGTCTTTTTGCTCATGTAATGGATAGGATAGAAACGTCCATCTTCACTTTGTTGTAAAAGTACAGCACCTAGCCCTAGTTTGCATGCATCCGTATGCAATTCTAACTTAGCTCCTTCCTTAAAAAGATGTAATACGGGTTCACTGGATAAAGCCTTCTTTAGATTTTGAAAAGCTACTTTTTGCGCATGCCCAAATACAAAAGGATTTGTTCCTCTTAACAAGTCACTAAGGGGCCTAGCTATCATGGCGTATGAAGGAATATACTTTCTAAAATACCCTGTTAGCCCAAGGAAACTTTGCACATCTTTCACGTTTTTAGGCTCCGGAAAGTTACAAACTGACACTGTCCTTTCCGCCGAAGGTTGAATTATACCGTTCTGGATCACATGCCCTAAAAAATTAATCTTCCCTGCAAAAACTGACATTTTTTTAGATTTAGTTCAATGCCGTATCTGGACGCGGTTTCTAACACACGAGCTAATTTTTTACAAGCCTCTTTTTTTTTCATCATTAGCCGGAATTATTATATCATCTAAATAAATAATTAATGTACCGTCTCTTAGCAACTCTCTAAACACGTAATTAATGTATCTTTGGAAATAGTTACTGCTAATAGACAACCCAAATGGCACTTTTAAAAATTCATATTGGCCAGTTTCCGTTACAAACGCGGTATATTTTCTACTGGCTTCATCAACATCTACATGAAAAAATGCATTCTTTAAGTCAAGCGTTGTGAATATTTTGCCATTCCCTAACTTATCTAAAACCTCTTCAATTATAGGAAGTGGATATCTATCCTTAACTATTTTCTTGTTTAATTTTCTGTAATCTATACACAATCGCATTGTTCCATCTTTCTTTTACACACCACAACCGGAGATGAAAAATCGGAACAACTCTCTCTAATTATTCCCTGCTCTAACCACTCATCTATTTGCTTTTCGACCTCTCTCTTTTCAGGCAAAGATAGCCTACGTGACCTCTGAGCAATGGGTTTCTCATCCGATAGAATTATTTTCATTTTCAGAGCAGTTGTCTCTGTTTTATTCGGACAGTAATTTTCTATCAACGTCTGGACTTTATCCCTTATTCCACTGTTCGAAATGTGAGATACATCATATAAACATTCATCAAACGTCTCCGATACCTTAAGTAAAAACAAATTAGACCCATCAGTGGTCTTCCCCGAGTTAGTTACACCCCTGTCAGGTCCACGTCATTTTCTCCCCCTGTTTCATTTTGTAAACACACCGGCGTGCACGACGCGTTCGTTGACCCCGCTTCTCTGAGCCACTCTTTAAGAATTCAAAAACCTTCGAGGTAACAATATTGCTGCCTCGATCCTGCACACTGCCGCTAGTATTTTCTTTTCCCCACCCTTCAATGAGATCGTAAATTCTGAAACATTCGCACTCCTCTTTTCTCCAAAACAACTCGTCAACACGATTTGAGAATGAATTCTTTTTCCTTCGAAACGTACTTTGAATTGATAATTACTGAATTCGCACCTGAATCCAATGTTGCCCTTAGTGGGATTTCATCAACAATTACATCTATGTACTGCAATTCATTAAATAAAAGTCATTTTGATTAGAAATAGAAGTTTCAATTTGATTTACGGCATGACCTGTATCCGTATTTCTCTTTTCTGAGTTCATCGTTTTCTTCGTGCAATTCCTTGCGAAATGCGGGCCTCCACAAATATAACACGATACTGTTTTGTCTGATCTAACACTTTGGTTATGTTTTGGAAACTGTCTTTGGAATTGATTTGTATAACCCATGTTCGCGCGGTTCTTACTATAAACATCATCGTTTTTACTCTTAAAAGTATTTGGGTTCCGAGAGTCCTGTAGAGATCTGTTTTTCGAAATGAAAAATATATCGCACGCTTTTCCTAATTCATCTGGCGTCATCCACTGATCCGCCTGCATAATTTTAATATGTGAAGCAGTTTCTGGCTCTAAAGTGTCTAAAAATTTATCACTTATCATTAAATCAACTAAGGATTTAAAATCAACAACGTTCCTAATTTTCAAGTAGTATTTAAACATCGCACTTAAACGTGTGGCGAATTGCACATGGGTTTCATCTGCTTGCCTTTTGGCTTTTCTAAAATTAAGTAAACACTCCTGCGCAGTGGGCTGGAACTCTTTTAAAATTAATGATTTAACTAAATCGTACTCTTTTATTTCGTCATCTTTAATGTACAGTAAAACATTGTGTGCTCTCTCACCAAGAATATTAATAAGGATTTCTGCTTTCAAGTTTTCGGGGACATTTTTACCTCTAAATGACCGTTCTAGGGATTGGAAAAAAAAAGACCAAAATTTTCAGTTTTCGTTGGGATTTGTATAGTCAGCGTTTTTACACTCTTAATTAAATTTTCTAAATTAATTGTATCTCCTTTTGAACTTTGTTGTGTTGCTTGCCCTTCTGCCAAAGCTTTCTGAAGTTCAATTTCTCGTTCAATTTGCTGTAGTTTAATTTTTTCTAACTCTAGTTGTGAGTTGGTCTCTTGCAGCTGCCGTTCAGCTTTCGCCTGCCTGTCCTCGACGGACAAATTTAGCAGATTTATCACAAAATCGGGATCGTCTTTAAAGGCTGCGGATTTTCCAATTTGGTTTTCAATTCAATTATTGTTTCTTTAGACGTCGCTTGTTCTCAATTTCCTTGAGAACATTTATTAAGTCCTCCTTTCTTGTATTTTTGTGGAACGACATATTATATACAATTATACTTATTAAAATAGAAGGATATTAAAGGTATCTTACCTTTTTTTTTTTCTTCTTTCGTGGAACTCCCTTCTACATGTACAGGCAAATAGGTATCAATGAAATGCACACACAAATGTTCACAGTCCAGATCGCGTTAGTTGCAGTATTCACAGTCCTTACAGTCCATATCGCGTTTATTCAAATATTAACAACAGTCTTCACAGTTCATATCGCGTTTGTTGAAATATTAACAACAGTCCTCACAGTTCATATCGCGTTTGTTGAAATATTAACAACAGTCCTCACAGTTCATATCGCGGCCGTGCCCCATATTTTTGTGGGATTATTGTACGGTTCTAGGGGTATTCAATAATCACACTCTTGTTTGTTTCTAATCTAACGTTTAATTACACAGTTCTACTCACTAAGACAGATGTTTACATATAATACAGTATTTACAATTCGATTAAGCCCTCGCGCTGAGAGTGACCTGCGCGTCTCTCTCCTGGACAACGGGTTGGTGGGTCCCTACTCGGACACCGTTCTCGTCACTTCCTTCAGCCCCGGATCATCGACCTGCGCGTCTAGAGTCCGCTGGCTGAATCCTCCCTCCTTCGTTAACTCCCGGTGGCTGCCTTGACAGCGCCCTCTATTCAATGTTCATGTGGAAATTTCCCATATATATATATATATATATATATATATATATATATATATATATATATATATATATATATATATATATATATATATATATATATATATATTCTTTTTTAACAATTACGAAGAAAAGGAAACATAAAACCTTTTGTTTCCTGCTTTTTTCGCCGGCAATCCCGAGACATGTAGGTTTTTATAATTTTTTATCTTCCTGAAACATTATATTCGGATCTTGCACAATGATCAGAAGAAATATTTTCTATGTTTTATGTTAACCATGTATTAAAAAAAAATTCTAAATTATCTTTCCAAACTTTATATAATTGGGTGCTGTACAATTCTTTACCCCCAATTACTCTTTAATCTCCATCTAGCTTTAATTATATTACTTAAAACTCAGAAAAATGTGTGTGTGTGTACTTTCTCATATTTTTTCTTTTTAAAATAACGTCTATAATATTTTATATCTGCCCCCCTTTTAGGTAATGAAGAATCATAAAGGATAAAGGGAAGTAAGGAAAATATTTTTTCCTGTTCTTGTTAACACATTTTCTTAGTAAAAATTAACGTATTAGTTAATTCTGCGATTGATATAATTAGATAAGTTTTAATAGAATTGCTACACATAATACGATATATTTTTTCAATAAAAATAAGGCAAGCATGCCCAACCCGCGGCCCATGGTCCGCATGTGGCCCATTCGGAGACTTTTTGCGGATCAATTGAAGTTTCTGTCTATATTATTTTAGACATTTGGACTATAGATGGTTGAATCGAAATTATGGTGTTTTGACCCATCCCCACCTCTCTCTGTGCAGTTTTTACCGAAATAATTTTTTTCCCTTCATTTGACTTCAAAGCAATTGTAGTAACAGGTGTTGATGGATGAAGGAAAGCAGATGAGCTTGGGTGTGTTATTCCTCTTTCAACGAGAAATTCGTTAAGAGTGAGTAGTGTATTTAGTTCTATTTGTAAGAGAAATAATTTATGTCTATATTTTTAAGTTCAGATTAGTAGTCTTTTTCTTGTTTTATTTCGCAATGAATGAATCCGATGATTGATTTAATGAGTTGCCTCAGAACTGTAAGACCAGCTAGTAGAAATGTAGGATAATTACGGCTGCAGAATAAAAATGTTTAATATTTTATCCTTCTGAAATTATGTAACTTTTTCATTTTATGATATATTTCAATCACAGTGCAATAATTAATATCATACAATAAGAAACTAAACATTTAACTATCGGGCAGAAAAAAAACTTTTTTTTTTGTCAAACAGTGTAATACAATGCTGTTCTTCCTTACTTAATTGCATTTGAAATAAATATTTTGAAAATCTAAATCAATTTTATGCAAACATACTGTAACACAAGTATAAAATGTGAAGATGTTACGCACATAGTTATACTACGTAACCTCAGATGGCAGCATAAATCTACTGTAGATAAGAACCTTGTAGGTTAAGAGATATTCTTCCACCAACAAGGGCAATCGGTCGACTTTCAACTTTGTTGTGATTGTGATCCGGTAAAAGGTAAACTTGGTATTTTTTAATCGTATGAATAATTGAATGTTGATCATATCATATTTTGAAAGGTGTACGATAATAAAATATTTTGAATAGTTTGTTTTATTTTGATATGTGTGGCCCACCACAGTTTAGTAAATTTTTACGTAGCCCCCAACCGATTTGGGTTGGGCACCCTTGAAATAAGGAGTACAATAAAAATACGTGTTTGTTTAGGACCACACGATAGAAGTGAATACTTCTGTTGTTGTTGTTTCAAATGCCACCTGTCTGGTGTAGTCAGATCGAGGCCCACGAAATTCATCGTAGTAAGGAGTTAGATGTACATCTGTCGTTTACCTTGGCCTTGAGCCCCATACACGCAACTGTACGAATTAGCTCCATTAAATTCCCGAAGGGATGATAGATGGCGTCACCACCGATCTCCACCTCTACAATTTAGGCATGGGACTGAAGGGAAGGGAAATATTCTCCAATCCCCTGCACTCGTGATTCAGCCCAGAAGACTTCGATTCCACTGATTTAACGAGCACGTACTCCATGTGTACTCGGAGGGTATTTGGTGGCATTGGGCATCGAATCCAGGCCTTCCGGTCTGGAGTCCGATGCTCTAATCACTAGGCTACCTACGACCCTACCCACGGAAAACTTCTAATTTATTTCATTTGTTTGATGTACTATGTTTTCCAAGACGGCAATCTCGCATTCGGGGTTAAATAGTTCTCTTTTTCGATTCCATTTATCAAAGAAGTTGTTTATTTCATCAATTTTCTGTAAAGGGCAATGTTTAAAAAAAATCATGCATTCTTATATTTTTATATATGAGTATATATGAATTTGTTTGTAAATTAGTCTTATTATTTTAAAATATTCATACGTAAATTATTTATGAATATTATAACTGTGTAACATATATATTTATGTGGTACTCGCATAATCGCAACAATAACAACGTTCAAGATAGCTTGAAAAGGTGGAAACCTGATTTCCCGTTAGTCGTATATGCTGAATAGGCAACCATGTGTGCTTTCTTTCATATAATTTCGCCAATACCGTTGCGATAATACGTAAGTGCCGTTTATATAACTTACATAACGTGGTATACTATATAAGGATAGGAAAGTTTATGCTCTGAGAGCCGTTTACTTTTCTTAAAATTCTCTATGCAAACAAAGGGCATGGATTCGTATTTTTTCACGATTAATGCTTTTATTTTCTCGTCATCTCTTGGTTGTCATCACTAATATAAACCAAAATGCGTGCACTTTCACGCTAATTAACTTCATTAAAATTCCAATTTCATTAACTCCAATTCTACTGAATCAAAAAATAAATCCCATATATATTTAGTTTTTCCTTAGCTTTGATTTCCTACATAAGAATAATCTTTTTTTTCAATTATTTTAGCTTGTGCTTGCTTAAACACAAGCCTAAAAAGTTTACAATTCGATACTAAGCACCTACCCGAGCGTGATTGCTGACTGGAACCTGTTAAAACCAATTGAGAGTAACACAGCCGAATTTGAAGCTAAATTCAGATTCTCTTTTTAGCAAAACGTGCCTTAAGAAGTTATCTCGAAAATCAAATGAATGTATACTCAGCGATAAGTGAAGCTAACATTTTCAAAAGGTATTTTATAAATTTAGGAAATGTAAGATATAGGTATTTTAGCAGTAAAACAAGTAGTATCAGTACGTTTAACTAACAAAAATTTTAATTTAGCTTTTTTTAAAGAAAAACATTTAAATTTCAATAATTTTATCCTTAAAATCTTTATATATATAATTTTTAGATATTATTCAATTGGTTTCTTTATTTCTCCTAATCATGTCATGCGCTGCTTTCCAAAATATAATTTAACCCCCCTCCCCCCCCTCCATCACACATTTATCATTGTAGGTTAATATACCGATGGATTCACTATCAGTTTGATTTCATGATTCTGTATTCGATTTCATGAGATTTTTTGGAATGACATAATGATTATTGAAATGCTTATATTCTTTTATGTCTTAGTTTTGTAAATTATTTTGCCGCGCGCGGATGTTTTAATTTTTTATTATTTTCATAAACTTTGTTTGAGGTATATGTGGTTATAAGTGATTGTTTTGAACACATACTCAAGTCTGTTCTAAATCCTGCATAAAGATTCTTTATGAAAAAAAAAAACATTATGTACTTTATTTAAAATATTATTTATAATTTAGCCGATAAACTATATTGTTTTAAAATTGAACCGAAGTTCGCTATTAAATTTTGTCTTCATTTTTCTTTATTTACTTGTATTAGAGGGTGACAGGTAGTAAGGTATTCGCCCGTGGGGGATGCCTTACTTCTAAGTTATTTTCGTGACCTAGAAGTGTGGGAGTGAATGAAGAACCAATAGTTGCCATAATCTTGATATATCTTTATTAATATCTTAACTTAAACACTAACTATGATAATATTTATCTTTTAACCTAGTCGATCTGAGGTAAGAAAACACACAATACGTATTGCCAAATATGCGCGACTTAAATCTTTTACCGCCTATTACTAATCTAAACTTATACACAGTTCCTAATATATAACAGAACTATACTATCTTAATCTCTTGGCTAATAACAAATCTCTCGGATCCTAAATATCTTTTCTTGATCTCGCGTGGAATAGTATCCACCTTGACTTGATCGTTCTGTCACGGATAGCTTCACACTAGAATAACGGCTTACTTCTCTGACTTTAGTTTACGCGTTTAAACTCAGACTAGCATAATCACTTCCCAATAGGCCATACGCTTACGTTAAACTTATGCTATTTAAAAGGTTCCTAATTTGAATACTCACGCTTCGCTTCTGGATTTGGTTGGAAAGAATTTGATTTTTTCGGCTCTAAAGAATCCAAGAGGATTTTTTAGTAAAAAACGCGATGAGCCCCTCACAAGGTTTACTTTCAAGATTTGTAACTCTTATGGGATAATTAGTATTATTATAACTATAATGATGCGAGAGAGTGAAAGTAATGAATTAATTAAAAAATATTAATTGGTAATTATTAAAGCTATTAATTGGTAACTATTAAGACTAAATTATTTGTAGATTTTAAGGTACCAAGGGGATCATTGTTTTAATACACTCTTGTTTTTCATTTTTCACATCGCATTTCCTATAAATATTTTAACAGTTAATGAAAAAAAATTGTCTAGAACTAAATAGTTTTTAAAATTAGAATTTAGCATAAATTTTCATATAAATAAAAACAAAAAATGGTAAAGCTGTATTGGTCAGATTATTGTTTTCGCTTTCAAAAACCGACGCCATATTACCTGATATTCATTAGCACTTGATGGACAGGGGAAAAAATGTTACATTGCACATACTAAAACGCAATAAACAAATTTAAAATGTGCAAGTTGTTCAAAATCTTGACTCATATACCTCAGAATATTTGGTCGTAATGTACTAGTCACCGTGTTTTTACACAAGTACCAAAAATGGTAGTTTAGTTTAGATTAATCTAATTAATGTATTCTCAATATTTTCTCGTTATGTATCATTAGGATTAGGATATTAATCGGATTTAGGGAGAATTTACATATGTAAGAGCTTCATTATTACTTTCGAAAGTCTCTTATGAAAGGTTTAAACCCATGCCTTGCCCTTTATGAATTAGGGAATTTATTAACAGCGTGCTTGTAATAAATTTCCTTTTGTCAATACTTATTAACCCTAATGTATTATTCTATTGGTATGAGATATTCCCTCAGAGAAAGATCTTAATGCATTTCAATCGAAGAAATATGCTTGAAATAAATACATTTATATTTAGAACCATCTTATACAAGATGTTCCACAACTCTTTGTCGAGTGAGCATGGGGTTAAAGGTGAGATCATTTCATTTCTGAGAATAAAAAAATCCATATCACACAGTTAATGATGACTACTGCATTTTTTTTAAATGTTGAAGACTGACACCCCCATCCCATTATTTAGTACTGTAACAACACAAACTTCACAATTTTACAGTGATTTTTTTCACGTGATTTTCATAGTCTTGTTATTAATCATAGCCACAAGTCGATCGAAAAACTTTGCAGGATTAGTTAAAAATTGGTCGGTTAAAATTTAGTTTGAGTCGGGGTTTGAGAAAATTAAAATACCTAAATTTGACTCTCCATTAAAAGAAAAGTACTGTGCACACTACACTAGGTGATTTACAGTGCCGCACTATTTTTCCAGAGTTTTTTTCGAAAAATCGAGTGCTGCTTAGAATCGAAGGCAAGAGATTTGTTGGGTGGGGAAAAATAATTCCCACCTCTTTCAAAAGAAAAATGCCACCGTCCTATCGGGCCACTTGCATCGGTGACTTTTTCAATTTAGCAGTTTATCTCCAGTATTCAGTCAAACCTAAGCATCGCTATATGCTTGTATTTATGAAATTGTTTTGTATGTGCTTTGTTTTTTTATCAAATATATCGGTGATTGCATCAATACGAGCTCAAAATATCGCAAGCACGGAATAGGAAGCAATTTTATATGCTGAAAAAACGGAAACGGAGCTGCGGCTGTTGAAAATTTTACAAGGATGAAACAAATACACGTCGATGGCGTAAGCAAAATGATATAATTTTTGCTTAGAAATGTTCAACTGTCTTTAATTATTTTTCAACACTGTTTTTAAAAAAAACGTGTTCCGTAAGAAATGCATTGGATGGCACGAAAGACGACACCGTGTGAGAAAATGGCTCTGCGACTCCATTTCTAAAGTTAGCTGCAACATTGGGAGAAACAAATGATTTTCAAAACATGATATTGACGGTTAGCGTAGTTATAGGCTCATGTGATTTATTTGAAAGTTTTGATACTGATAAAATACACTGCTCAAAACAATTAAAGGATATTGTAAGTTTTATATAAAATAAAGATATAAGCGAATTTTTTTTGCCGAAAATGGAAGAAGAGAATCTCAAATGCAAATTTTTCTGATTTTCAAATTGTGGAGTATGCTAATTTTGAGTTCGACATCAAAAACGTCGCTTCAGCGGCAGCGAATGAAATTTGACTTTCAACTGAAATGAAGACAAGGATGATCGGTATTCAGTGATTGCTTTGTTTCGATGAGTACGATGTCTCAGTGAAGTCATTTAACCGATTCAGAAGCTTGGAGAGTTGTTTATAGGTTAGAAGGGGGCCAAACTCAAGCCGAAGTAGCGCAAGCCATTGGAATGTCACAAAGTGTGATTTCCAGGATCTGGAACCGTTCTTTGGAGATTGGAAGTCCAGGCCGAAGACCAGGATAAGGTCGTAGACGGGCAACAATACCCAATGAAGATCGTTATTTAGTGTTAACGGCTCGGAGACACCGAAATATGAACGCACTCTTCTCCAACAACACCTTCGCTCGGCTACTGTCACCACGGTTTTAACTCATACTGTCCGAAACCGACTCCATGGTGTAGATCTGTATGCTCACCGACCGATGGTATGTGTTAGACTAACATCAAGGCATTGTCACGACCGCAGGGAGTGGGCAACAAGTCATGTGAACAGGAGGAGAAATGAATGGAGCAATGTTCTTTTTTCTGACGAGTCCCGTTTTTCTGTTCATACGGATAATAGGCGCATTTTCATCTGGAGGGACCGTGGCAGTAGGGTTTCTTTCCCGGGAACCCGGGTTCCCGGGAAATCATAAGATCTCTGTACTTTTTCTGTTCCCGGGAATTATACTTCGATCCCGGGATTTCCCGGGAATCGCACGGGGCTTCAATTATCTATGAGGTACTTATTTTTGACTTGACTGTAGATTTCAACCTCGGACATCGTTAGCTGACCCTACTGTGACAATTTTTGATCATTCACCCCGAACTTCCTGAACGAAGGAATGTTCATGGGGTAAGAGTGTAATATGAGAAAGAAAGATTAAAGCTTTCGTTGGATTGATGAGAATTTTTCCAGCTAGCTGTGGGTAGCAGTATCTGTCCAAATCAATTTCTATCTCTGTATCAAGCTTCGTTAACAAGAAGTATTTGGTTTTTTAAAGTAATCACATTTCGTAGCAAATTAGCACTGATCGAAGTTTCAAGATCTTGATTTATGTGGATAACGTAAGTACTAATACTTAAAACTATTATTTGTTTAATCTTTTTTCAAAATAAAATGTTCGGATACTTGTCTTTATTATGAGCTATTTAATTGAATGAGCAATTTGAAGATGGGAATGAGCCCACAAACTGTTGGGGGGAGAATATTTTTATAAACAATCTCGCGATATTTCTTATTTTTAAACCTAAATTTCGAGTGAGATTCTTAATATTTGTTTATATTTATGTAACTACAATATAACAATTCCATAAACAAGAAATCGGTTGTACAAATAAAATACCTTAAATACAATAGTTAAAATTTTTAACACACATAATCGGCACTTCAGCAGCAAATGAGTTTTCACGTATTTATTAATATTTATCTCTTAGTACCAACCTTAATAATTAATAATTGATTCACCTTAGACTGTTTAATTTTCAAACGCCTATGAGTCAGTAAAGGAAGGTAAATTTTAGTAATTATTTTTCAAATGTGAATTTTTTTCACCGAGATTTTTAATTTATAAAATCTTGAATTCTAACATTGTTTCAATGCCAACACAATTTTTTTTTCTTTAGTGCAAAAAAATATAAATAAATAAATAAAAAAATAAAAATAAATAAATAAAAAAAAATTAAAAAACCTTTTAATTTGGGGAAAGATTTTTTCCTCAGTGTATATGATAAAGTTGAAAATGAAAAATCTAGACAGTAACAGCATCTGCAAAATAAAGATAGTGTGGCATTTATTTATTATAAACTAAGCAAATTCTTTTGTATTCGAATTTTTAATAATTTCTTTCTTCAGAATAATTATTTATTCCTTCGAAGTACTTTTTTCTGTAGATTTCGTTACAAACTGCCTTTTTAAATTATTTATCAAAACATCTAGGGAATTTCATTGAGTAAAAAGGCAGATTTTAAAATTTCTGTTTGCCTCACAAAATGATACTAATTTTGCGGGGAGCATGGATGAAAATATATTTGATACACTATTTACTTTCTAAACCTTTATCAGGTTTATTGATAGTTATATTACATACACATTTTAATACAAATTCAAACGTTTAAAAATTGGAAAATTAATCAGTCGAGGCTGAATTGAAAACTGAGGGAAAGAAACAGTTTTTCCAGAACAAAAACTGGAACTGATGATATATATATACTTAACTTTTGGCATATATTTATACTCCTATATTTGATTTGCTTCTTTATATTTATAGTATTTTAGTATATATATACACATACATATAGTCGGACCTCTATTTAACGAAGTCGCTAAAACCAGAAGAAAAGTTGATTATGTGGAAAATTTGTTAAATAGCGATTCCTCTTTCAATATTTTTCTGTTCTAGGTTCCAGGAAAAAATTTGCAATACAGAAAGATTTGTAAAATGGTGGTCTGACTGCATATATATATATATATATATATATATATATATATATATATATATATATATATATATATATATATACATATATATATATATAAATAATAGAACCGAAACGAAAAATATTGTTTCAAGTTTTGTTCTGAACATAAAAATTATATTGTATTAATTAATTGTTCTGTTGATGTAACACATCCAAATATTTGAGATCTACTTATTTTTCTTACAATTTATATATTTCTTTCAGATATAAAAATTAAACATAACCATTTGAAATATGTCTGTCTCAATTACGAAGTCCTTTGTTTGGCAGTATTTCATAAAAAATAAAAATGAAGAAAGTGCAAAATGCATGAATTGTAGCAATATTTTGAAGTGTAGAGGTTGTGGTCTACAAGTGGTTTGCTTCGGCATTTACAAATTCAGCATAATATATCGAAAGCAACTCAATCCGTTTCGTCAGGATCACAAAATACTGAAATTACTAAGAGAAAAATTGATAGTGATAATGATATCAGAATTACTTCTGAACAAAAGGAACCTTTATTATCATATTTTCTTAAAAAAAAAAAAAAAGAAACACTAGAGGAGATTGTAAGTAAACTTGTTTGTGTAGATGGATTCACGGTAAATGCAATAACAAAAAGTAACTTTATTAGGAAGTCCTTACATGATAAAGGTTATTCCTTTCCTCCAAACTCTAGTGATGTTATGAAGCTTGTATATAAACAATATAATGTGATTAAAGCTCGGATTACTAATGAAATTTCATCAAAGTTAAACGCAGGACTTCGTTGTAGCTTGACGCTCGATGAGTTTACATCGCTTAAAAATAGACGATATTTGAACATAAACGTTCACTTCAATGAGGGTGAAATCTTTAATTTAGGAATGCTAAGAATTAGTGGATCCTTTTCAGCAGAAAATTGTGTTAAAGCGGCTGAGACTAAACTACAGGAATTCGGAATCATAACAGAAAAGCACATATTTGCGTGTGTTACTGATGGTGCTAGTAGGATGGTTAAGTTCGGAAAAATAATGAGTTGTGAGTATCACCTGTGCTATGTACACGCCATACACCTAGCCGTGTGAGATGTGCTTTATAATAAACAAATAGATTTGGTAGAAAACACTGTTGAAGTAGAAGATAAATCGCATAAAGAAGAAGACAATGGTGAAAGTGAAGATCTTGCAGAAGATTTACAATTTGAAAGCGGTGTAGGAATAGATGCTTTGTTTCATGTCACTTATATGCAGAAAAAAATTCCATAACTAACATAAATGAAACTATAAAAAAGGTAAGAAATGAATTAAAATTATTCAGAAAGTCCCCTATAAAGAATGGTATTTTACAAAAATATGTTAAAGAAGAGTTTGGCTGTGAAAAGATGGTTTGTTTGGATACCAACACATGCTGGAATAGTTTGTTGGCAATGCTTGAAATATTTTTAGAAATAAAGTCAGCAATTTCAAAAGCATTAATTGACATTAAAGAAGAACAAATGAGGGTCAATGTAGAGTTTGAAACTGCGACTACAATTTTAAAAGGCTTAAAGCCAGTAAAAATTGGCTTAGAAAAATTATGCAGTGAAATGCAACTTTGCTAACTGCAGAAGGTGTATTTTCTTTCGTCATTGGAGAATTGAACGAACAAAATTCAGAATTTCCAAAAAATATGAAATATTCTCTAATCCAAAGAATTAATGAGAAACGCAACGTTAATTTAATAGGATTAATGCAATACCTGAATTTTGGGAGAAAATACGAAGCAGCTGCAGTTACTGGTGATATTTCGCGATTGCCTGGTAAAAATTGTTTGGTTAGACAAGCCCAAATGATAGGGACAAGGCTTTTCTGTGAAGGAGAGGAATCAATATCCAACTTTTCACACTCAGAAGAAGAGAGCATAGAGATTTTGAAAGAAAAACCTCTGGCATTAGACAAAAAATTAGAGAAAGCAATTTACTCTAAAACAAAAGTTTTATATTGTTCAACCAAAAAAGTACCAGTTTCAACAAAATCATGAAACAAGAGATGCAGTTGTTCGACTCGACTGAAAATCAATCACCAAACATTATAAAACTTTGTGATGCTTTAAAAACAATTCTTCTAACGTCAGTTGAAGCCGAGAGAGCATTTTCTGCTGCTGGACTGTTCGTTACAAAGCTTAGAACTAGGTTGAGTGATAAAAGTATTAATTGCTTATGCTTTTTGAAATCTTATTTTAAAAATGTATAATCAATTTATTGTATATTTTTTGTATTTTTTAGTCATTATATAAATAAGTATTACTTTTGGAGTTTATATGTATCCTTATTTTTTTATATAATTATTATTGGTTTTATTTAAAAATAACTTGTTTTTTTAAAATTTTTTGAAATTTTGATGTATTTCCGGGAATCCCGGGAATGACAATTGCATTCCCGGGATTTCCCGGACATTCCCAGGAATGGAAAAACCCGGGAAATCAGAAACCCTACGTGGCAGTAGGAATAATCCTGCGTTCGTGCACGAAAGTGTCAGATTTCGCGGGGAGTGTTGGTGTATGGTGGCATCTCCTTTGACGAACGCACAGACCTGTACATCATTCAAGATGGACCTCTTATTGCTTGCCGATATAGGGATGACATCATCAGACTTATTGTAGTCCCTTACGCTGTAGCAATCGGAGATTACTTCATTTTAATGGATGGTAATTGCAGGCCACATCGTGCTAACCTGGTGGAGGATTTCCTTTTCGAGGAAGGAATCGTACGAATGGAATGGCCAGCGTGTTCTCCAGACATGAATCCAATAGAGCACGTTTCAGACGCTCTAGGAAGACGAGTTGCTGGCCACCCCCCACAAACTCTCCAAGAACTGGAAATAGCTCTTCTGGAAGAGTGGGACAGAATACCCAAACCCGTGATTAATAGCCTCATTGACTCCATGCATCAAAGGTGCTCAACGTTGCTGGCCGTCCGTGGAAACCATACCCCCTTCTGAAAATGATTTCCTTTGAAGAAAACACCTTTTCTTATTCTTTTTTTCTCATATGCACAAATTGTGTTTTTTTCCTTCTGTACACAATTGCGCAATAAAATGCATTTTTTTTCTACCAAACATGCGTAATTTATTCTCATATAACCTACTACGTCTGTCGACCATGTATCAATCAGCTAAAAAGTTTCCCAGTCACAAGATCCACCTAAAACCACAATATCCTTTAATTATTTTGAGCAGTATATATAATTTATATACAAACTTCCTTTTATTTCTCATCTAGTTTTCTTTAAAAAAAATTCTTAAGTATCGATTATTGATGAGCCTTTCACACATTTTTTTTTATTTTTTCGCAAAAATATGTTGAGAATTTGGAGGGTGGCTTAGATTCGAGTCAATATGGTATTTCAAAATATGCCTCATATAGTTAAGTTCCAAAGTAGTACAATACTCTCTACTTTTCTATCTGTAACAATTATTGTCATTTTTTTCTTTATTTATTTTTTCTTTTTTTATAGAGAGTCAAAGTTAAGTGACATCATTTTCTCAAACATTGACTAAAACAAACCACGTCAATTTTAACTAAGCCAGCAAATTTTTTTGACCCATTTGTGACTGTGACTAATAACATTACCCTTCTATCCGTAACAATTATTGTCAATTTTTCTTTAATTTTTTTTTAGAGTCAAACTATAGAGTCAAAGTTAAATAACAGTATTTTCTCAAACATTGATTAAAACATACTACGTCAATTTTAACTAAGCCAGCAAATTTGTTTGACTCATTTATGACAGTGACTATGCAAAATCACATTAGTGAAAAAAATCACTACAAAATTGTGAAGTTTGTAATTACATTATCTAATGATGTTAAGTAGAGATTGTCAGTTCCCCTCATTTTCAAAAACATTCTAGTCATTACTTAATGGATTTTTTCCTATTTTCTCAGAATTGCTATGGCTCCCCCTTTCATCCCGTGTTCACTTGATGTTGAGTTTTGAGGTATCATGTGTAAAAAAAATTCAAATACCCAGTACATCAAACGACAGTTGAAGTTTAAATAAATATTATTATTCAGACAAAAGCTAGCTGTAATAAAGTTTCTTTACATTCATGCATAAATATTAGCTATAAAAAGTGTCAAGCCGCTCATTTGGACGAGTGCTCTGCACTGAATGTTCTTAACTGCATTGTGAAAAGGTATTGGAGAGCCCGTTGCCTAATGACCTGGCATTTGTAAAATAAATAAAATAAATAAATAGTGTCAAGTACATTGATTTTTATCTTAAAATCTTGTACCAGTTACTAAAAAAATACTTTTTTACTTTATAGTACGATGAGTATTTTTACGTACGAGAAAAATAAGCATTATTTTTATTATAGCAAGAAATGCTCTCAAGAGCAAAACAAAATCTTAAGATCAAAACAGAAATAACAACAATAAGCACAGTGGAGACTTCTCAAGACTACTTGAAGTATAAAAGAAAAAAAAAAAGTATTTATATATATCAAATGCAAGAAAATCAATGTAAAGATTTTGTTATTTCTCTTTGCTACCGAACAAAAGAAGCATTAAATAACTTAAGTGCTGATTATCGTATCATTTTCAAACTTTCTGAGTTCCTTCGATCCCTCTAGAGATAGACTGTGTTTTTCTTTACTTTTCTGGATAATTAAATCTTAAGACAAATGCAAAAAAAATATCGAAAAATCTTGCTTAAATAAAATGTTGATTTCTTTGAATTTATGTTCAGTTTTTAATGGACACAAATACTAACTCTATTTATTCTATTTTTTTCTTTGTATGGGGCATTTCATGTTCTTAGGACATATAAAGTTTATGTTTATTATAGTGAAATCGCTGGTACATATACTTTTTTTTTGAGAAATCGTTTGAGAATCGTTGCATCTTAATTTCATCGAATTTAAATAGATTATTTAATTTTTTTTTCTTGTCATAAAAAATTATTTATTCTAGAAAGCAATCGAGTATACGGCACATATCAAATTCTCTTCACATTTTTATGTAACAATAGTGTAAATTGCTTTATTGATATCCGACATTAACGAAGTTAAAAAACTAAAATGAGAATAAGTGAATACCTATTTAATTTTACCAGTTTTAAAAACTTTTAAATACATGCATGAACCTATTATTTCTCTAACCATAGCGTTTCTCAAACTGTGGGACGCTCCCCTTGGGGGACGTGATAACCTTAAAAGGGGGGGGCGTGAGCATGTCAAAAATAAATGATTTAAAATAATTGTAAATTTACTGAAAGGGAGCAAAACAAAATACATTCTGATATAATAAAAAATTAAAATACGCATTTACATTGATATGATATACTTATAAATGCATCTGTATTGCATAATGTATTTGATAATTAATTCATCAATACTAAGTTAAGAACAAGAATAATAATTACTAGTGACTAACATGGGCTTATCATATACAAAATTGTACACAAAATTTAATACTTGTCTGGATAATTTGTAGGGTTTATAATTAAAGTCATATTGTAGCTTTATCATGTAGATTTTAGTACGTTAATTTTGAAATCAATACAATGTTATTGTATGGAGGAGGGGGGGCACGATGAAAATTATGATTGAAAATTGGATCGCAAGTACTGAAGGTTTGAGAAGCACTGCTCTAACCATCATTATCGCCGTCAATTTCCCCCATCCAATGAAATGTTTCGTCTTCAATTCTAAGACGCACTCAAGTTTCTGGGAGCATTAACGTTGAAAAAAGAGTGACTAAGATAGGATTGAATATGGTTTTTACATTTTGAAACATGTAATGATTTTAATAAGATGATAATTTCCATGTGTGTGTGATATGTATACGTGGGAAACATATAAGCAAGAAAGTGTTTGATAATTATATATATAAGACGTTTAGTTGAAATATTTAAATTGTTCTTTTTATAACAGCATTGTAAAATTAAAAATTCAACAAGCATATAATATATACCTAGCCTACTGTAGTAATGTTTTATCAAAGAAGATATTTCGTCTAAATAAATATAAATCAGTTTCTCAAACTTTTTGTCCCATAGACCCCATGGCATGTTTTTCGATTTCAGGTAGACCCTTGCTTGCCTAATATTGAATATTTGCAAATTTATCAACTTAAATGTCATTTTTATAGTTGGTATAGAACTACTTACTTTAAAGGTCGGCATTTTAACTGTAGATATGTATAGTGTTTGAAACTTGAGAAACATATGTTCATTAAATTAAAATTTAATGCATAAAATAACCGAGTAACAAAAAAATCTTTGAATGGGAAGGACCAATTTAGTTCTGCAATAGCAAAAATTTCAACATTTGGCCTCTATCTTGTCAGGTTTAATGCTAAAGCTCCTCGGTTAGTTTTTTTTTAGACCTCGGTTATAGTCTCGACGTAGTCTTTTTATATTTTTTTCCTTTCCTTTTTTTTTTGCCAAAAAACAGAAAGGAAACCTGATAATATTTTGTTGAAATTCTTTAATAGGAAAAACAATTAAAATCTTTCTCACACGATATTCCATAACTCGGGTTAAATAACAGGTATGTCTTTTTAAAGCCAAAATTACTGGCATCCGTTTCAAAACTTTATTTTAAGATCTTCGTTAGTGCCTATTCCGATCAGTTAACCCTTTATAATATATTTTTTCCCAATGTGACCATATGAATTCAATGTCTTCTGTAACATTTATTACCATAATCAAAGCATTCTCAAACCTAGTATTTCCATTTAAATGTTGAACATTGGTTGAAACGTCATCTTCCTGGCAGATTGTCAGTGCCAAATTGAGAAATTGAGAAAATTCGCAACACCCAACATCATACTTCTTTAGCTGAATTCTGGCACGAAATGCTGAAATGATGGTCCGTGTTTTAATAAAATTTATGCTGTCACCTTGTAACCGTAACATCATTAAATTTAGTAAATAAATCTGATAAAGAAGTAAAATCTTGTTTATACTTGATTAAATTTTCATTTAAAATTAAAGTCACGATCTGGTTTAATGAGAACCATTTATACCTCATAGACCCCCATATTATTTATCCACTGACTGACGGGGACCCCTTACAGGCCGTCATATACCCATGGGGGTCGATATAGACCACTTTGTGAATCACTAACGTAAATGATTAATGCATGGTGTCCAGTAAAATTATTAGGCAATGGTTCTGATAGGTATTTAACAAGTAGAAAGGGAATCACAGTAAAGATTTATTTATCGTTCAAAATAATCGATGTAGGAACTTAATTTTAATTCATAATACACTACTTTAGAAAGAGATAGGCACATACTCCATTTAGAATTATATATTTTTCTCAATTACAGCTTAAGAACCACTGAGTTATACTATCTATAATTTATTTCGATAGATACATTACAATATATATATTCAAATTCTTTAGTTTCTTTTTGAAAAAAATTATCATTCTTAAGAATACATAAAAATAATACCAGAATGACTTAATATTTTTTGTTGATAGTTTTTTTCATTTTTTTTAAAATTTTGATATTATGTAAATCTTATGAATTGTTATTTGAAAAAAATTATAAGTTGAAAGGGAGGAATGTAATTTTGGAACATTGAACCATTTCTTTCAAAATGAAAATTTTTTGATAATCGAAGAACATAAGTTACTTTTCGAGATTTTTGGCAATATGTGCATTCAAAATAAGATTTATTTAATCCAATCAAACCTGAAATTAATCTTGTTGAAAGTAGGATACAAAATGATAATTTAAATTAAAATAACTCAGTTATATTCCATTATTCTAAAAATATAATAAATCTTATCACCCTTTTTATTACATAGATAATACATAATGTTACGTAGATTCGGGGTTTGAGGATTTTATGCAAATCAGCCACAAAGAACAAGACAGATCTTTAAGAACGATGAGAATTTTTTGTCGAAATTCCAATGTTTGAAACACAGGGTTCAGCAGAAATATTCACAGAATAAAAATCTCAGAAGGTCTTCGCACCTTCAACACCACTCAGACTCAATTATGTGTGCCTAAAATACACGCATATAAAGGATTATTCACAAGCAACCACTCGTTCAACAACCGACTTAATCACTAATCGCTTCAACAATCAGAGCAATACTAACTGATTGCTAGTCAAACCCAGACTGAATGACTTTGGGTGAGCATCTCTCTAATTATACCCCTCAAGGATAATTCGAGAAAGACCCGCTTGCGTCATAGATCTTGAAATTAGTGGATTTCTCTATTAATTTCTAGAAGAATCCAGAGGGATCCAAACTCACCAAAAATGGTCCAGAACATGATCGCCGCCACCCAAATGGTCGCCGAAGTCGCCAATTTGCTCTCCAAGCTGCCCAAAAATTACACCAACTTGGCACTATCACCAAGATTTCGTCAAATTCTAATTTAATCACCATTTTAACGTAAGGGACGACGTTGTTAATGAATATTACAATTTTAACGTAAATTAAAATTTTTTTAGAGTATGATAAAGGCATTACACATCCAATTACAAATTATTTACACTATTTTATACGGAATTCGTAACACTAAAATTTGAATGATATAGAGTGTTCGTGAGTGTCACGAGTTTTAATAATATGACGGACCAAGTCTTTCCGACTAAAATTTTAATAAAACCAAAAAGGTAACAGAAGTTATTGTGGGTTTCGATGTAAACAAGTTATTACCCACGTCAGCAATACTCAATCTTTCAGCTTCTCCGACCATATATAGTCCGGTTGGCAGGTGCGCACGCAGGCATCTTCACGCATACGTCATACTCGCAGTCATCATTACGCAGGCGTCAACATCCCGCCCGGCCTTGCTATGTCCACATGCAAGAACTTAACAATTTGTATCTTAACAAAAAATACTCAATAAATTTTAAACATGAATTAATACTAATAAATATTAAGTGAATATCAAATTTCAGCAGAGAGAGAATTAGCTTAAGTTCTCAAATAATAAAATACATAATAATACATAGTAAATAATTTGATACACGAGAATACCAAAAATTCTAACAATAAATTCCAATTTAATAATATAAATAACCATACACATTTTCAATAGGCAGTATGCTCAACCTATTGATAGACCTTTTATAAATACCTTTACCAGTTTTAATATCTACAACTCTAACTTTCTTATCTTTCCCCATGTATATTTTAACAACACGTCCCAATAACCATTTACAAGGAGGAAGATTTTCTTCTCTTATTAAAACCATATCTCCCAATTTGAGATTTTCTTTATTAACAATCCATTTCTTTCGTTGTTGCAGACTATTTAAATATGAAAGGCTCCACCTTTTCCAGATCGTTTGAACTAATTTAGTTATTCTCTGCCAAACATTTAAATGATTTGATTCGCATTGCAACAGAGACGGTTCCACTATAGCTGTGATCGGTCTCCCGATTAAAAAGTGAGCTGGGGTTAAAACCTCCAAATCATCTACGTCAGATGAAAGTGGCGTAAGAGGTCGAGTTCAAAATTGCTTCAATTTGCGTTATTAAAGTCAATAATTCTTCATAACTAAATTTTTGAGTTTCCTGCAACGCGTTTAAAATGATATTTTAAAGATTTTATATTAGCCTCCCATAGACCTCCCCAGTTTGGGCTTCTAGGGGGAATAAATGACCATTCAATGCCTTCTTCTGCGAAAAACGCAAATAAAGACTCTTCTCTATCTCTTACTAACTTAGACAAAGCTTTTATTTCTCGATTAGCGCCTATCATGTTAGTACCATTATCCGAAAATATTTTATGACACTTACCCCTTCTTGAAATAAATCTTTTCAATGCAGCAATTAAAGCTTGCGAAGTTAAGTCGCTGATTATCTCTAAGTGAATGGCCTTTGTTACAAGGCAAATAAATATACAAACATAAACTTTAATTTCAGGACCTTTCCTCTGATATTTATTTTTGATAAAGAAGGGTCCACACAAATCAATTCCAGTTGAATTAAAGACCTTATCGGGAGTTATTCTTTCTTTTGGCAAATCGCCCATTTTTTGAGAACAAATTTTAGGATTAAATTTAAAGCAAATTACACAGTTATGCACAACTTTTCTGCAAATATTTCGCCCGTGAATTGGCCAATATTTAAGTCTAACCTGATAAAGTAAATGTTGGGGCCCAAGATGAAAATATTTCTCATTGTAGTATTTAACAATAATTATAGTTAGTTTACTTTTCGCAGGAAGCAATATAGGATGTTTACTCGAATAAGGAAGTCGAGAGTGTTTCAGTCTTCCACCTACTCTAATGATTCCTTATCATCTAAAAATGGGGATAAATTTAAAATCTTACTTTTATTACAAATGTCATCACCATTTTGCATAGCTCTAATTTTTATAGAATGAGCTAAGCTGTACTTGTTTCATTAAATAAATTTCTGCTTCTTTCATCTCATCTGAAGTAAGAGGTCCCGTTTTCTTGTTAGTTGGATTTCTAATGTTAAATAGAAACCTGTAAAGAAAACTTAACACTCGAACGATAGTTAGAAACTTATTACTACGAGAAAGTAAATGATCAAAAAATGTTTGATTAAAGTTTAAAGTCAATACAGTATATTCTTTAGAGTCCTTTTGATTTTAGTTCAGGCAAATAATCTACTTCATTCAGTTCCGGGCACTCAGAGACAGTTTTGGGGAGTTCGTCAGTTCTTAGGAAGGCTGGACCAGTCCACCATCTGTTGTTGGAAATAAGTGTATCAACACTAAGTCCCTAGACAAGAAATCTGAGGGATTGTCTTGTCCTGAGCAATGAAACCAAGAATCAGGATCAGTTAGCTCGGAGATCTCCTGCACTCTGTTAGCCACGAATTGTTTCCATCTTTTAGAAGATCCTTTAATCCAGAATAGGACTATTTTGGAGTCTGTCCAATGGAACACTTTGCACTCCTTTTTCTTGCGGACGATTTCTTGAACCCTTGAACTCAATCGAGCTGCTACTAAAGCTCCCAGGAGCTCAAGTCGAGGCAAAGTAACTGCTTTCAGGGGTGCCACCCTCGTTTTGAAGCGAT
Source organism: Trichonephila clavipes (assembly GCA_019973935.1). NCBI lineage: Eukaryota > Metazoa > Arthropoda > Arachnida > Araneae > Nephilidae > Trichonephila > Trichonephila clavipes. The sequence goes on from BMAU01019422.1 coordinate 885,181, forward strand.
GAGATTTACGAGCACTTCATTTTGTTTTCTTACTTTCACGTAAGCTGCTGCACCATAAGCGAGTTTAGAGGCATCGCAGAATATGTGAATTTCAATGAGGTCACTTACCTCATCATTCGTTGAATCAAGAACTAACCTTGGAATTCTAAGATTATCTAATAGGGGCAGTTCTTTACACCAAATTAACCACTTTTCCTTTACCTTTGGGGGTAAAATTTCATCCCAAGTTACTTTTTTATCCAAAGTTCTTGTATGAGACATTTTATTCTTATAGTAAAGGGTGAGAGCAATCCCAGGGGATCAAATATCTTCCCTATTGTTTGTAACATAAATCTTTTAGTATTTTCGTTTATCGAAACGAATTCCAGCAAACCTTTAGTATCCAACGTCAGACAGTCATCTAGAGTTTGCCAAGCCATGCCTAACACTTTTGTTTTGTTTGTTCCTAACCTGATGGATGCATCCATAGGATGTGTGTCGAAACCTTCAGCCGCCCACTGAGCCATTAAAACGGTATCATTGCTGATCCATTTTCGCATCTCCATCCCTGCTTCTTTCATAATATTCTTAGCGTGGCGAGACATGAAAAGAGCTTCCTCTCGAGTATCCTGTCCCGTAATCCAATCATCCACATACATGAAAGAATCTAAATGTTGTACAGTTATGGGATGAATTTCGTTATATTTCTCAATGTGATATTTGATTGTTGCTGCTAGTAGAAATGGACTAGAATTAACTCCAAATATCACCCTGTTAAATCTATAAACTTGCAAAGTGAGCTTTTCCCCAATACGTGGATTACTATCTGTCCATAAAAACCGTACAAAATCTTTATGTTTATCCGCCAAGCACATTTGAAAAAAAGCCTGACGAATATCCGATGATATTGCAACTCGATTTAGCCTGAAATTAATTAAAACATCTAAAAGATTAGGATTCAAATTAGGTCCAGGCCACAAGCAATCGTTCAGTGATAGTTCGTTAGCTTGGTGTGAAGCTGCATCAAAAACAATACGAGTAGAAGTAGTAACACGACCCTCCTTTTTTATCGCTTGGTGTGGTAAGTAATACATTGGTTTGTGTACATTAATTTCAGTATCATTGACCTTTTCTATGATTCCTTGATTCAAATAATCTTGAATCGTTTCTTTGTATTGAGTGTAAAGGGTTTTATCTCTTCGTAACCTTCCCCATAAACTCTGGAAACGTTGCTTTGCCACAGAAATGTTATTCGACAATTCGTTCCAATGTTTACGAAAAGGTAATTCAACCACATACCGATTATTATTATATTGTACAGTTTCCTTAAAAATATTCATAGCTTGGTCATCTTTCCGATAGCAAGGGTCATCTTTTATGCCAAGGGATTCGAGCTCAAAAACAGCTTTAATGTATCATCAACCGAATCATTATCTTTAAGAAAGTAACATGAGAAGTTATTAGTATTGGTTCCCTGGAGTCGTCCTCCAGCAATCCATCCAAATTCAGTTTCCCTAAACAACAATTCTTTATTTACTTTATATACGTTATCTTTAATTATTCTAAAAAAAATATCCGCATTCAGTAAAGCGTGAATTTCCTTAGCTTCGTAAAAATAGGGATCTGATAATTCTAAAAATTCAGGAATTTTTATTTCCGAAACATCTAACGTAACACTTGGTGTCAACCCGGTAATTTTTTCAGTCACAAAAATTCTACGTTTTCTCTAAAAGTACCACTTTTATTAGAAATTAAAGTATTAGTTTTTCCCTTTAAGTTTTGTTTTAATGAATTGAGTCCTGAAACTGAGGAATTTATCTTTTCTATTGCAATACCAAGAAAATCACACATTTTTCTGGATATAATATTAATGTTAGACGCTGAGTCAAAATTGACGGGACATTTTAGTTCTCGGCCTTCATTATTTCGTAAGAAAACGCTACCAGTCGATATTAACACGTTCTTTCTATGTTGAGAAGCAGTGCTACTCAAAACTGTGTTCTGTGGAAGAATCCACCACATTCGATTCCCAGTCCTCCGGGTTAGTTAGTACTGGAAGTTCGGCAGAGGGAATAACCCATTTTTTTCGGTCATCTATTGCCGCAGTACAGAGGGAGCGAGAATGTTTTTGCCACATGGGCACACATACGTCGAAGTACATTGCATCCTTTTGTGGTTTTTTCGCAAACACAGTTCACATAACTTATGCAGACGGACTAAATCTAATCGTTTTTCGGGGTTCAATTCTAGAAACCTTTGCATCGAAATATCGGATGTAAAGTTTTATCCTTACAAACTATGCAACTCTTGTTTTCAACAGATCGATTCATTAAAAGGTTGATTTTTGTCTTAAAGGATAAGTTAGATTTTCTTAATATCGTTTTTGTTTCGACAATACAATTTTTATCTACGGATAAAAGAATGGTTTCGCGTTGTTCTAAAAATGCAATAAATTCATCAAATGTGGGAACATCTTTTTGCTTTTAAACTCAGTTCGAAATTTTTCGTGATTCATTATCCAATTTCTTTAGCATAATATTTAATAAAAATACATTAAATAAATTATTTTGCTCATAGTTTAGTAATTTTAGAGCCCGTAAGTTTTTTTAATGCAATCAATCATTTCACGAATTTCTTTCGGATTCTCACGTTCTATCTTCTTAAAATTTAATATTTGTTGCACATGAATATCGACAATCAATCTTTTGTTATCATATCGGGATTCGAGTGCTTCATACAATGAAGAAAATGTATCGAAAGTGGAGGCAAATTCTTTAACTTCATTTGATAGACAGGAATTCAAATAATACAATTTCTGTGACTGAGTCAATTGTTCGTTAGTTGTAATTAAATCGTCAAATTGGGATTTAAAGTTACTAAATTGTTCATATTTTCCCGAAAAGGTGGGAAGTATTATAGGTGGAATTTTTGTTTGAGCAAAAGTTCCATTTTCGTATTTGTTTTTTCAACTGCAGTCACAGACAATGATACATTAATTGAGTTAATCAATTTTTTAACTCTTACCTCCAAATCGTCCAGACGCGTTTCACATTTGTATAAATCTTCTTCGAATTCCGCTTCTTCTGTTGGGTTTGCGGTTTCTAATCCAAAAAAGTAGCTCCTTCAATTCTTCAATTTTCCTCTGGAGTTGGTCAATTTTCTTGAGTTTGACCTCCAGCTCGGTGATGTCAACATGTTCGGACACGTTGTCCATGAAGGTTGCAATTCTAGTAATACTTCCTTTTAAGGAAGTTTTAGCTTTGTTTAATTTTAAAATATCCATCGCGCTTTAGTTCGTGACTCACGGGCTGACAGGACCAAATAATGTTCGTGAGTGTCACGAGTTTTAATAATATGACGGACCAAGTCTTTCCGACTAAAATTTTAATAAAACCAAAAAGGTAACAGAAGTTATTGTGGGTTTCGATGTAAACAAGTTATTACCCACGTCAGCAATACTCAATCTTTCAGCTTCTCCGACCATATATAGTCCGGTTGGCAGGTGCGCACGCAGGCATCTTCACGCATACGTCATACTCGCAGTCATCATTACGCAGGCGTCAACATAGAGTCTTGTAGAAAATGTGTTTTATATGAAAAGTACTATTCGTTATCTAAGCTTACAACATTTCAGAGTTATATAACAAATTGTAAATATATATCGCACGTTATAATCAACCAAATTAATGTGCGAAATCATGTTTTACTTTACGCATGCACACACACGCACGATAAATTTAAGTACTGAATAAACCATTGCAGTGTACCAGAATATTCAAAATTGTGACGTTTAATTGAACACATAAAGCATTAAAAATCGATCATTCCTTCGAAATGATTATAAAGTTATTTCAAAATAATATCTGAAAATCGTCGTGTAGAGGGATAGATGCACGTTTAATCCGTCTAGTTTCAAATTCTTCAGGTGGCGTGGAGTCTCAATTCATTGCTTGACCATAGTTCATAATAATGTGGTCCGTCATCCATAGCCTTTCGAAGTTCCTAATGGCGATTTTAATAAATATTCAATGAATCACCCTTTTGATTTGAAAGCAGAATTTTCCTGCCAACAGCAGGAATCATATTAATCAGTCAAAAAGACTATGGCATAAATTCAGTTATTCTATCATCTGGAAAATGTGTTTATAGTTTCCCCAGACAACATAATCAGCCAGTATTAAACTGATTCCACAATAAAACCACTCGGTTGAATTAGCGAGATATACCCTTTATTGTCAAGACCTAACTGATCGTAAAGGAAGAGCGATATGAGGCCTTTTTCGTGGTAACCAGAGGTTAGTGGCCGGATAACTAACATCCACTTTGTGTTCCTTAATCTGTAGATCAAGGCTAAACCGATAAGACGTTATATAATTTTCACGGCCGTTAACCGCATCCGATATGGTCCCCTCGAAACGATCAGATCCATCGGAAAACCTCGTTAAATGGCCGGGAAAAGCAAACGTTAGCTAAATGTCCACGCGGCCATCAAACATCGCCTCTGTCCTTTCTAATTCGCCTCTCTATCTGAAGAAAGGAGGTCATTAGTGCTGTATCCGAGAACACTGTATAATCATTTACGCTGTCACCTCTACCATGAAGCTCTTTCTTCCGTCCGCACTTCGCTTAATTATCCGCTCGCTACCTCCCCCAACCCCCTTGCGAGTAAATAGCGAAAAGATAACTGTGCATTTTGGGCGGTCCGGGTTTTAAGGGGGTGTAATTTTCCAGCCTGTCCTTGTAAGAGATTCGTTCCGTCGTTTCCCGGGCGTTGTAATGTCCCGGAGGAATAGGAATTACTGCTTTTAGAGCTGTTAGGGGGTTTCACCAGTGTCAGAGGTTTCTGGAGACATTTGCTGAAAATTTCAGGTTGTGGTCGTTGCAAGTTGCCTAAAAATAGGATTGTTTTAGTTTTAAGTGCGTCCGCTATTGCATTTCTTCGAGCGGAATTAGGTGTTTGCTTTGCCATTTTATAAAGTGGGAGCTAGTAAAAGCTTTAACTGGTCGCATAATGCGCATGTCTCTTAATTTATATTGTTTTCAGTGGTATTATCTGACCTTAAATGAAGGGATTCAACGAGCGATATTAGTGCTTTCATAGTTGTAATGCTACATTTAAGATTTTTGAAGGTTTCCACGGTAATTTTAAACGAGAGACATCAAAATAAAACTATTTTAAATTCATCAATGTAGAGTTCTTGATGCTACGCTACACATAGACACAAAAACACATTTGCTTCACTCATATTTATGAATTATTACGCTTTGAAATATCTGATGTGTAAATATTTTATCATTTCATTAATTATGGGAACATCAAATTTATCTTTCCAAGGCAATAGTGGTATTTCCAAATAAAGTTTTATAAGTAAAATGTAAGCAGATGTCAAATACGAAGCTTAATATTTAGATCTCAGGTACAGAAACTACGAAGAAATGAGTACTCGAGGAAAAAACAAACGAACATTATTTGTTACATTACTTGAATATTCATACATTATTTGAAATTAAAGACATTCCAAAATCCTGATACACTTGTATTTTTCCTTTTAATAAGAGATTGATGATGACATTTTTAACTCATTTACCATTCATAAAAATTTTTCTTTCCCTTGAAATTTCCAAAAAACAAATTATATTTGGAGTTATACTTTTTTTTTCATTTTAATATTCTTTTTATTCCGAATCATAAAACTTAGAAGAAAAGAACTCTCTCTCTCTCTCTCTCTGTGTAAACTAATGTTTTCGCAGAACTAAAATCTTTTAATTTAATCTCCTGAAAAAGCATACAATTTTTATCTAGAAAAATTACTGTACTCATAGTATTATAGTATCTAAGATTTTTTTATTACCTCCTTCTCAACCTTTTTTTATGTAGAACGAACGTTAATTGTAAAATGAAGGCATACAATTATATGTCTAAACGTAATAAATAATTTTGAATCTTAAATATCTTTTGAATCTTTATAATATAAAATTAACTGCTTCACAGAAAAAAAAAAACGATTTAAGACCTTTAAAACCATATTTTTATAAAAATAACCCAAATTCAGTCAATATTAAGTGCAAAAAAAATGCGGGTTTTATTATTGGACTTAGTAACCGAAAGAGATGTAGATCCAAAATTGGGACTAACTTTCTTTTTAATTAAACGACCCAGTCTTTTTTTGTTGTTGTTAAGAAATGATAGGTTTTTTAAATTAAAAAGCGTTTTCTTTTAAAAGAATAATACACTAATGTTTTAAGAAGTTGGGATATCGAGTTTCAGGGTTGCTCACAGATGTTTAATTGAATATAACTTTTGTGGAACTTTTATTGCTTTTCATCTGTTCAGAGATACGTTATCAAATAGCTGTTCTAAAGAAATTACAATATATTGTTTTAAGCATGATTTCTTGAAATGTTTAAGTATTTGGTATTCCCAAAATATGTTGATAAACTTAATTACTGAATATAAATGTGTATGACATTATTTTAATATAAATTTAGTATTAATATATATGTAAAATGACTTTTTTTTCTTTTTTAAAAGCAAGTAATTGCTTTTTAATAAAAGACAATTAATTAAATTAGATTTCTAATGTTAAACATGGTAAGCTTAAGCTCAAATTTTAAATATTTTACTACAATTACGCAACACATGTAATCTATATAATACACAGTTGTAAATTTCAAGAAAAAAGTAAATTTTTAATCATTGCATAAATTGATAATTTTGAAAGCATTTAGACATTAAAAATTGTCTGGGACTCGTAAGACATCAATGTTTAGTGACTAACATTGTGACTCGTTTATTGGTTTAAAATGAAAATTATTTTACATTACAGCTAAATGCTTTGATAAGAAATGTTTGAAAAAATTAGATTTTTTTTAGTATTTTTCAAATTTATGAGTTTTGCATTTTACTGAAATTTCTCATGGTCTTATTTTATATACATAGATGCATAACTTCCCAAGTAGGCCAAAAAATATATGGTTTATATAAATACCAATTCTTATTTGTGGGGATACTTAATTAGTTTCATCTTCATTAGTGCAATATCAAGATATTTTAATTTCATTAGTTCTTAGAGTTATTTTAACGTAACCACTAGATGGCGTTCTAAGACGAAAATATCTTCACGATTTGTCTGTGTGGAGTCTGTGTCTGTATCTTCACGATTCGTTTGTCTATACGCAGCGTCATGTTTGTACAGTGGCGTAATGGAGAACATTACCTTTCCCCCTACTAAGTCAGGTTTTGGATCCCCGACAGGATTTTACAAAAGTTTGCAAAACCATAGACTTTGTTCTCCTAGAATCATAGATCCCTTCCCCCCCCATGATACGGGGATTGGGGTGTACATTACGTCAATGTGTCTATGAATTATCAAATGATGGGCGTTTTAAAGTATGAGGCTTATATTTAACATCTATTTCAACAATTTCACCCATTTCTAAATACGTTAACAGTAAATTAGAAAAAGAAGAAAAATAAATGCATCCGCACATTGAACAATAAAATGGAATAAATAAATGAAGTTATTAACCATAAAATTTTTGTAGAAAGATATCTTGTGCAATTATCCAATCTTGTGCAATTACGTAAGAATTTTAAAATAAAAAAAAACGCATATTTTTTCTTATTTCGCAAGATATGTATCCAACGAGTAGATTTTCTTTATTAAAACTTCATAAATATAATCATTTTTCAGCAGATGTTATGTACAAATGTTTTGTTTCAAATATAATTACTAATTAAAAAAATTAAAGAAATACTTACACAGAATTGTTGTATGTATTTTTTATATTTTATTTAACTTTCTAATTCTAGTTAAAAAATATCAAAAGTGAGGTAAAATTATTGATGATTTATTTGCTCCTTATCTCAACTGTAAATCTCATAAAAAAAAAACTCTTGTTTTACGTCAGATAAAAAATTGAACAAGAATAACCATGAAAGGTAGCAGAGTTAATATTTTTCATAAATAAAAAAGAAAACTGTGTAAAAAAATGAATTCAAATACTGCATTATACGTAGATATTGCTATAGATTTTAATCAATTAAAAAAAATCAGTAATTTTTTTTTTCATTTCATGTAGTATTAGAAAACAAATAATTAATTCAACTTAATTCCCGATGAAGATTAAATGAATAAATTACATTAATTCTGAATAATTGAAGAAAAATACTGAATTGTATTATTATACTTATAAACGTTGATTTTATATTTCGCAGCTGATATATAAAAATCTCGTAGTATTTGAATAATAATCTCAAAAGTTAGCAATAACAATTACTGAATTGTTACTTTTATTAATAAGTATGACACAGATTATAAATATGCAATTAAAAAGTGTTAGTTTAAAAAAAAGAGAGAGCAAAAACTAAGTGTTTCAGAAAGTCTTACTTAATCCGATTAATAAATGAATAATTAATAAAAATTGCTTTAAGCTCTATTAGCGTTTTATTTTATTTCATGAAAAATATTCGTCACACTTATTGACTATTAATTAAAACCATTTTTCTAATTACATATGGGATTTCTCCCCCTCCCTTTTTTGTAATATAATTTTAAAGGATTTGATGTATGCACACAAATTTAAAAAAAAAAATCTTCCATGATAACTTTTATTATTTTTTGGTTGCGCAATAATTAAGGTTTTTAATAAAAATATTATTTCTGAAGAATTTTTCTTCATCAATGACTATAAGTGTTTATAAATTCCATACCTTAAAATAACACAAGGGCTAGTTGTGGCAGATCTCATAAGTTTGTACCTCGGTCAGGTGACGAGGGTGACTTTTAAGGGGACATTACATTCTCCTAACTTATCCACCAAGCAGATGCAACGAATTAGAATTTAAACATGAGAATTAGAGCTCTGATGTGTAGCCACGATAGCTTAGTGGTCAAGGTAAGGGACTCATGGCTTGCGTGTCAAGAGTTCGAGCCTGGTATCGCAGAAGTCCCGCCGGGTAGGGGAGGGATGCACAATAAAACTGACGAGAGCTGAAAAGTCTTCCCGTTGTTGTGGTGCGATATTTCGGGGACGGGGATACCAGCTAAGGAGTCGTTCTCGCCATTTAACCATGGCTCAAAAGGACGAGGTCCGCCGCCAAAAGCCCTCGATTAGCTGAATAGTGTGATACTGTGTGGAGTCGTTCACTGACTCCACACAGTAATACAAATCACCCACTCATTCACTCGAGTTTTAACACGCATCAAACCTTGGATACAGCGGATATTCAGTGGCACAAATACAATTCAATTTAGTTTTACATATACAATCAAGTTTTATTTATATACCTTAGAGATGTTCTATGTGAGAAATATTGGATACACAGGCCATACATCAGTGCGATAGTCCAGTTTCTGCCACACTCTACTCAACATGGTACTATCAACGTTAGCGATAGCATGTGTCTCTTCCATGAATTTCTACTGCTCCTAAGCCGAAAAGGGTACAAAAGGTACTATCAACGTTTGTGACAGTATGTGTTATTCTTCCATGAATATTTACTGCACCTGAATCAAAGGGCCACAAAAAGTACTATCAACGTTAGTGACACATGTGTTACTCTTCCATGAATTTCTATTGCACCTGAACCAAAGAGGTACAAAAAGTACTATCAACGTTAGTGATAGCATGTGTCTCTTCCATGAATTTCTACTGCTCCTGAGCCCAAAAAGGGTACATGAAAAGGTACTATCAACGTTTGTGACAGTATGTGTTATTCTTCCATGAATATTTACTGCACCTGAATCAAAGGGCCACAAAAAGTACTATCAACGTTAGTGACACATGTGTTACTCTTCCATGAATTTCTATTGCACCTGAACCAAAGAGGTACAAAAAGTACTATCAACGTTAGTGATAGCATGTGTCTCTTCCATGAATTTCTACTGCTCCTAAGCCCAAAAGGGTACAAAAGGTACTATCAACGTTTGTGACAGTATGTGTTATTCTTCCATGAATATTTACTGCACCTGAACCAAAGGGCCACAAAAAGTACTATCAACGTTAGTGACACATGTGTTACTCTTCCATGAATTTCTATTGCACCTGAACCAAAGAGGTACAAAAGTACTATCAACGTTAGTGATAGCATGTGTCTCTTCCATGAATTTCTACTGCCCCTGAGCCCAAAAGGGTACAAAAGGTACTATCAGCGTTAGTGATAGCATGCGTTATTCTTCCATGAATTTCTACTGCACCTGAACCAAATGGGTACAAAAGGTACTATCAACGTTTGTGACAGTATGTGTTATTCTTCCATGAATATTTACTGCACCTGAACCAAAGGGCCACAAAAGTACTATCAACGTTCGTGACCCATGTGTTACTCTTCCATGAATTTCTATTGCACCTGAACCAAAGAGGTACAAAAAGTACTATCAACGTTAGCGATAGCATGTGTCTCTTCCATGAATTTCTACTGCTCCTAAGCCCAAAAGGGTACAAAAGGTACTATCAACGTTTGTAACAGTATGTGTTATTCTTCCATGAATATTTACTGCACCTGAACCAAAGGGCCACAAAAAGTACTATCAACGTTAGTGACACATGTGTTACTCTTCCATGAATTTCTATTGCACCTGAACCAAAGAGGTACAAAAAGTACTATCAACGTTAGTGATAGCATGTGTCTCTTCCATGAATTTCTACTGCCCCTGAGCCCAAAAGGGTACAAAAGTTACTATCAACGTTTGTGACAGCATGGGTTATTCTTCCATGAATTTCTATTGCACCTGAACCAAAGAGGTACAAAAAGTACTATCAACGTTAGTGATAGCATGTGTGTCTTCCATGAATTTCTACTGCTCCTGAGCCCAAAAGGGTACAAAAGGTACTATCAACGTTAGTGATAGCATGCGTTATTATTCCATGAATTTCTACTGCACCTGAACTAAATGGGTACAAAAAGTACTATCAACGTTAGTGATAGCATGAGTTATTCTTCCTTGAATTTCTACTGCACCTGAACCAAAGGGGTACAAAAAATTGGTGTTATGTGAAAAACCAAGTTTTCGGATAACACGTGCTATCAATAACACTGTTAGTTCCCTGTACTAAAAATCATCTTTAACTGGACTATCACAGATCCGCCTTCCTGCTTAGTCATACTAAGCATGCACATAGCACGCAAAAGATTTCAGGGCGCCAAAAGTTTGCGGGAGGAAAAAAAGAGAAAGAACTAAAATTATAGCAAACGTGCCGCCGCCTAGTGAATCATGAGAGAACTATTTCTACCTATAAGAGAATAGTCTAAAACGAGATCTACTATGAAAAAGGAAAAACAAAGAACAGTATGATGTTGATATGCACTCAAAATGATATTTTACAATGAAAATTGATTACAATAGTGTCATTAATGATTTTGCAACGACCATAGCCCGAAGAAAACGTTTGTTATTGAAACACAAGGACAGCGACTCAATAAAGAATAAGGATTATAAGTTAGTAAAGTATAAACAATGAAAAAGATGATTAACAATTTGAAAAAAGTTCATATAATAATGAATACTATATTTGAAATTGATTTCATTAATTTACTTTACTAATTTACAATAGGATTGGTGGTCCGCAGGGTAAGAAATAAACAAGAGTGGCTAACCCATGCCAATATAATTTCCTTACGGCTGCCGGTTGACAATCCAGGACACTGCGGATGCATATGTGTTGGATAATGGAAATACCCTCCAAAGTGTACAAAACATTGAAAGGGGAAATAGAGTAAGAGTTAAGGGATATGTTTTTCGAACCAAAATTGGCAAGGTAAAAACTAAAGGAGTAGGTGCTCTTGAAAAGGGAGGAAGGAACCGAAACAATTTGAAGTGCCGAAAGCACAGGGAAGGTTGAAAACGGCCCTGGACTATCACATTGATGTAGGAGTGAATGCGTGAATATTAACGTCACACTGTTCAGCTACATGAGGGCTTTTGGCGACGGACCTCGTAATTTTTAACTATGATCAAGTGACCAGGACGACACCCAAGCTGGCACCCCCTCTCCTACCATACCAATAGGAGGGCGTTTGAGCTCTCGACAGATTTAACGTGCATCACTGCCCTACACGGCGGGTCTTTAGTCGTACTGGGCTCGAACTCGTGGCAAGCCAGCCCCGATCCGATGCCTTGGTCACTAGACTACCGCGGCCATTCGCATTGATGTATGTCATGTAACCAAGTTTTCACACACAGAACTCCGGTAAGATATATAAATAAAACTTGAATTTTTTATGTTCTTTTTTGCTGCAATATTTTTGGTTTTTTTCTACCGTAGCACTTCAAACTTTTGGAGGGAATTATAAATAACCCAGTGCGTTTAATAATGTATGTGTTTGTTACTACTAAAAATAAACTTAGGAAAATATAGTTTAAAAAACTTTAATTAGATTATATATAAATTTTGTCATTAATCACAATATATTAGGAATACAGTTTTCCATTTTATTTACTAAAAATGATCAAGGATATTTCAAAAAGTTAAACAAAAAAATCTGTTTTTTAAGAATTATACTGTTGATACCATAAAAAAGCTATTCTTCTTTCATGCTGATATATTAAGATGCAAACAATTCTCTTTAAGGATTAACGGTAAATCCTCGCTGCATAAAAGTAAAACTTTCGTCTTTTCGAGTCATTAAACCGACTTAAGCTGAAACCATAAATGATTTATTATACCTCCCCCCCCACATCCATCTAGTAATACAAAACGTATTCTTTCGGAGTTATCCCATGAATGTTTATCTTTTGAAACTAATATCAAGTAAAGAAGTAGATTTGTCTTACATTAAAATCTGGAGTATAATAACACTGTTTAAAAGTCGTCGCTGGGAGCACAAGTGCTGAATTGGCTTTCTTAATTCATTTAAGACATGAAAAGGCAATCAAATCTAAATTTATTTTTGTAGTGAAGGAGTAAATTATTTATCATTTTATATCTCATTTTTTGAAGAAAACTGTCAGGGGACTCATAAATAATTCATGCGCTTCTACTTTGATAAGCTCTATTATTAAGTAGTTTCTGGCGAAAATTTGTTTTCAACAATTTTTTAACTCTCCGTAAGACTCGTGGGTGACATACGTTGAACTGTGAAAATTTGGGAGGCATTATTTTTAGCACATATTTGTGTTGTAAATTGCATTTTCTTCAGCAAAATGGGTTATCTGGAAGCATTTTTTTGTTTTGTTTCTTACCGATTTTGTGAAGTTTTATTGTTGAAAGTTTCCACAAACTTTATTTTCTTGAAACTAAATATGATTAAACACGCAACTAAATGCGATAAGGATAATGTAAAAATTTTGAAAAAAAATGCTTCTCTGTGATATTTGTAGATGTAAAATAAATACTTAACTAAGAATTATAACTAGAGTGTCTAATTTCTTTGAAATATATTATGATAGCACTTTTTTTTTCTTTCACAAAAACGAATGCAAATTTTATTAAAGAAATATAATTTGTTGAGTTGAAGGCTGTTATGGTGATTTAGATTGAGATACCGTAGAATTTAATGAAATGAGTTCCCAATGTCTGTGAAAGGGAGTTAAATCTGGGAAAGACTTTTTTTTTAAATAAAAAAAGAAAGAAAGGCCATAGGCTGAATTTCGAGACAAACAGGGAAGAAAAAATTTCTATATTATTCTCTATTTTACTAACTACGGCATCTACTAATTGAATTATTTTGAATCACTTAAACTAAATAGGTCGCCAACTCTGGAAGTGGTTTATGGAATTATATATATACTCGCCATATCTGTAAATCGTTTATTTTTGATTTCCTGTTCTGGACAGTGGAACAAAATTTTGAAATTATTGTATTGTCATCGATCCTTTACAAGTGTGTGTAAAATTTCGAATTAATCGGACCTTTTAAATTGGGTAAAAATCTAGTTCAAAGATTCCGTTACATACTAGTGAAGCTTTATAAAAAAGCGTGTAAAAAATGGACCTTCACATGATTTACTGATTACAGAGAAGCTTTTGCTTATTTCTACCTTTTCTACCCCTCCTTCCCCATATCAATACACCACATTGCGCGCCTATGTGAAAACGGTGACTCTGTGGAACGAATCGCTTAATTTTTAATCGGTAGTTAAGGGGTTAAGAAATGGACTACAATCTTGGTTCCATTAAGGATACACCATATAGAATGGCTGATGCGCGGTAAATTGATAAAGAACGTAGTCATCATATATGGAATTTTATGAATGGGGTATCAGATCAGGTTGTCGTCCTCATCGCGTGACATTGGTATAAAACTACGTGGTCCGTTGCCCGTAGCTCTCCAATGCCTTTAAAGTGCCACTTAAATAATTTTTACTTATCAAATGTAAGCTGTTGTGTTCACATGAAAAAATAATCAAATTTAAGGTTTGATTCTAAATAAACCAGCAAATTGTGAACTAGAATGAAGCTTATTTAATGGATATTCAAACAAATTAAAAATATGAAAGATATTTATGTACTTATTTCCTAGACAGATACAGTTAGATAGAATGGAATCTTACACTTTTCACTTGACTGCATGCAGTAAAATATAGCAGTCGAAATTTGAGAATGTAAATTGAAGTTCTATGGTATACATTAAAGTGTATCCGTGAAATAGCAAAGAAATAAATAAGTAATAATAATCACGAAATCTAAATGAGAATTAAAATATTCTTTATGTCTATTTTAATTACTTGTTTGTTGATTTTCTGAGTTTTCGCGAGTATTCAAATTAGTTTCGAAAATTCGAAAAAAAATATAGTCTCCTAAGTAACTCTATCGTTAAACGCAACAAAAATTTATTTTTAATAATGACTGAATTCGATGTCGAATTATTTTTCAGAATAAAGTAGCCATTAAAATATCGCTTGGTGTATCAATTGATCTTTTTTAAGTCCCATCATTACGTATTTGTAGTATATGCATTAATAAAAAAATCGTTTGATAGTACTCGCTTACTGATAACTATTTTCGTAACTGCTTTGTAAATATAATGAGGGGAAAAAGAATAATTCCTTAGATTGAATTTTGCCTTCGAGTTTATACGAGTTGTTGTTACAATTGTCGCTTTTTGCAGTAGTGTTTGCATATTAACAAATTATTTGTATGAAAATTATTTTGCGATTTTCCTTTTTGTAAAGAGTTGAATGAAAAATTAAAAATAGTAGTTAGTATAAATTGTTGAAAATTTACTTTAGAAAAAAACAATACAAAAAAATCAGGAACAAAATAATCAAAAGAAATTTATCGAGTGAAAATAGGATGATTTATCAGAAAGAAAAATATGCTGGAATAACAAAAGTTTATTTTTATAATTATTACTATTTTTTTTTATTTAAAAAACATGCATTATTATTATTATTTTGTTTTTTAAATTTACCTTACTGAAAATTTTTCTATTCAGAGCATTGTGTAGAGCATTTTTTAATACTTTTTTACTTAGTTATTGATTTAATAGGATGAATTTCCCACCTTTAGATAAGTGCACTTTTCTAAATTTGGGGAATGTAATGAAATATTCCGCAATGCATATATATATATATATATATGCATATTAATCACTATCATTTGCTTTATTCACAAGTTTTCTGTCATAATTTTCTGTAAATTATACATGCGATTAAATATTGTTCAAGAAGAACTAAAAAAAATCCCGTAAGGAATAATGAGATAAATTTAACTAATCTCAAACTTATCTCCCCCAATAACAGAAAAATTAACTTTCAATATCAGGATTATTTCTAAACTTCATCAATGGGTAAGTGGAAAAGTTTCGCGAGGAGTTGGTTTCGTAATCTCTTAAGCTGTTTATGAAATATTTTAAGGTATCGATAAGTCTTTAATCTAAATTCCAAAACACTTTTAAGATAAAGTTAGCTTAATTCGAAGTTTTCATAATTATTTCATTCAACTTGTTGATTTTGAATCGCTGGATGGATTAATAATGTAAGGAATTAATTTATAATCCGATTATCCATTCTCTCGTGCAACCTATATTTACTTTAGTGTTTCACATGGAAATAATCGAAAATCTTTTCTAATATAGAATATTTTAAGTCTTGGGTATGTTATCAAGCTGTGTCAGGGGATTAAAAATGATTAAGAATAGGTTGGTATGCTGCAAAATAAACATAATTGTGAATTATTCTTTTTCTATAGAAGATTTTGGCATTGTTCAGTTTGATTCATTTGTCTATTGTTTAAAGTGCTGAATGTTTTTGTTGGTCTTTGCATAGGAATTGAAAAATAGAAAAAAAAGTGATTAAGTATTGAAATGCATTCATTTTTCAATTAAAAGATTAAAATTTTTACTTTTTTTTTTTAAATTATACTTTTTGCTTTGTATATTTTAATCTTAAAACTTCTTTTTTTGTGTAAAATGTGTTTGCTTTTTTCTTTAAATGATTTAATATATTTAAGTTTAACCTCAATATTTTTTTTTATTTAAAGAAAAATATACATTTGATAAACACGCCTTAGTAAAATTTACCTTAATATTCTGATACTATTGTAAGAAATAAGTTTCCAGTTTTGTTAAATCAATACTGAAATGAATCTAGGTAATGTTTTTGATTTATATTTTCTGTATATATTTTCGCTATTTTGCGTCAATTTAAATATGTATTATTACAAGGTATTTAAAAACTAAGATACCGTGAAATTTACTTTCACATGTGATATCCGGAGAAAAACCATCTTTTCATTATTAGAAGATATTATTACTTGTCTTTCATCAAACCATTCAAAGAGTTCTTACGACATGAAAAGTGCTTTTTTTAAACTATTGCCTAGTATTAGTGTTTAATTGTATAACTAACAAATCTGCATTGATTTTATTTATAACAAAAATATAAACATCACCAACACAGAGCAAATGGCCCATACTGCATGTTTATTTCTACATAAAGCCTGGTAAACATGAGACAAAGAATAATTGTAATAATGCCATTAAGTGATACATATAAACCCCCATATACACACATACTTGATTCAATCATAAAATTGATTGGCCCAATTTTTTTTGGCGAGAGGGGGGAGTGTGTGTCAGATAGTTTTTACATATATCATACTATTAGAACTTAAGAAATGAGGGACAAATTTAATATTTAAAGTAATAAATATATATACAGAAACTTATACACTGCTCCATAGAATGATTACATTGGATTTAAAGATAATATACATATTTTTTTCGCTATAATGTATCCCTTAAATATAATCTTAATGAATTTGTGTTAGTTTTTATCTAAGTTGCATATCCCGTTAATAATATTTTTAGAACTATACAACTATAAAAAACGAACTTATTATACAGTTTTATTTTTATTTGTATATATGAGTAATTCATACATGTGTAGCACATAATTCGAAATAAAAAAAATTCCTGGAAGAGTGGAAAGTGAAAAGCTATGTACGTATAAAAGATATAAAGAGCTTCATATAAATATCAATACAATCATAAATTTTATTTTATGAAAAGAGATGAAAATCTTATTAGCCTTCATTGTCTTACTCTCATTAACATTATTAATATTTTATTAGGTCATGTTTGTGTTTTTTGATTAAAAAAAATGTTAAGTTGACTCAGTGGGTGCTTATTGAAGTTTCACATATTGGTAGTTCCTTTCTATTTGATACATCATGTCTTTCAAAAAATGTCTTTTAACTTGATTATAGGTGTTAAAATATTGTGTTTCAAAATGCCTGATAAATATTCTAAGAGCTTTACATTATTATGCCCGAGGGGTCTTCACTCGCCATCTGGAGCCTGAATCGTCCGTTTAGGGAATTTATTTGTATGAAGGCTTATCAAATTATTTTTAGTAAGGACAATGCCATTGTGTATTAAAATACTCAAACTCTAAAAAGAAAAATTTTAAGCAAATTGGTTTATATTAATAAATTAAGTTTATTATCTTAAAAAAGTACCTTGCATTTTATTGAATTAGACTATAAATATTGATTTTGATTAAAATTATTTTTATCACAAAAATGAAAGGGTATTTTCAAAAACTCAGAGTAAATAAGAATCTATGGGAAATCTCTAATTGTATTTTCTCATTTATTAGATGAAAGACAACTAAAAATTACAAATCACATATTAATGAAAGAACGAAGTACATTACTTTTCGATTAATACTTTGTTGTGCCTGTTAAAACGTGTCCTATTTTTAATGGATTAATTAAGAAATAAATCATGTGAAATTTCATAGTAAATAAATCCATTAAGTAGTAAGACATAAGAAGAAATATCTCCGAAATAATAATCCTTAAAGTGTAATATACTGCAATTATTTTAGATTGATGGATTGTTTATGGTTACCATAAGACCCAGCTGTTCTCAAGTCCTGCTACAGTTCTTTATTGCTTAGAAACGCACGGGTCCATGGACTTGATCTAAATGTTTCTGTCAATCAAGTAGGATAAAACAACAACATATTCATTTTTGCTATAACTGCATTTTCTTCTGAAAGTACATTTAAAATTAATAAAAAATATATTAAATCAAAACAATCTAGAATATAAACAAACAAATTCCCACCCTCAGTGGGCCGCGGTAAAATTATCAAACGTTGATCGGTCCATGGCGATAAAACTGTTGAGAAGACCTGATTCACTTTAAACCTTTCTCGAGGCTCAAAATTCATCTGTTGGTGTGGTAATTTGGAGAGGAGATGCCAGCTCATGGGTCACCCACGCCACTTGAACATAAAATCTTGTGTTGTTTTATTGGGCGACATTCATAAACATTCGCAATATCATACTGAATCTGAGCTAACATCCCTTTCTACAAATATCCATATCACGGTAACATGAGTACCTTGAGTTGTGCCAAATTTAACGTGCATCAGTCCGTCTAAACAACGTGAATTTAATGACAATAAGAATATAACACACGACTTAATAGCAACAATATCAGAAATAAATTTGTGACCATGACCCCATGGCAATGACGGCTTAATTATTTCAGGAATTTATTCTTTAATGAATACAATAAATCTCAAAACCACATAACTATAAATGCTTCAATTGCGTAACATTACCATTTTTTAAATTATTTTCATAACACTTTTAGAACAAATTTCATGCAGCGTCTTCCTGACACATCCCGTGTCTCACAAAATTAAGAGTTATGAGTTCTTTAAGATGAATGCGAAAGTTCAAATCTAATTGTAGAAGCATTGTTTCCAAACATTATCATTACGTTAATGGTTGCTTGAATTACTGTTATGTTTACCGGAATTCTCGCAATTCGCGAAGTACTATGTATCTTTAATTCCATTCATATGTTTCCTTAATATCATATATTTATTCACCCATTCACAGATCCATAACGTATTTTATTTTGATGATCAGTTGTAATGTAGAATCAACCCCCGATATTAAACGGACACTCGTGACAATGCATGTATGATTAAATAAATGTAAGACAATCTGAGGAATTGTGTATGTCGAGAGTAATTATAAACATTGCTTGTGCCTTCCATATTCGTAAATGCACATTTATTGACAACCGAGAGGGAAATCAATACACAAGGAGGTTGTGATTAAAATTTCCTATTCTATGTTCTCGGGTTGGCTCTAATGAGAGGAGTTAATCAGAATGTGCCATTGGTGTAAAGACGAGAGTGGTTACTGTCGTTAAAAATGACAGTAGAATTAGAAAATGGGTCAAATTTCAGATGGTGGAATTGTAGAATTATGAATAAAAGATTGAACTCTAAAAATATCTTAGGATTTAGAAACATAACTTTGAAAGAAAGTATAAATTTATTGCTGCACATCAGTGGTTCTCAAACTTTAATTTTATGCGACCCAATATTGAAACAAAGTTTTCACTTTGCTCCCTTTCTCCCTCCATAAAATAACAATGCATTGAATTCAATGATACTATACAAGCAAAGTCCACAGTACAACTTCAATCTCTTAAGTGTCCCCGTAGTATATAAAAGTCTTGCTAAATCTGAGCGCCAATTGTCCCGGACGCATATATACGCCTTTTCAAAGAACGATATTTTCTGTGCACTGTCATCCATAAAATTATTCCGAAGGATTTGGAATGCAATAAACGGGCAATGACAGTGTTTGCAAAGGATTTAATTATTTTAGAAAATTTGTTTATTTATTCTTACCCCTCCCCATCCCAATACATCACATACGCGTGCCTACACGGAAAACGGTAGCATTGGAGTGCGATTGCGTAGCTTTAAATCGGCAGTTAAGGAATTAATTATAAACCATACAAATTATCAAGATAAGTGTTAATTTTGTATATAATTTTATATATAAAAAATCCCATGGGGTCAATGGTAATTATTAAACTTGTTCTTGGATTAGAGTTATTAAATTCATTATAAAATACATTGTGCATTACTGAGACATTTATAAGTGTATTATATTTGTGCAAATGTGCATTTATATTTTATAAAGTCAGAATGTAGTTTGTTTACTTTCAGTAAATTAATAATTTTTTTAAATAATCTTTGTTTTCGACTTTTCAATATGCTCACGCCTCCTCGTAGTGTTATCATGTTCCCTTAAGGGGCTCGCGCTACACACATAATTTTACTTTATACCCGTTTTCTATGCCATTTTGCCATCTTTCAGTCCTCTTTTGATTTCATCTAATAAGAACCAGTTTTAGTTTTACAGCAAGATACTCATTTAGAGAAATTTCGATATGTTTATTACTTAAAGGATTGCCAAAAGATAATGTTGCAAACAATAACTAAATAAAACAAATAACAAATAATCTGATGGAACTATAACTTCAAAATAAGGGATGCAAGAGATATCAATTATTGTTTCAAATGTATTCAGGTTCTGTTGAAGGGTTCATGTGCGTTATTTTATAGAAAATCAACACCCAATCTATTTAGAAACGCAAATCCGTGTAGAAAATATAATCAGCTTTAAATTCCCTCATTGTCGACAGCGTATGATTGAGGTAATGGTTTGGTTATTATAAAGCTGTTCAAAATAAAGCGTCTTTTTTAAAATTCCACCAAAAATGTAAAACAAAACCTTTTTTAGAGATATTCTTCGATTTGTCTTAGGGGAATAGGTTATACTTTTGCGCTTAACCACTTTTTTTCGAGCTATGATACTTAAATTGCCCAACATTTATATACAGCAAAAACTTTAAACATGGATTATTTTCATTTAGTGTAATTGGTAATATGAAAGATTTTCTCATTGATATTGTTTCACAGCCCATGTGAGACCTAGGTGCACCATATTATTTTCGGAAACAAAGGCAATGGCTTGGAAGCATATATGATCAACAATGTTTTTTATGCTAAATATACCATTTGTAACATAGAAAAGTAATTTTTTAAGAAGGTATTATATAAATGATAATAAATTTCAAATAAGCATGGATTATATGAGAGAATATACAAAATATATTAACCATATGATTGACTAGCGGTAGCTTCAACGCATTGCAATGGAACGTTCGATAAGTGTATAAAACAGAGGACATTTCAATTCCAAAACATAATGATCATGCAAATAAAGTTTGTCAATCCACGTATAATGCAATATCATCTAATGATGGATTCATAGACAGTATGCACAGATGTCACCATAACAGAGAGGATGTCCAATGGAAACAAATGATGCAGGTAGTCAAATAACAAGATCACTCGATATTTATGACGTAGCGATGCTATTATTTAGAAATGTTGGCAGTAATGAATGACCCATGGCCTTACAGTGTCAAACAACAGTCGACCGAGAAAGACAATATAATCCGAAGACAGAATGATCGTGAAGCGTTCCAGTCTCTGATGCACCCCTGTCAACGATCCGATATGTAACAGGAGCACCAGTAAATGCAATGATCATCCATAAGCAATTCAGAAAACATAAATTGAGGTCACACAGGGTATTTTACGGTTTCTCCTTCACCGTTGTGCATTGGCAAGCGCAGATTCAGGTGTCGCGGGAACATTCCACTCGGATGCGATTGTTTTTAGCAATGAGTTTCGCTTCAAATGAAAACAAACAGCAAACAAAAACGTTTCTAGTGATGTTCAGAAAGTGATGGGATCCTCATCTCTCATCTTTGTCTGTCACTCAATACAGCATCTAAAAAAGGGCTACTTCAATTGGTTGTCGGACCCTTTGGTTTGTCATCAGTGACATTCTTTCTGAAACTCGATACATTTTCGACAGAAATAGAACTTCTACACCCAGCGCAGTACTACCTTTCCTTTCACGAACACCTGAATTTTAATTTTAGTCACCTGTGGTATGCCTTCTTATTACTTATCTTCGGGCTTTTCGAAATTTTTCTGACCGACACAATCATTAAACATCTCCCAATATAGCCTATTTTATGATCAGTCATCTATGATCGTCAACAGATAGCGTGGATTTAAAATGGCAGTGGGGCTGAGCACTTGACTGAAACATCTGTACATGCCCCCCCCAGCGCCTAAAGTTACTTAAAATGAAATAGGCACATTAGGCATCGACCCTCATGGGCCGTTACGCCACTGAGTTCAGTTCAGTTCAGTTTATTTGTAGCAATTTCCAAGCCATAATGAATGCAGCTGTAATTTACAAATGCAAACTTTTTCGATTTATGTAATGAGAACATTAATCAGAATAAAAACAGTCTTGCATATGAAAATATATATTAAATGATTGAGGATTTAAAATTTTATAAGGGCCGTCAAAGAAGTATCATTAAATTCCTTATCAAATAATTTATATTGAAATAACTATAAACACGCAATCTTCAAAAGGCATGTTTCATTTCGTAAATCTCGTAATTATATAATTATCGACAATTTATTAATAAATTATTAATATTATTCAACTAAAAAAATCCATTATGTTTCTGTAGTCTCATTGCTCCGAATAGTTTAATGTGTGTTACTTGCTTTAATTTGCATTTCCATTTTTAAAAATGTCTGACCTAAAGTTCTGTTTCATTTACATAACTTTATCCAGAAAAAGAGCCCCTAATTTATGAAACAAACTTTCAAAAGTTTGGTCATAATATAGTTAAACATTGAGAAAAACTCTAATTTTCCTAAAAAGGGTGAAAAATGTCATTTCTAAGTTGATTTTGAAGGTTCAAAACTTATTTCTATATTTTCCAACGTTACTATTTATTTATACTTTTGTGGTTCCCATACTATACAACATAAAAGGTTTAAGTGTATAAGGAGCTATTTATAATTGGTATTTTGATATACAGTTGAAAGACTTGTATGTATCAAATAACAACGTACAATATAAAACCAAAGAATTATTGATAAATTTTAATATAGTATCGAAAGGGAAAGTACTTTGACGTCCATTTCATCTAATGACTATCAGGCTTCACTTTCATACCCAGAAATAGTCTTAGAGATCATTTTTCAGAAGTTCTGCTAAATACCAAATAATATCGAAGCAACGAATAAAGTTGAATAAGAATCCACTGTTTATTTACTCCACCCATTGATGAATGAAAGAGTACCATTATATATGAAAAGACACAAAGCTCTTATGGAGAAGTATTGATTTTCAAAGTCCATTTAAGCATATTTCAAATTCGGGGGAATTTAAACCCTTTGAGCTTTCAGCTTATTTGAGACATTACATACATCTTCAGGCTTTTAAGGTCCAGTTTTAGCAGAACTGAATGAAATGTTAAGGAATTTGTTGTAAAATAGGGAAGCATTGAACTTTCATTTCCTAGACATTTAAATATATTTTAAGTTATGTGCCTACGTTTGGAGCCATTATTTTAAAAAAACATAAAAATAGATATATATTTTTATTAATCTAACGCCACTTTTTTGAGTTTGAATATACAAGTAAAATAGTTTTGCGAATAATACTCGTACTTCAACAAAAAATATATTAAAATGCGATTTTGATAGATTTTATATAAACATATTCCCCTTTTATAAAAAAAAAAGCTTCTATAATAATAATTTTTTTATGTATATAGTTAAGACTTCTGTGCAGATCTCTGAACTGGTATTTTTGAAACACATGATTTAGAAGTGGATTCATTCCTATTTTAATAAATCTGGTTAGAGAAATTTTAATACAAAACATCTATTATTATTTCAATTAATAATTATTCTGAAAATAGTGGTAATTTTTAAAAACTTCTAGTTCAGGCTCTCAATAGAAATCCTAGCTATTAAGAGACAAAAACCCTAATAAAAACAATGGAAAAAGCAAATTAGTTTTTTTGCGATAAAATTACTAACAAAGCAAATGAAATCAAACCTGGTCCAAATATTATCTGATACAAGATCATTATACGGGTTAACAAAAATGTAGCCGACCTGCAATCTGGATAAGAAAACTGGTCACTTGTCCAGCACAACAGCTAACCGATACCTTTTCAGAGAAAAACGTGTCTAATAGGGATTATGATAGTTTCTAACAGCTACACAATTTTACTATCCATGTTTCACACAGTTTAGTGGCCGCGGTAGCTGAGTGGTATAGGTATAGGTATCGGATCATGGCTTGCCTTGTCACGAGTTCGAGCCCAGTACCACTAAAGTCCCACCGTGTATGGCAACGATGCACGTTAAATCTGTCGAGAGTTGAAACGTCCTCCCGTTGGTGTGGTGTGGTAGTTAGGAGAGGGGGTGTCAGCTCAGGTGTTGTCAATTGACCGTGGTTCAAAATTACGTGGTCCGTCGCCAAAAGCTCTCGTGTAACTGAACAATGCGACGTTAATATTCAATCAGCCAATCAATTCACTCTGTTTACCAGGGTCCATATCAATCTCCGTGGCAACCGCACGCGCTCTTGCACCTAGCTGATCTTCAGCTCATCGATGTTCCGTGAAGATAATCTTCGAGGTGCAATTGAACTTCCAAAGACGCCTATTAAGTATACATTGGGAATAAGGTCAGGAGGCATCGCATGCAACTCCAGTCGATGAATAACCTCCAACTAGAGGTATTTGTCTACCAATTGAACCCTGTGTGGACTTGCGTTATCGTCTAAAAAGATGATATTTTGTCCATATTCTCCGTGGAAAAGTCTGATATAGGTGTAAGGATCTAGTCCTTGTGGCCGTGGGTAGCCTAGTGGTTAGAGCATCGGACTCCAGACCGGAAGGCCTGGGTTTGATGCCCGATGCCACCAAACACCCTCCACACACGGAAAACGTGCTCGTTAAATCAGTGGGTCCGTAGTCTTGTGGGCTTAATCACGAGTGCAGGGACTGGAGAATATTTCCCTCCCCTTCAGTCTACATGCAGAAATTGTGGAGGTGGAGATAGAGGTCGTGTTGCCATCTATCGTCCATTCGGGGAATTTCGCCGAGCTAAAATCGTACTGTCACCTGTATGGTGCTCAAGGCCAACGACATTCGTACCTCTTGCCCATGCCACGATGAATTTCGTTGGCCTCGATCTGACTACATCCGACAGGTGTGACATTAGAAAACAACAACAACAAACAACAGTCCTTGTACTTGTGACTTGTCAAAGTACCTATATCGATCACATAAAAGTCAGTATGCCCTTCTGCCATAATACCTTCTGAGACCTCGACACCTGGACCACAGTGGACTATTTCTAAAATGTTAGACGGTCGATATTTACACCCGTGTTAACTCCAGAAGAGAACATGTCTCGAGAGTCGCTGTCCAAACTGAATAGTGACTCATCACTGAAGAAAGCCCGCCCCCAATCATCCTCTGGCTAAGACAGTTGTTCTCGACACTAGCTAGATGGTCCTTTTTGTGGTTCGCAGTCAAATGGACTACTACACAGACTACAGGGTGCCTGGCATGCAGGCCACCTGCATTAAATCTCTGAACGACTGTTATCCGTGAAACGGATGTTTCTGTGGCATTATACGGGTTTAGAGACAGTTGTGTCACCGTCATGGACCTATTCCTTTTGGCTAAAAGTCTCACATAACGGTTTTGAATCATTATTATCGACACTTTTGCAATTTCTTGGCCTTAACAAGGTCAGCGAAATACTGTTTTTGTCTCTGGGAATTTTTTTCACAGAGTGAACACAGCATTTCTTGAAATATCGAGGTCCCTACAGCAGGTAGAAACACAAGGCGAGCAGATCACATGCTAAATATTTACCATCTTGTGGCATCAAAACACTGACGATGGGCCGTATTAATAATGGTGTAACAAAGAAATTTTTAAAAAAAGAAAGCAAGGATTGTGCTAAGCTGCGAGGATTCGGAATGTCCTTATGCTACAAGTTTCAGAGAATAAGTGAGGTATCTCGTCACAGAAGGGATTTGACGTCACTGTGGGGCAGATGTGTCTTATAAGAGATTAACTATCATCTGATACTTTATATGTGTATAAGGGTTAATTATTGTATTAAAAAAAGTTCTTCTAATTTTTTTTTACCAGTGCATTAGTATTATACAAATATTTTCCACAAAATATATCATAAAAATCATTTAGTCTTAGTTTTTTTCTCCAAAAAATACATTTATATAATTTTTGTTGCAGTAAAAATCTTAAGACAATACCATACGTGTATTCCAATTCAAGTCATCCAAAATATCAAAAAGAATTTTTTTTGCATGCTTTTGCAAAATAATGGTTTCAAACGTAGTCAGATAAAAATAATTGATATGAGTCATAAAGGACAATAAGTGGGGGGTTGTAAATATTTATAATTGTTTTAGATTTGAGATGAATTGCCATCACAGGTAATTACATAGGTAAACAACGTTATTTCTTACAGTTTTTTAAAGATAAGTACAAGAATATTAATGTTTCTATTTTTTTTAATTTTAAAATTTGTATTCAAGACACAAATTTCTTTTTACAAGTATCCCCATGTAACATGGGAGTTAAGTTCCCCCAAATTCCTTGGATATGCGAATCCTTGTTTTACGGAACAAAAAATTAGAATGTTGTGGATGGTTAGATTCGAAAAAATTGAAAAAAAAAATAAACCTCTCCAAAAAAACAAGCATACTATTATTTTTATTATTAACCAAAATATTTTATTTAAAATCGTTTAAATAATATGAATTTAAAAAAATGTATCATCACTAATCTCTATTAATTATATATATATATCCCTCTTATAGATTAAAGATACTTTTTTTATGGCCAGACATAATTTATAGGTGCACAGATTTATTCATTTAAATCTAAGCTTAATTAATATTTCTTTAAAAAAGGTGGATGGCTACATACCAGAAAATTTTTAATCTGCGTAACTAAAAGAGAGACACAAGTAACATTTTAGAGTGCACCAGTATTAATAGTATTAGTATATTTTAGTATTTAAGATCCGCTCATTTGGTATAGTTGTTAGTGACGCTGATTGCCGTGGTGTAAGGCCTGGGTTCGAATCCTTAAGAAGGCATAGATGTTTTTAAATGTATAGTACCTTTGCGGCTTGGAGGCACTCTTACTATCCTTCAAGCCTTGCCTTCTCATGATGTTGTTGGAAAGGGAAGAAAGGTGGGGGTCCCTTACCATCCATGAGGGTGTTTTCCTTTAAAATTGGGGTAGAACACAGACAAATCATTGTCATATGTAGGATGCTCAAAGCTACGCCTAATGACTGCTGCAAAATTTTAGCCCCTTACCGTGATGAATTTCGAAGGCGTTGATCTGATGTTATTGTCCACCAGTTAGCATGAGTAACAAAACAGTAATATTTACAAGCATTCTGATGTATATTCTGATGGTATAAACATGATTTTATGAAAAATATCAAATGAGGTATTTTTAGCAATTAAACGCTTTATCATGCTTATTGAACTATTGTGCGAGGATTTTCTAATTTCAAAGCTGATAAAGTTCGTTTTTAATAGTTTTTATTGCCTTTAATGTTGTATAAGATTAGTATAACTTATACGTTATTTTATACTACGGTAGGCTCATATATCTATTTCAAAAACAACTTCAATCTAAATATCCATTTTAATGCTTGAAAAGATTTCATTTCGTTATGAACCAGAATATTGTTAAATAATTTGATTTTAATATTAATTGAGGAAAATTGCTGGATTCATATTCCGTAAAAAACTAATTTTATCCAAAGACGAGAGATAGGAATTTGAAAATATTTCAGAAAATACAGTTGAAAGAAAAATAAGATGCCAAAACTAAAAGTATGAGTAAACTTTCATATTTGAGACGTAACTGAAGCATAAAATATGTATATAGATCGACCAGCCCGCGAAGAGCTTTGACAGTATCTATATCATGTGGCTTTTGATGGTTTTTCGTAAGTATCCGCCTCTAATATTCATTTTTCGTTACATTGTGGGATACACTTTTCTCTATACACAATATTACCATTGGTCATCATTCGCAATTATTCATAAAGAAAAGACACATCAAGAAACGTGGATACCAATTCCTAATCCTGTTCTTCGTTCCTTTTTGATGGTACAAATTCATTTATAGAAATGGTAGAGTAAGCAATCTTTTTTCGTAGTCGATCTATAGTTTTTTATAGAACAAATTCACCTGCATAGAATATTTATGATATCTACTGGAATCCTTGTAGATACTTTGAAAATCCAAGAAACAGTATCAGTTTTATAAGATCTGAATCGTTATCCTTACTCATTGCTGGGTATTTTTTGATAAGGCAGGACTATATATTTTAATTTATGTATTTTTAAGTCTTACCAAATATTGAAATGCAATTTTATAAACCCCAACTCTTTATTTTAAAAGAATGCGCTTTTGTATTCCTAAAAGGGAATATATTTATCTGTAACACTGACGAAGGGCGCCTTTTTTGATAGTTGATTTCCACAAAACCTATTTATCGCAGATCTCTCCTCAACAAAATAAACATGCTGGCCAAATTTCAAGACTAAGTCTAAAAGGTCAAAGGCTGTGGTAGCAAGGTAACGGATTCGTGCCTGGCGTGTCATGAGTTCGAGAAAAGAACCTCTTATGAACTACCGTGTAGTGGAGGAATGCACGTTAAATCCGTCTACAGTTAACTTGATCATGGTTCAAAATTACGAGGTCCATCGCCAAAATCTCTCGAGTCGCTGAACCGTGTGACGTTAATATTCACTCACTAATACCTCAAAAATTGAATTTTTATTTACATCATCACCACATTCTGCCACCTCCTTTGGAAGTCAATTTCCTCAAACCCCTCTTAAATGTTGCCAAATCAAAAAATGTCGCCAAATGCTTTAATCGTTTTCTGAAAATAAGGGAGAACGGTTTAGCACTTTGGACTTTTTATCACGGTCTTTGGTGACTTCGTGCATATACTTTAAGCAAGGGGTAAAAAATTGTATTTTGTTTTGTTTGGTGAAATATGATTACAGCTTCTTTAAAACATCAGAGAAGCTCCCTGTAAAATATTGAAGCGATACGATCAACAATCTAGATTTATACAAATTTAAAAGATAAACAAATACAGTCAGGTCTCTTTTTATGCGGATTGTTTTTATGCGATTTTGAAATTATGCGGTTTGTATTTCAAACATTTGCGGTTTGTATTCCAAACATTTCTAGATTTTTGTTATTATTATTTTTTTATACTGAGACCGTAGATCGTAGTATTCCGAGAATTTCCGTATCTTTTTGGTGCTTACGTCTGCGGCTCGGCTGCGACAGTCTTAGATTCGCATTCGTTATTTCAGTAGCATACCGATACGATATCATTATTTCGAAATTATATTTTCTCTTAGCGGTGCCTGGTTCATTTTTATAAAAGTTTCACTTTAATAAGTGGCGAATTTAAGTTGCAATATAATAAGCAACAAATTTTGATTTCTGGATTTAAAGTGAGTGTCGTAAAGTTTTATTCTTCATTAGAAAATCATAAGTGTAATTTTTTAAAATTTCTTTTCTAAGATTTTATTTGGCCCAATGGAGAAAAAAAACCATCAAAGACAGTCAATTTCGTTGGAAACGAAAATTGCAATTTTAGATCGCTTAGGAAAAGGAGAAGGATCTACGGTTATTGGAAAACATTTTAATTTAGGCGAATCTACTGTCAGAGCAATTAAAAAGAATGAAGCTGCAATAAGAAAATCGGTCATTTCTGGTACAAAATTAAGCACCAAATTTGCATCGTATACAAGGGATGTATTACTAGAAAGAACGGAAAGAGCCATCGCAATTTGGATTGAGGAACAAGTTCAAAGAAGGATTCCTGTAAGTGGTTATTTAACCCAAGAAAAAGCTCTTCAGTTTTATAAGTCAATGAAACAGTCAGAACCATCAACTTCCACTTCCCAAGCTGGAAAAGAATTTTCAGCTAGCAAAGGATGGCTAACCGGGTTCTTAAAAAGAAATGCACTTCACAATATTAAGATAACAGGGGAGAGTGTGCGACAGCAGATGAAGGAGCAGCAAAAATATTTCCAGAGGAGCCAGTAAACATTGAAGTTGGAGACTATTCTGCCGATCAAGTATTTAACGCTGATGAAACAGGACTTTATTGGAATAAATTGCCTAACCGTACTTACATCGCAAAGGATGAAAAAACTGCAAGTGGATAAAGCAAGTAAAGATCGAGTCGCCTTATTACTTTGTAGCAATGCATCAGGAGATCTGATGTTGAAACCTCTCTTAATAAATAAATCTCTAAGACCACGCGCCCTTAAAGGTAAAGATTTAAAACAACTGCCCGTGCATTGAATGGCTAACCCGAAATCCTGGATGACAACAGCTATTTTTACAGAATGGTTCAATAATTGTTTCGTGCTAGAAGTGGAAGCCTATATGAAGAAAAAATCACTCGATTTTAAAGTTTTATTAATTGTTGACAATGCAGCAGGTCATCCACAATTAGAACATCCAAATCTTCAACTAGTATTTCTTCCGCCCAATACAACAAGCCTTATTCAGCCATTAGATCAAGGCATAATTGCAACTTTTAAAAAATATTATATTAAGACAATGTACAAATTCATCTTGAATAAACTAGAAAATGAGTCCTTAACAGTAAAAGATGTGTGGAAACAATTTTCTATTTTTGATTGTTTAATTCATGTTGCATCTGATTCCGCTCAAAATAAGACCTAGAACTTTAAATGCCTGCTGGAAAAAGGTTTGGCCAGCATGTGTGACAGACAATACAACCACTCAAACATCGACACTATCAGATGAAATAATTAATTTAGCACATGAAATTGGAGGAGATGGTTTTAATACTTTCAGCCATGATGATATAGATGAATTGCTTGTGGATGATGCATTAAGTGACAATGATATTATTGATTTAACTTTAGATCTATATATATATATAACTGTAGACGGCGTCGTAGGTCTAGAAGGTGATAATGATGAGGAAGAAAAATCAACTCCCCTCACTGGAAAATTAATTCAAGAAGGTCTTCAACTTTGCAAATTAGAAAATCATTTTCTTATTAATGACCCCAATTCTGAACGAGCCTCTAAATTACAACGCGAGCTGCAGAACTGCATGTCTGGATATCGTGAACTATATAAAAAAATAAAAGAATCCTCGCGTCGAAAAGTTTAATTACTGATTACATTGTCAGAAAAGGAAGAGCTACACAGAACGAGAATGAAGTTTGTGAAAATCCGTGGCCTTTACCGCAAATATCTATTGCAGAGACAGTCTCTTCTTATGATGAAGGTGATTTGGAACCACTTCGCAAACGGTGCAAACCGTTATCAGATAGCAATAATGATTAAAAATGTAAAACTATGTGTATTACTTTTCAATAAAATAAAATGAATTAAGGTTTGAATACAAGTTTTTTTTTACCTTTTGTATGAACTTCTTTCAGACATTCGAAGTAATTTATCATGCAGCCTCTTTTCATTTCTGCAATCCCTACTTTTTCCATTCAAGTAATGTCTTTTTTAATGCGATTTTTTTATATGCGTTTTTCGGTAGAACGTATCTGCCGCATAAAACGAGACCTGACTGTATTCAAGTTTACATATAAGATAAGTTACATATTTGATGTAAATGTGGATATAACTCAGGACTTTAAACAAGATTCTGGCTCATTACATTATTTTCATTTATCTTATTATACAAATTAAGGTAATCATCTAAGGCAACCTTTTTTTCTGCTCGACCGCATACATGTCAGCTTTTTCACGGTTGACCGCCTACATACTTTAGCAATTTAACGCGGGCAGCATCATGATGGTAAAGGAGTGGGGTGGGTAAAATGTGGAAAATTTATCAAAATAGTTTAACTCCTGTTTTGCTCTTTTTAATTATTATTTGCACAACACCGGATTAGAAGAATTTTAGAAACACTCCTTCATTATTTCTGCATCAGTAAACTGTTTGAAATGATTACCAATAATGATCAAACTTCATTAGATGTCTTTGTTACCACTGACAAAAACCTTTGTTGCTGTTGCAAAGATTATTCAAGAAAGCCTATTTATCACCTCTTGAAAGAGATCTTTGAGAAAAAGTGTCATTGAATGATTTAGCTTTATTGTTATTTTTTAAATATAGCACTTTCGTGACAAATAATTTTTTTAAAAAAATATTGCTGCAGAACCTGTCAGAGTACTCTAAGCGACTCGCCTTGCAGTGGATCTCTGGACACTGCGGTGTAACTGGTAACGAATTTGCGGACCACCTAGCAAAAGAAAGGGAGCTTCCATTCAACAGATAATATGGAAAACTGTCCCTTTTATACCAGTGTCAAACGTATCATTAAGAAAAAGTTGAATGATCTCTCTTCAAAACAATACGCTGAGAGACACTCCAATAGGATCTGGTGGAATAACCTTAAGGATCTTCCCGTGGGGCCAAGACGTAAAACAGGTGCCTAGTTTTGTCTGTCTCCTGAAACATCTACATCGAATTCATGTTGCACAAGCCCCTTTCTGCACGCTATGCGATTTTTGGTAGGACATGAATGCTAACCACACTCGCCGCAGACAAGCCCTAAAGGGTTCATCTTTGTGCAACCTTTATTGGAAAGCTAGGGACTTATCGAGTTCATAGACTTTTCTCCCCATTTGTATTTTTTTTTTCTTACTTTGTTTATTTTGTCTGTTTTTGTTCCTATCCCCTTTTGGTTTTGTGGTCTTCTGTAACTCTGACCATTGGGAATAAAAAAAAAAAACTTTCGTAACGAATCATACAATTACTGATCCATGTTTGTTTTTAACTACAAAATAGTCAACCTCACAATCGTCTTGAAACGATATATTTTCTTCGGATATTTTTCCCTTACAAGATATGAAGAACAGTTAAAAATTAGTTTCACCCATAAAACCGCCACTACTCCACACTGTTGTCTGCTTTTACTAAATATAACCGTTACAAATAAAAAAATGAATATAATTCGTACTCTTACGACATCGCTAACAAAAAGCAAAATTGATACATTTGACTTCTTGACACTAAATTTTTAATATAATGTTCTTAATTAAATTAATTTTTCAGAGCAATGAGCACACATTGACCGGGCCACTTAAAAAGGATCGGTGGACCACATGCGGCCCGCAAGTTGAGTATCGCTGATCCAACGATATTTGTCGTAAATGACAAAGATTCTGAAATAAACTAGGGGCACATCTTAGAATAAAAATGTTGTGATATATTAATCATCTCAAATATAATAGGATTCTAACTGAATTATGAAGTAACGGTAGTTTTAAAAGTGTATTTATTTATTTTCAATCAAAATACCATGAATACTTAAGGGATTTACTGAATAGAATTCTAATTAAGATTAATTAGAATTACTACTATTTTTATATCAATATACGCAGCTACCCTGAAGACTATCAAATTTACTTATGACATTTACACTGTTTTCAAGGTCAATCACTCTATGAGATTATTAACAAATTCGCAGCAATGTTTAACGTAATTGGGAGATATCTTTATGTAGCAAGATAAATATTTGATATTTATCTTGACTATTTCAGTCAAGTGATTATTCAGACCTATTTCAGTGACGTGTGTACTAGTTTCAAAATTATTGGTTGGAATGCATCTCATGCTTGATCTATTACGAGGTAAGGTCGTAACTAACCATTGGATAGATGAAGTGCGAGCATAAACTTACTGTGAATTATGGATCGCGTAAAATGCTCGTGTAAATGGTACTTAGAACGAAACTAAATGCACAATAAGTTTAGTACCAACTCGAAAACTATAAAGTAAATAAGGGGTTGTACAATGAATTCTGTTGATAGTTTAAGCATTACAATGTCCATAAATTTTCAGCAAAAGCCGCTAATGCTAAATACCTATGAAGTATTTTATGTTATTTAAAAATTAATTATTTTGTATGCATTCATTAGATCTTTATATTCTTTTAGTTTCAATTTCTTGTACAAATGGAACAAATTTTTTAATTTATATACTGTTAATATTGTTATTTTAGTATACATTTTCATCTGCTTGTTGCTGAGCTCTATTTTCTAGTTTGGGTGTGATTTCTGTATATATATATATGACTGGTCAATCTTATTAATTTCTATCTTCTACTATTTTCTTTTATACATTATATTTTCCAATTCGTTATCTTTTATTACTAGTATTATGTGTGAATTCAGTTGAGATTCTTAAGCTTAACTTGTATTCAATTTTGGTTTCATATTTCATTATCTTTCTTGCATTGTTATATGTAAGTTTTCTGCTTCAAGAGAAATGTTAGAACTCTACTCCAATGACCTAAGTCAGTGACAGCCTAAGAAAACATAATAGCTTCCCATTTTGGCTAATGAATTTCATTAATGTAATAAATTTCATGTTTTCGGTTCAGTATTTAAAACTTTAAGCCCCGTCTTATTTGTAAGAAATTAAATCCATCCATCATATTTATTTGATTTAATATTTTTTTCATTATTATTATTTGCATTCATATAGAACCTAATCAAAATTAACTTTTAACAAATAAATAATTGCTTTATTTGTTTTTCCAATTAGTCCAATTAGTTGTTACTTGCCTCATATACTCAAATAGTATTTGTAAACAGAAATTTCCTTATCATTTCAACTGACATATTCATTATCTGGATAGCTTAGAAACAAAAAGAAAAAAGAAAAAAAGAAAAATAATATTGATTTTTTGTGCTGTAACATTTTCGTCTCGTAGCTGTGATCGGCGATGTAATAACTTCTCGTTTATTTTTCTAAATAGCTTCTAAATATAAACAACTCAAACACAATAAAATCAGTTCAAGCACTTATCTTGATTAAATATAATTATCTTGTATATCACTACAATCAAATAGCAATCAAACTACAATGTTTGTCGCGTTAAAACACTCCCAAGAAACTATTTATTCTTTATTACAACAGATCACGCCTGTGCGTCAATCTCTCTCCGAAGGAATTCCATTTTCCTCGACCCAAAACAATTCAGCGTTTCGTGCTACCAAAACACAAGGGACTTTTTCTTCCCTGACCGCGCCGCTTGAGGTCAAACACACTTCTTCCTTCAAAACACAGCAACCCTTCCGAAACCGCGCTGATTCACGACAACATTCCATAGGCCCCGCCAAAAGTAGTCTCAGAAACTAAAAGGAGCCTTTGTGTAAATAATCACCCCACGTGCAAAGACAACTGTGCAACTTTGAATTATTGCGTAGTACCCATCTTGGATCTCCCATCGACCTTTGACATCACGAGGGGCACTTTCCCCGTCACCAGCCAGATGTAACGAAATGCTAAAAAGAGGAGCCGAAACTCTAATCCCTGAACAGAGGGAGGAAGGACCAGAGAAAGATGCTTTAAACCTTCCAGGGAGCGGTCGCTGAAGGGATTCCTCCTCTCACAAAGCACTGTTTTAAACTCAGATAATCTTTTAATAATTTTAATAACTTCAATATATAATGATGTAAATAATAGCTGTGACGTTAATTCACTAAATGTATAAATTAACCAATATCATGCTACAGTTATTCATCTCAAACGTCACAGTGCCTTTTATATATAATTTGGACTGAACTTTCCATCGCTTCAGTCAGTGCTCCCCAATTTTCTTTTCCTATTGCAGTTGACCGGTCAACGTTTTATAATTTTACCACGGCCCGCTAAGAGTGTGGGGACTTAATTGTTTATATTGTATATATCACGATATTTTGCGCATGCGCGGTATTGATGAGGCTTTAGATCACGTCTCTCTCTCAGCACTCGGTTAACCCTTGCCTATTGAATAATCATAAAAAATCCAGAAAAAAACACCGCTATAACTAAAATGTAAATAGTCTGATATTCCTTTAGTGGTCCCTTACCATTTGATTCACGGACCGGGACCGGTACGTGACCTTGGAATTGGAGACAACTAATTAAGGTGACGCGGTAATGGAGTTGTCATTTTTATATGTTCGTGACTGACATTGTCGAGACGCAGTTTCGAGTCCTGATGCCATCGAAGGCACACCGTGTAAAGGAGCTGATGCACATTAAAGCAGCTCAAAATAATCGTGTTGGCGTGGTGTAGAAGTTTAGTGAGTAGGATACTAGCTCAAGTGTTGTTTTCTTTACTAAACCGTGGTTAAAATTTACGAGGTCCGTCGTGATTAGATTTTGTATAGATTCTGTGTGCAATGTTAATAAGTAAACAATCACAATATGAAAGAAGGTAATAATAATAAAAAAAATCCTGAGACCATTTTTAAAATTTTTTTACAGAGTGGTTAGAAGCATTATTATTTACACTTCAGAAAGCTGAAAAAGTAATATTTGTTTGAAATATGCTTCATGAAACAGAGCAACAATAAAGACTATGCGCGTATGAGAGAATTGGTACAAATCAAGAATTATATTTTTTATTGCTTAAAACAAAGTATTGCCAACATTTCTAATTATAACTATTATTTTTAGTCCTTTTTATAAAAAACTTAAATAAATATGCATAAAAATTTCTTTCAAAGAATGTAATGATTATAAAACTGTCTCAAAAGTACAATTGAAAAATTTTTTCGCTCTACAAGAAAGTTTTATTATTTTTCTTATCAATGGTTAAAAATATAAAATTATTGGCTAATCAAAATAAACTTTTAAATTTTCCCTAAAAAAATTGCTGAAATATAATTTTAATTAAAGTAACTTTATTTTTTATAAACAATAATGTCACTTATTTGAATTGTTATTGCTTCTTCTAACGATATTAGAATGAGTCTTGGAATGTTAATCATCAGAAGAAGACAAAAATTATTTTAAAGAAATCTATTACATAGCAGAAAACAACTCATTATTTGTATTATTAAGAATCTTTTCCTCACATTATTCTTTAATTGTTATTTACCTTGTATTTTTTTATATTACTGAAAAAAAATGCTGACATTATTTCATTTTATGTACGCTTGGAAAGAAAACTGAATTCTAAACAATCGTAAAAATATATAGAAATAAATTAAAACTCTTCTAACCTTGTGCAGTTTCTTTTTTTTTTCTTTTCGTTTTTTCCTCCTTTTTTCTTACATTTCTTTGCATTTGATTTAAATTTTCAATTCTCTTTCGTAGGAACTTGGGATTTAATGAAAAAATGGAAAATGAAATTTATATCTGTTAATAATTTATTTTTCTTTGAAGTAAAAAATCAATGCATTTAAATTTATTATTTTTTTCTGATAATTTTATTCATAACAGTATTTGAACAAAAGATAATTGAAATATCTCTTGAGAATATTAACGCATTTTTGCACATAATTCTTGAAAAAAGAAGTGTTTTTATTATTGCATACTGTACTTTGTATACCTTATTTACATTATTTTATTTCAGTAATGCAAATGACTTCCAGCTAAACCACATCTTAAAAATGTTTTATTTTTTAATAAGAAAAATTACGTACATAAATTTAGAGCGAGATAAATTCTAATGTTCTCGTAATTGTGCGCTACAGTTTAGAAGCATTTTAATAACAACGTTAAATGATTGAATTATGACAATTCAAGTTTAATTTTAAATCCTTTTTAAGGAGTTAATTTTCTTTCTGAACGTACTTCTTCAGGTTTTCTATATTTAACAAAAGAAACAAAAAAATTGTAGTAATTCTTTTTTTTTTTTTTTTTTGTCTTTAAATTTGTTTGTAGAATAGCTCAGACTTACACGCTTGTAGAGCCTTGCACGCATTAAATCGGTCAAAGAATTCATGTTATGGGGTTTAGAATCATGAAGAGTGGAAGCCCTTCTTAAATGTCGCCTTTATGACTTGATAATTAATAATTATTTTAATGATTATGAATTTTGTCTGCAATAACCCTCATGTTGCGTTAATTAACAATAAATGGATGAATGCAGAATAAGAGAGAGAGAGACTGAATGTATAATAATTATCTGGGTGCAAGATAATTTCATATTTATTTTAGTTTTATAGTTTTTTTAATACTACTTTTTTATTTCATGAAACTCTTCAATATTTGTTTTGCTGCCTGATGATTTATAAAGCTGCATTACAGTGAAAATTAAAGGTGTAAAACGATCCTATATTTCTGTCAAGGACAGAAAGGGAAAATAATCTGACCATTTATAGTATATTCAGGTATATAACAAGCACTTTTAACCCAAAAAATGTGATCGAAATTTACGGGTGCGTGTTAGACGAAGGTCGTGATAAACGTAGGCTTAAAATACAGAAAAGATTACCATTAAAAATTGAAATTTTTCTGCAAGTAACTAAATACTGTTTCACTTAAGGAGAAGTACTTCTCTCCCCATTTGTATGTGCTTTACAATTGTAGTTTTAGAAGTATACCATTGTTCGAAAGCCTAGAATGATATTTCGAATAAACGATTTTAAATAGTAAAAGCCCTGCACATGTACATTTCAGGTTCCTTTGTCAAAAAAAAATGTTACACGTCATATACCAGAATATAAGATACATTTAACCATTCTTCCATTTGTAGATTGTGTGCGTGCACATGAGGATGAATGAGTCGTTCTTTGAGCCAAATTAAATTTGAGCTCTAGTCCTGTATTTGTGTTGACATTTCATTGGTTTTAAAGCTGAGTTTAATCCATTAATCATTGTTTTCGAGCTTTCAAATGGCCTCTGAATAGCAGTATAAGCGAATAAAGTCAGGAAGAAGTATTCTAGCTCGTTATTTCTAACGGATGAAATATTCCTATTAATGAAGTTTTAATTAAATATTTTTTAGAGAAATAAAAATGTTAATATTTAACGTTGTATGTGCTTGTTTCGTTAAAACACATTAATTGCATATTTTGGCAAGTATATGATTTGTTATCTATTGATTTAGATGTATATGTTCAATAATTCCTCATCTAGGTTTTCTTTTGAAGAATGTTAAGAATGTTTTGAAGAATTTAATTTATGGTGACTGTGAGCTTTGCAAGACATCGTATGGTAGTTGATCACTTAAGTTAACCAACCTA
Source organism: Trichonephila clavipes (assembly GCA_019973935.1). Taxonomy (NCBI): domain Eukaryota; kingdom Metazoa; phylum Arthropoda; class Arachnida; order Araneae; family Nephilidae; genus Trichonephila; species Trichonephila clavipes. The sequence continues at coordinate 924,395 of BMAU01019422.1, forward strand.
ACTGGAAATATACTTCTTACCCAATATTCAATCATAATTTTCATCGTGTCCCTCTCCATACAATACCAATGTATTGAATCCAATAATACCATGCTTTGATGCTACAGCTACAATACGACTCAAAGCTCTTAAGCGCCAACGAAGTAGTATTAAACATCTCTCTCAGCCAAAGCGTTAATTGTCCCGGAGAAGTATAAATACGTCTTTCCGAAGTACGATCTTTTCTGTGCACTGATATCCATAAAATTATTCCGAAGGCCTTGGAATGTATTAAAAGGAACTTGACAGTGTTGTCGAAGGATTTATTCATTTCAGATGATTTGCCTATTTATTCCTCCCCTCCCCCCTTACATCCCACATGCGGGCCTTCGTGGAAACGGTGGCATCGTGGAGCGAATCGCGTAACTCTTGATCTGCAGTTAAGGGATTAATTATCAAGATAAGTGTTAATTCTTGTTTATTTTATGCATGACAAGCCCTTGAGACAGAGTCGCTGGTAATTATTAAACTTGTTCTTAACTTTGTATTGTTAAACTAATCATAAAACACATTGTGTAGGTATTACTGATACATTTTAAAGAGTTTTATATGAGTGTAAAAGTTTATTTCATTTTTTTATTATGTCAGAATGTGCTTTGTTTGTTTACTTTCAGTAAATTTGTAAGTTTTTAAAATAATCTTTTCTTTTCGACTTTTCAATGTACTCACGCTCCCCTCGTAAGGTTATCTCGCCCCCTAGGATGCGCGCGCTACAGTTTGAGAAACGCTGTTCTAACCATAACTTTATCACCTCAAAAACTGCCACGCGTTTACACATTTCAAAATTAGATGATGCAATATTGCATCGTCACTTATTTAGACCAATCACGTTATTCATAAAACAAATTTATATGATTCTCAAGGCTTATACAGTTGAGGAAACTAGAAAATCAGAGATCACTAGGACGAAAAAAGAATGTTTTATATACTGTCTTATGTCCCCGTGTGTTTGTGCTGCTGCTGGTCGCTTTATGTGCTTTAATAAAAAAAATGTGTAATTAAAAAAATTGAAGTTTTCCCTCATACTGTCAATGATTGTAAGATGATAAATTATCCGTCTAACATTGTCAATGTTCAATGAAATTCTCATATATGTATACAAAGTTTTCAGTTTTCAGAAATGTAATAAATATTTAAATTCTTGAATTTTATTCTCATCCAACATGAAAAATTTAAGTTTAGCGTTTCAAAAAAAAAAAAAACGCTTTTTTTTCTAATTTGTAAACGACAGTGTAAGAAATGATAATAATAAATAAAAACGCATTAGAGTATAGGAATAATGTATAACTTTTCATTGTAATGAAATTAGGTGAAGTGAATTTGGGAGTATGAGAAGTATAATAAAGAAAAATAAATATTTTTTATCATAAAATTGATATATCCTTCAAAAATCGAAAAAAACTGTATTAAATTCACATACTTTAAAATAATGTAAAAATTAAATTACATTTGTGTATTAATAGAAACTACACACTGCAAAGCCTGTGCAGCAAATGAAAGCACCTGTTGTTTTATTCTATTCATATTCTGTTTGAAAAAATGTGTATATTTATTTGTCTGAAATGAATTGACTTCATTACATGGAAAAATGGCATTTAAAATTTTACAGATCACTTGAATTTATGATTATATAAATATAAGTTTTTTTTTATTCAATTAAAATTTAAAGCCAGTTGAGAATACAAAACTGGAATTTTCGATAATTTTTCAATATTTTTAAAGAACAATTCTGCGCGCATTAACTTCACAAAAATCCTGTTTCACAATTTTTTGTCCATTCGCTGGATAATACCTCTGACATAAGTGTCAGATTTCATGCAAGTATCTCTACTTATCTCTTTAAGGAATCACATTTTAAATACGCTTTTGACCATTGAAATTGCAACCCAGGAAGGTAGATAAATAGATAAATTTTTCTTAATGTACGTATACAGCATATTCATAAGAAAACATAATTAGGTATGCGACTACCTTCGGAGCACTTTTTTTAAATATATAAATTTTCAACTAAATGAGCACTTTTTTTTATTTGAAATGGAGTATAAAAATAGGAATTCAAGTACAATATCCACAAAATTAAAAATAATTTTGGATGTAATGGGAATTTTGAGTGAAATTTTAGCGAATATTTGTAGTTATAGAAAACCTTGTATTGAAAATTCTAATTAATATATTCAAATAATATTTATACAGTACAAAAATAACAATTATCTGCGCTACGAGCAATACGATTTGTAATGCTTATGAAAGTTTTTGAAATATGTCCTTTTTTATGCAAGAACTTAATTTTTTACAAAAAAACTAATGTTATTTCATCACAAAAAATGTAATAAAACATTTAAATATATTAACAACAATTAGATTATAGTCTATACTGAAGTTACAACTAAATAAAATACTTTCAGAAAATTTCAATTCAATACGTTAAAAAGAAACCCTGTGGTGAACTTTATCGTGAAGCAAAAGATTGAAAAACATAATTTCTCAGAAAATGCATTTAAAGACTAATACAGTATAAACATTTTTCTACTAGTTATTCTGTTTATAAACTAACCATATTTGTTGATCAAGATCTCTTTAACTTTATGTTTAACTAATTCGGACTTTTTTTTAAATTTGTTGTTTTCTGGAGAGTTTTACAGACTATAACAAGTGTCATTTTTATTGAAATTTTGATGAAAAATTGCAGTTACACAAAATTAAAAAAAAAATTATTCAAAATAAATGCATTCAAATAATATTTATACAATTCGTGAATAACATCTTTCTGTGTGTAAGGAATTAAAATATTTGTAGTACTTTTGAAAGTTTTTTAAATATGCTAAATTTTATGCAAAACCCGATTTTATTAAATACGATTTTTTTTTAAATAATTAAGAATTGTTTTCACATAAAAACAATAAAGTACATAAATATATATACATAGATTAGATTTTCTTTCATAACACAGACAGAACTATATAAAACATGTTCTGAAAATTACATTTCAGTATCTTAATATTTTGTGTAGAGATCTACTTCCAGGGTTTTGTAAATTCCATTTTCAATTTATTTAAATTGGGTTAGAAGTTTAGTCGAATCCACAAATATGACCGAGCCGATTCAAGTGTGTTGTTTCAAGTGTATGCAAGCTAGATCATTTGTCGTGGCTGAGAAGTTGTGCTGGAACGTATTCTAAGCAATCTTTGGTGAAATATTACTATTCTGTGAGATTTTCAGAGAACTTATTACTGGGCAACAGTATAACTCAATCTATGTCGAGATGGGATATATGCGAGCCGAACAACATGCGGTTTGTGTTCTCTTGTTGATAGATAATACCGGGTGGTTATAATTAAAGTTGCGCAGTTCAGAGGCATGTAGAACCCGTTCTGCTTATCGGATTTTTGATGAAACATGGAATCTATTCTATATGGACCATGGGGAAAAAAATTCTGCAATAAAAAAATAGTTCAAATTTTGACCGCTAGGAGGAAGTGTGGTGCCCAAAAAAGGACGTAAAATATGTTAGAATCCTTAAAATGTATTCAAATCAATTACATAATATGCTGAATATGTGCTCCATTGACATCAATAATGTGTTCTAAGCGCATTATAGCGTTTTCAATAGTAGCACGAATCAACTCATGAGAAATTTCAACCACATAGCGTATACTGCTGGCTTTCAAATCAGGTAAAGTCCTAACTCCTCCTCTACAAACACGGTCTCTTAGAAATCTCCACAACCAGAAATCCGGAGATTTAAGTCGGGTGAGTGAAAAGGTCATGCACCCGGAAAATATACGGATAATCACGATTATCGCCAAAGTTAGCACTAAGCAGTGCTTTGACTTTGTGCCCAATGTGAGGAGTTGCTCCATCTTGCATAAAGACAGTGGTTTGCAAACATTGTCGCTCCTGTAAAGCAGGAATGATTAACGATGACAAACGCGTGCTGAATGCTTCTCTGGGTATGACTGCAAGTTTATCTAGAGGTTCTACGGATTTGCATCAGGGATATTCGATAAAAGCCATCTGGTGGTCAAAATTTGTACTAATTTTTTTATTGCAGATATCTTTTTCACATGGTCCATATAGTATATATTCCTAGTTTCATCAAAATCCAATAAACAGAAAAAAATTTTACAGGCCTTTGAATAGTGTAACTTTAATTATAACCACACGGTATATTCAGTTTTTCAAAGATAGGATAAATTCACCACAGTCTTAAGATCTAAGAAATATGTGATGCTCCTCCCCTTAAAAGAGCATCTCTCGAAGTATCAGCGTGAGCTAGAGGTATAGGATTAGCGAAAGAACTAGGATCAAACATTATCTTAATTGGACTTTATTAAGATATATTCAACTTATACCTTTAACAAATAAAATTATAATAATTAATATGAGAGAATCTACGATGTTAAAAATACGCAACACGCAATAAGACTTAATCTAATTCAGAACACTGTCAATAAACGAACCGCCTAATCTCCGATTCTAATATTAAATAATTAATCTTACTTTATTACAACTTGGAGCAACGGTAAATCTTGTCTTTGTATGCAACTTGGCTGATTCCTTCCATTCGATCACTAATAATTTGAATTCACGCCACACAAAACTCATTCAGACTTGAACCACTAACTGTAATAACCATCAACTGCCACAAACTAACGTCAATTGTCAAACATTACCCTACATTGCCATCTCACTTACTCTAAGATCCTATATTTAAAAGTTTGTTCATTTGCATCTTTTATTCACACTTCATTTCTTGGATTTGGTTGGAAAAGAGTTGTCATTAATTCTGGCCCAAAGAACACAAAGGACTTGTTAAAGAAAAGACGCGTGAGACGTCACAAATACAACGATGTCTGTTCAGATTATTGACAACACGGACTAGAGGTGTTTGCGTATGTATCCCAAGGCTGATCATACCATTACACACGGTGCAAGACCTGTATCAAACAGATCCCTTGCGTTCTCCGTGCCTCCAGATTAGTAAACGACGTTAATACTGACGGTACACGCATAGCTGTCACTCATCGAAAAATAATTGTTAACACTTCTGTCTTCAGTGTGTTGTTCAACACACCACTGTTAATTTGCGTATCCTTGCTACAGTTTCAAAGGAAGCCGCAATAATGGTCGCTGGGAAAACAGTCAATTTTACATCAAATGCCATCTCACTTGTTTCCCCTTTTACTTTTCGTGTAGAAAAAAATCCCATATGTTAACTTGAGGCTCATGATGTGGCTGTAGGATCCTGCAAGGCCGACCTAAAAAACGTCTGCCTTCTCGGGTGTTAGGGGTGGGAAGCTGTTAAGATCATTCATGATATTTAGTATCACCCTTTTAAAATTAGCGATTCAATATTCGCATGACAATCCGTGGGTTCCGAACAATGCAAGCAGCAATATCGCGCAGAACGGTAAACCACATAAACCCCTGTCTCTCTCGTTTTAGAATTCTTAAACATTCCAATAGTCCTTTCTCCTTGTACACAATCTTCTCAAAAAAATCCACTGTTATGAGAAACACGCTGCAAAAATTTAATTTTATGTAGAATTCGAGATGCCGTTTCTCCCTTCTGTGTGTTTCGTTTCCGCTTCAATGTTATTCATTTGCAAAAGCAACCAACATTCAAATGCGTTTTTTGAATGAGAAAATACTGCGTAACAGTTCTTTTATAGACTTTGGGGGGCCAGTTCTACTTCTGTATGATTTGATTGCACGAAAATGCTATTCACTTACATAACACAGTGTTTTCCTCCATTCATACGAATTTGAAATTAGTATCATCCTTCCGTTATAATGTTGAAATTTTAATGCCCTTCAGTATATTATCAAGTTTACAAAAATACAGTTTTGTGAAAAGCTTGTTTAAACTTAAAAAAAGGTTTGCTTGGACAAATATAGTAATAGTATTTAGAAAGTCTGTTTCATTTTTAATTCCTACAATAATAACTCATACTCTCTATATATTTATTTATTTGTTTGTTTGTTTGTTTATTTATCTTGGAATTTTCAATCGTTAATAAAATACATTTTAAATCGGCCAATTGAGCTAAAATTTAATATACATGATTATTTTGGATGACAATACAATAATTTAATTATAATTAATAAAAAATAATTTAGTAAAACTAATTATTTAACTAATTACAAAAATAGCCACGTTGGCGACTTGTGTCAAAACATGAAAAGGGTTTTTTCTCACATTTTAAAGCATTCAGTTGAACTGAAATTTTATATACAAGATTGTTTTGGATGACAATACAATACTTTAATGATAATTAATAAAAATTAATTACCACGTAATGTTGCGATTATGTCATATGTATATACATATTTATATTAATTGTAACAATTTAATAAAAAGTAGCTAAAATAAAAAATGTTCTTTGTTGATCTAAGTAGGAATTGACTTAATTTTTTTATATTACTTGTTTATTTTAATAATGCCCAATGAAACCAAAATCAGTTCCATAAATCTAATTAATTGAATTTTAAAACGATTACAAACAAAATTGTATTCGGCATTGTTAACTTAGTGGGTACAATAACAAGAAATTAAACCACTTTTTTGCAACCAAAGTTCCTTGAAATTCACATTGAACGAAAAATCGTACTGATACATATTTGAAAAAAACACATATGCCTAGGGAATTGAAAATTATTTCATATTACTCAAAAAAGCACATATATATATATATATACTAGTCGTTACCCACCCACTTCACTGGGTATTTCACGATGTTGTATATATGTATAATGTTTACATATACATGAATTATTGATATCTAGCATTAAGAATTCGATTGTATTCAAAAATATATTTATAGCTGTCACACTCTCGCCCCTTGATATAAAAAGAACATAAATTATAATATCTAATTTCTATTTATATCTAAAACAGAAATAGGAAGATTTTTTTCGCTCACTTAACCTAATAATCAAGAGGATTTCCACCAAAGAAACTCTGAGTGGATCTCTATTCCATAAAATAAATAAGCGTGCTAAATTTCAAGTCTAAATCTAACAGAGCAAAAATTGAATTTTTATCATCAATACCTCGTTGACAGCATTCTTAGCGTATTCCAATTCAACAAAAAAAAAAGCATGCAAACTAAATTTTATTATTATAGTCTTAGCAGTTCAAAAACGGGAATTTTGTCTATCAATACGCCCCAATAACTCTCCCCGATTCCCCCTGAAGTTGATTTCCGTAAAATCCATTCTTAGTGGAACTCTATTCAACTAAGGAAAGGTGCTCAACAAATTTCAAGTAAATGAGTTTTATTCAAAAACAGGAATTTTTCTATAAAACGCCTTAATCCCTCGCAACCCCACTCCTTTGGTGGTCCGCAAAATCTTTCGCAAAAATCTTTGTAAAAGGAACTTTATTCGATGAACGGAACATACCTTCTCATTTTCAAGCGGGTGGTTCTGTTAGTTGAAAAGCGGAAATATCTATCTATTACGCCTCTTAATCCCCCTCAGTGACCCTTGGGGATCAATTTTCCTCAAAACTATTTTGTAGCGGATCTCTACACCATGAAAGGAATCCGCTTATCAAATTTCAAGACTGTACGTCTAATAGTAAATAAATGGAAATAATTATCTATAACGCCCCTTAAGCCCCCGCAATGCCACTTAGGAAACGATATTCACAAAACCCATCTTATGGCAGATCTCTACTCAGTGAATGGGATCTGCTTACTCAATTTCAAGATTTTACGTCTAAAAGTTTAAGAAAGGAGTTAATTGCCTATAACGCCCCTTAATTCTCCACAACGCAACTTGGGGTCAATTTTCACAAAACCCATTTTGTAGTGGATATGTACTCTATGAAAGGAATCCGTATACCAAATTTCAAGACTGTACGTCTAATAGTTTAAAAATGGAATTAATTATGTATAACGCCCCTTAAGCGCCCTCAACATCCTTGGAGGTCGATTTTCGTAAAACTGGTTTTGTAGGGATCTCTACTCTATGAAAGGAATCTTCTTGCCAAGTTTCCAGACTGTGTATATAATAGTTTAATAATGAGAATAAAAAAATATATAACGCCCCTTACACCCCGAAATGCCACTTAGGTTTCGAACTTTGCAAAATAAATTCTTAGCTGATGTCTACTCAATAAAAGGAGTCTACCTACCAAATTTCTTGTCTTTAAGTTTAATAGTTCAGGAGATATCGTGATTAGTCAGTGAGTCGCTTTTCTCCTTTTATATATATATATATATATATATATTTATATTTTATATATATATATATATATATATATATATATATTTAAATTTTATATATATATATATTTATATTATATATATATATATATATATATATATATATTTATTTATATTTTATATATATATATATATTTATATATATATATTTATATTTTATATATATATATATATTTATATTTTATATATATATATATATATATATATTTATATATATATATATATTTATATATATATATTTATGTATATATATATATATATATATATATATATATATATATTTATATATATATATATATATATTTTATATATATATATTTATGTATATATATATATATATATATATATATATATATATATATATATATTTAACCCCACTTATTCGGTCCTAAGTCCGAAATTGCTTTCTGACTCGCTAGGTTCTTCTTTTTTGTAGTTTCTTTTTTTTATTTCTCTATAATTTTGTTCATGTTCAGGTTTTTATATTTTTATTATGCTATTTCGTGTTATGTTCTTTATCTATTATTTCTTAATTTTGATATATAATACATATTTCTTTTATATATATATATATATATATATATATATATATATATATATATATATTTATGTATATTTATATATATTTATATAATATATATATATATATATATATATATATATATATATATATATATATTTATGTATATTTATATATATATATAATATATATATATTTATATATATATATATATATATATATTTATATATATATATATATATATTTATGTATATTTATATATATATAATATGTATGTATATATATATATATATATATACATATATATATATATATATATATATATATATATATATATATATTCGTCTACAATGTTTCCATGGTGAGGATGGGCGTTGTCATCCATAAACAGAAATTCAGCTTCCATGGTGCTCCGAAACAAACGTACATATTGTTTCAGAATGATATCACGATAGATGTGGCCTGTCACATCGTTACACTCTGAACATGCAGGTCAGTTCTGGAACCAAGAAAAATTCTCCCCAAACGAGCCATCCTGCACCACCGTAACGGTGTCTTTCAATGGTGTTCTTTTAGTGGTAACGGGTACATGGCGGTCTCCATATTAATGTCCGGAGAGAATCAGACTTCAAACTAAATCTGGACTCGTCGTATAAAACATTACACAAGACCACTGTTGTGTTGTCCACAATGCATGTTGTCTACTACAGGTTAATCTCAGGCGACAGTGAGTTGCGGTAAGTGGAACACATCTGACAGGCCTACGAGCATATAGACCAATGTGCCCTTTGCGTCTGTATGCGGTCTGCCTTGAAACTGTCGTACCGGTAGCTGATGAGAGCTGACGAGACAGATCTGATGATGTACTCCGTCTGTTTCTTCTGACAGTAACTCCCAAATATACCGGTCCTCATTCGGCGTTGTAACTCGGGGGCGACCTGTGCTGTAACATCTACTCACATTACCATCATCTAGGAATCGTTGCCAAAGCCTGTAGATGACACTCTGGGGGATTCTAAGTTCCTCGGATACTTCCAGCTGGGTACGTCCAATAACTCTACCACGTAAAAAACCATCCAAATGCTTCCTTTGTGCCATAATTATGCGGTTATTGCACTGAAAGGCTTTTAAAGCAGGCTTTTTATAATGCAGGTAATTATTAAATTTCCGTTAGTATTCCCTTATCATTGTATGTGTGAGTCACAATTTTTTTAAAAAAACTGCAAGCATGGAATTATGATTCTTTTCATATTTGATTGTAATGAATAATATAAAAGCTTAATGCAAACCTTCATCGGAATTTTACTCCTGGATACCACATCAAAATACATTAAATATGAATTCGTTATTTTTCTAAAGTGGTAAAAGCAACTAAGTACTAATAAGAAGAAATGTATTTTTGTATTATCTAGAATCATAACATTATATTTTTCGTATAATAAATCATAATGTACTCTTGTGCTTATCATTTATTCGAACTTCTCTCAATTTATTTTACTTCATAAGTTCTATTTATCCTGCTCTGTTCTTATTCGAATCTTTATTCAAGGAAAAAAGCAAAATACATTCAAAGTACACTGGCCTCAAAAAGTTAAGGTACAACCGGGTTTTTGTGTCTAATTTGCAAATGAATGAATGTAGAAACAAAAAATTTGGAAGATATGTGAATTAAATAGTTTTTTATTGAATGCGTCATAGAAATTTGTATAAGTGTATTGCAAAACCGATTTATAACAAAAAAAGCAATCTCTGCGGAAAAGTCCATTCTTGGAGAAAATAGCACATCACAGTGTTATGTGGTAAAAGGGCATAAAAACAATACAAAAATGGGTTCTAATAAGGAATGTGTCCACCCCTAACTTGAATGCATTAGCGGCATCGATTTCCCATGCTGTTTATTAAGTTGTCGGACACCGGAATAGGAAGCGAAGACCAGACACAGAGTAAGCCTTGTTTCAGCTCATGTAACGACCTTGGAGGAGGATTTAAAGCAGCAACCTCTCTGCCAAGATAGTCCCAAAGATGTTCTATCGGATTCAGGTCTGGAGATCGAGCTGGCCATTCCATTCGTTCCAAACCGTGATCCTCCAGATACTCCTCAACAATCCGAGCTCGGAGAGGTCGTGCATTATCATCCATCAGAATGAAGTCGTTACCAATAACAGCAGCATATGGGCGGACGTATGGATCAAGGATCTCATCCCGATATCTAAGACCAGTTACGGTTCCTCCATGGAACACATGCAGGTCAGTGTGGCCACCGAGCGAGATCCTTGCCCAAACCAGGATTCCACCACCTCTATAACTGTGTATTTCAACAATGTTGGATTGATGGTATCTATTGCGCTGTTCCCTCCAGATCAGTAGACGCCCTGAATCACTCTCCATTGTAAATCTGGACTCGTCTGTGAACAGCACAGAAGCCCATTGTTGCTGCGTCCAAGAAACATGTTCTCTCTTGCCCAGCATAAGCGGTTCCTTCGCTGTCGTCCGTTGAGGGGAACGCACACAACTGGTCTTCTTGCATACAGACCTGCATTGTGAAGACGATTTCGCACCGTAGTAGCGGAGATTCTTCTTCCTGATGCTTGAAAGTGGTCTGCAACGAGCTGCGGCACAGTAGTGGTTCTTCTCCTTCGTGCCGAAAGAGCTAGAAAACGGTCTTCTGCAGGTGTTGTAGCTCGTGGTCGGCCTGGAACAGGTCTTCTGGACACAGAATCTTCGGATTGGTATTGATCCCAAAGTCGCTGAACAACACTACGAGACACATTGAGACGTCTAGCAGCATCAGCCTGCGACAATCCCATTTCCATCCATCCAACTGCCCGCTACCTTAACGAATTGGGTAAACGACGTCTCTGAGACATTTTCTAAACTCTATTGACTATTGTCACCGAAACTGCCAACAACTGTTGAAAATCAACACAACTTACACACAAAAGTACGAAAGCTTGATATTTGCATATTTTTCTCTCACTCATAAATATACGTTCTTTTCTATAAAATAAAAGTAGTAGCAATCGTTTTTGCATTAATGTTTTTAAAGTTCGTTATTATCATTCATGTAAACTATGCATTTTAATGTTACTGCCATTTTTTTTATGGTGAGCTTCGAAAAACATGTTGTACCTTAACTTTTTGAGGCAAGTGTAAATCCCATCCCCTTGACTAATATTGTAAACCATTTTTTCAGTAATTGTCACATTTATAATATTCTCTGTTTTCAGTAAATTCGTCCATTGAATACATCATTTGTGGCTAAATATTTTGCTTGTTGAAGTAAGAATCATTTGCATTCGGTGTTCACAATCATTTGTATTTTTTGTGATATACGTCTATTATTTAAATATAATTACAAAAGCATTAAGGCTACACGGTACCCTTTTTCAAAAACTTTTTGGAGACAGCTACAGTAAAAATAATTGATGTTTCATATTTAGATTATATTATTAAGCTGATTCTGTAAGCAAAAAGTCAGTTTGACCAGCCATTATTTAACAATTTTAAAAAATTAGGAATTTTTGAATTTTTTTCAAACTCTTATAAAATACTCAATTTTTAAAATTTTTTAGTATTTTAAGTTATTTATGATTCTTAGATTATTGCAAACAATATTTAGTATGGATTTGAAAATCTATTCCCTTGTTGATTTTTAATAATTATTTTTCTAGAAACCCTGGAAAAAACACGAAAATTTTTAAACTATCAACTTTAGCACTTTTTTAGAAAAATAACTAGAGTTCTCAGCCCTAAGTCCATACTAACTTTTATAGAACATACATTTGGGAGTATATGCAAAAAAAATCAAGGCTCTATCTTGAACAGGAAAAAAGCCTTAGGGATTAGAAAACACATATACCTTCAAAATTAAAAGTCTGAGAAAAACGCATTTAAAGTTTGTAAAGTCATAAAACAAAAACTTATAATGCCCGTAAAACTCTAATTTTTTAATATGTTATTTTCCAATGCAATGTCTACATTAAAGCACTATTTTTATTAAATATGACTGAAAATTTTATTTTTAATTCAAAATATATGTTTGCTTAATATTGATAGCATTTCTTAAGACGTCAGTTTATTCAGCTTTATCTTAACCTAATATTTCACAAAAGTTTTGAAACACAAAACGTTTATGTACAATATAACAATGAAACTAACTTAAGCTAAAAATTGCCAGGTTGTTTATAGAATTTAATTTTTTCATTTTTAAATTGGGGCAGTTTAGGAAGTTTAGCTCTTGTTGTACGACTTTAAAATACTAAAATATAGTACTACAATATGTTTAGTGTAATGTAGTTTGGTACATCAAGGGGAAT